>ML660207.1:146718-407140 GCA_007570785.1 Antilocapra americana
GGAGGAGGGGGGAGGGGAGGGGCTCTGGTTCCCGTGCTAAGACCATGGAGAGTCCCGCAGCTTCGCAGGAAGGCTTTCTGTGCTGAAGGAAGCAGGCCGTCTGCTAGAGCAGTTTTGCCCATGCTCCTGGGGCTGAGCTAAGGAAGCATCCAGGAAGGAGAGGGCTGACCAGGGTGTGGAGACTCTGCTTAGCCCTGACGCAGCAGGGTGAATGGGACAAGGGGCCTAAACTTGACCGCCAGGTCACGGGCTACCCCAGGCCCTCTCCAGAAGCTGGGAGGGCTCTTCTGCTCCCCAGGGGGTATCTCACCCACTGAGGTCAGAGCTACCTTCTTTGGGGAACTGTGTACAGGGTCTACCTTGCAGGGGGCTGCATCCAACCCAGTCCTGGCATGAAAAGACAGATGCTGTTGGAAGCTTCTGAGAGTCCTCATCCCCAAGGGAGGTCAGCTCCTTGGTGATGACTGGACCTGAGCAGTGTGTGTGGGTGTTAGGGACTGGATGGGCCCCTAAAACTGTCCTCCCTTGGTGCCAAGAGCAGCAGAGTGGCCTGCTTCAGGGGTGAGGCCGCCTTCTGGAGGTCAGCTAGGTTTAGTTCAGCTCAGTTGCTCAGTCGTGTCTGATTCTTTGTGACCCCATGGACTGCAGCACACCAGGCTTCCCTGTCCATCACCAACTCCTGGAGCTTGCTCAAACTCATGTCTCTCATGAGTCAGTGATGCCATCCAATCATCTCATCCTCTGTTGTCCCCTTCTGCTCCTGCCTTTAATCTTTCCCCACATCAGGGTCTTTTCAAATGAGTCAGTTCTTCGCATCAGGTGCTAAAGTATTGGAGTTTTAGCTTCAGCATCAGTCCTTCCAATGAACACTCAGGACTGACTTCCTCTAGGATGGATTGTTTGGATCTACTTGCTGATCTTCTCAAGCCTCTGTTAAGAAAACAGATGAACCTGTGGCGTCTTGGAGTCCCAGACTGTTTGCACCTTGGAGATGAGGTAACTCGTCTCAGGTCCAGAGGAAGGGAACAGAGAAGTGACTGGCATGAGGCCACACATTCACAGCAAGTGAGTGTCCCAGTGGGGGCCTTTTCACCTGTGTCCCAGTAACAAAGTGTACTCAGTATTGGGCCTCTCCTGAGGCCCGCTTCAAGCTAGAGACCTACCCAGAAGGAGTAGACATTAGACTCTAAAAGCTTTGAGACATAGTACAGCTATTAACACAAGGCCTTCTAAATTAAATTGCATGAAAACCCAACTTTCTTAAATCCTGTCCCCCTCTTCAAAGTGCCCTAGCTCCTGAGAGTTGCTCATGCCCTTGGCTCTGTAAGCTCCCTGAGTGAGATCTCCTGCTCTCAACCCTCGCTCAGCCCCTGGTGTCTCTCTTCTCACTCCGCTTCTGTCCCCATTTCCCCCCACGATACTCCCCAGGCCTGGGAGCCAAGCAACAGACCTTTCCTCTCTGGAAGGAAGCACTGGCTCTGGTCACTGTCATCCCTAGTGAATCAAGCTTCCTTCCCCTCCTTCCTTGCGTTTTTAGTTTTTTAGCATCACTAGCAGAGAGACAAGGAGGTAATAGTGTTTGAGTTCCTTGGAGAAGGACTCATCACATTTGTAGTAAAATCCTACAAGATCTTTATGTTCAGGGTCTGCTGCCTCCCACCTACCTCCCACCTACCTCCCACCAGCTCTGACTGCTTGCATAGGTCTCCTCTCTCCTTTTTAAAATTGCTTGTTTTTGCTCAGGGCCTTTGTTCCTTCTCTCCCCTCTGCTTGGAGAGCACTCTGCTCAAATTTGGGATGGCTGTTGCCTTCATGTCATGAAAGTCCAAGCTCAGCACCTCCACCTTCAACACGCTTTCCTTAATTATTTTTTCTAACGCTGTGGGCACTATCACCAGTCTCTGTCACACCATCTTCATTTTGTGGCATGTCTGAATTGTATTGCTGATCTGTTGCTGTTCATTTATTACATTACTGCCTGCCTCCACCACTGAGAACAGAGACCTTGTCTGTCTATTTATTTTAATGTCCCTGATACTTGGTACTTAATAAAGAGTTGTTCAGAGAATCAATGAAGAGCACTGGAGATGGTTTAGGTTGAGGGAGGGCCTGGTTCTATGTGAATCTCTTGGTAAATGGGCCCTTGCAGATTCAGGGACTCCTTCTCCATCATGCTCAGAAAACTGAGACTCAGGATCTGGGTGAGTAAAGAATTAAGGTATCCTCAATGTGATGGAGGAGCTGTGGCTGCCTGCTCTGTACAGGTGGGTGTGTCTCCCTTTTTGGGTGGTGGTGTCTCTGCCTTGTTTATTGCCACTTCTTTGCCAGCTATCATGGAGGTTACTTGGAAAACAAAATTCTTCCACCCATCAAATCTCAGCCTAGGTATAGGGTGGTGGGAACTTTCTTGGTGAGGGCAACAAACAAACACTTTCCTATTCCTCTTCTGATATTTCAGGCAGGAGCTGAGAGAGCAGTTCCTGGGCTCTGAGTTAAAAAAAAAAAAAAAAAAAAAACAGGCAGTACATTTGGTGCTGTACTTCTTGCCCCCTAAGTTGCAGTGTGCAAGAATGGCAGGGGCAGAGAGGCAGGCATGGTCAGGCTCGGCCACCTCTAGGAGGGCATCTCTGTTAGGAAGACCTAATGGCAGGAGGGCTCCTTGAGGAGCTGAAACCTGGTCTGGAACGCACCGCCCTCGTCCTCGGAGTGCAGTGATTCTGTTTACTGATGCAAGGGAAGGAGCCTATTGTATTCGGGGTGAAAGAAGCGGAAAGAATTTGGTGAACAGAAGATCAGGAGCCAAGAAGTTGAGCTCAGAGACAATGGGTAGGAAGGGAAGTGGAGTGGAAAGGGAGATCTAGTCTGGAAATGCTTGGAGGAGAGAGTCAGGTATGTGGGTGCCACCACTGGGGTAGAGATGGGGGCAGAAAAGAAGCTATTGCTGATCAGATTTCTGCAGAAGTCTGCCTACCCTCTTGCCATGGAGCTGGCCGCATAGTGTTTATTGGGTGTGTTCCTGATGCAAGGCTCCTATAGGAAGTGTGAGGTTACCAGGGATGCCAGACACCCAGCATCAATCCAAGAGGGCTAGTTTGAATTTCCGTTCACACTTGCCTCTTACTTGCTGAGTGACCCTGGACAAGGAGCTCAACATCTCAGAGTTCTATAAAGTTGAGACAGGCCGACTTCATCACGCTACTTTGCAGATTAAATGTAGCCATACAAGCAATGCCAAGGGCTGGCCAAGGCCAGGCAACAGTGTCCTGCAGATGGTGGCTGGTGGCTCTGGGCAACCTGGGGCTCTGGCCCCTGCTTCAAACCAGGGAAGCCACCCTGTGCACTGGATAAAGCCCTGCCAAGACTGGGGGCTTGGACTAAAGGGAAGACTGGATTTCTCCTCATCTTTCTCTACCTCCCATAATCTCTGCAGAGATCATGCCCTGATCTGCTGACTTTAAAACGGACCCTGTTTTTCAGACTGATTTGTTCAAAGGGTTACCAGAATCCAGATGGGCAAGGTGACTTTAACCCAACTATACAGATGATCTGGAAGACTTGAATCCTTGAAGCCAACACTGTTTCCCTCTTCTGAAGGGTGCTCTAGCTTGAACCACCTGTGTAACTGCTTAATACCTTCCTACTTTGCAGAGCGTTTCTGGCATGGGGGCTATGGGCATCCCTTTGTCCTGGCGTTTGTTTGCATGACCAGGGTCCTACCTCTCCTCTGCTCACGCCAATCTCCACCTCCCCCAACACTTTCCTCAAGGCCACAAGCTCACCTACCATTGTTTGTTTCTGGGGTTCTAAGCTGCCAACCTGCTTGTCTCCCAGGACATTGGCTCTGTGGGGGTTTCTTAGGTCCCCAAGAGAGGTGCTGCACCTCTAGCAGGCCCTGGACTCCAGGAGCCCATCCTGGGATGCAGTTCCTTCTCTGGGGGAGGGAAGCACTTCCCGAGAGACTCCAAGTCAGTTATTCTTTGGTGGGTGGATACTGATCATGCGCACCGTGCAACTCAAGAGTTGTTGCCTCTGATGTCACGAGGGGTCAGGATGGATGTCCTGGTCCCAGGTTCCTGGGAGGGTTTGGTCTTTGTTCCTAGACAAGAAAAATAATGAGGATGGGGAGAGACACCTCGCTCACCAGGTTTGTTTATGCCTTGAGCCATGGAATGAGGCTGAGCAGCCCCAAGCAGGAGGCAGACAGGGTATGGTGCTGGCTTGACTTGCCACATGTCACACAGCATGTCAGGGTCTGGGGGGGTCAGAAGCGGGGCTCTGGAGTCTCATTCCCGTGCTCTTCCCGGAACCATTGCTCCTTTGCAGGTGGCTTCAGCACAGGACCTTTTGTGTTTCCTCCTGTGTGTGAACTGTGTTAGACACACACCAGAGATGAGGGTTCTGGGCAATGGGGCTGGGACCCGTGGTGCCAGGAGAAGGCTAAGGGCCTGGGGCGCAGCAGGGGCTGCAGGAAAGGGGCCACATGCAGAGGGGAAGAAAAGGGAGAGCCGGTGTAGCATGCTCTGCACGTATGTGCTGCAGGGTGTGCACATGCGTGTCCCAGCCATAGTGTGGCCATGCCCGGGAGGGATGAACAGGCTGGGCTGAAGATGAGAAGGAGGTCTGAGTTTGGGAGGTTGTGCAGTGAGACAGGCAGGACGTGGTCGCTCCGCTGCTTTATCACCCTTGGAAGAGCATGGAGACATGGAAGCTGTGGGGAAAGAAGCATCCCCGCTCCACATGCAGACCCTTTTCAGGCTGCTAGCAGCCGCAGGGGGCAGTCTGCGAGATGGTGGCTCCGGGGGGATGGGAAGCTGGTCCAGCTGAGAGAGACGACCTTGAAAGAGGGGAGAGGCCTAACCAGCTGGTGTCTAGTGTGCAGAGCGGGGAGGGGCGGGCACGGGGAAGGAGAGAGGGAGAGAGCCAGACAGCGGTGGGGGGAGGGGGGTGTTGTCCACTTCTGCCTGCCGCCTCCCTCCTTCTGACTGGAAGAGGAAGGACATGGGGCACTTGGGAGCTGGGCTGTGCACACACCTGCTGGGTGGGGGCAGCATGTCCTTGAGTCCTGGAGTTTTCCCGAGCTGAGATCCTCGGAAGCCATCTCCTCATCACCTCCATGCACCGTCAGTATGTGGGCCTGCAGCTCTGTGGGTGGTGGCGCTTTGCCAGTCTGGGAAATGCTCTCTTTGCTTTTCAAAGAGCTCTTGGGGAGTGGGGAGGGGGACACTGGATCCAAGGCTCCAGCAGGTGGGGCTGGGATTTCCATTTCTCCTGCAGGAATTCCCAAGTGAAGGTTGTCTCCCCCACTCCCCCTTGTGTTCCTATATGTTAAGTCAGCTGTCTCTTGAGCAAATCACTTAGCCTTCCATTTTCTATCTGTAAAGCAGAGATAATAATACCGTCTGCACAGAGTTATAGGGACTATAAATTCAACCCCATATGTCAAAGAGATCTGCAAAGTGCCAATTTACAACATAAGCATAAGAGATCATTATTCAGGGAGGAAATTAAAGGGAAAACAAGTAGCAAGGCAAGGTCAGGGTGAGGAAGCCCTCTCCAGCTCCAGCCCCACAAGCGTGCCTCCCTCCTTCCGTTGTTCCCGCCCATCCCTTCCCGGCCTGGCTGGCTGTGGAGTTGAGGACGACGGGTGGACAGGGCTCACTGCAAAGTCTCCCTCTTTGCTCTGCCTCTTCCTGGGGCAGTCACAGAACTGGCCAGGGTGCCTGCCCAGAGCTAGAACTGTCCTGAAGGCCACAGGGATGTTGCAGGAGGGGGTGCCCCCGTTTTCTCAGGGCTGGGAGGAGGGCCACCAGGGAGCCACCCAGGAGCAAGGGTCCTTTCCAAGTGTGCCACGGTGGAGCACGGTGCTGACTGCCACCGAGGACCTGGGTGAGGGAGGCTCGGGAAGACTGGCTCTTGGAAGAGGTGGATCTGAAACCAACACAGCCCTGTCCACTGGCATCAGCAGTGAGGCCGCTTCCCTGCCTGACTGGACCCTTGCAGCCCTCTTTTTTCTGCTCTCCCTTTCTGGACCCTCACAGCCCTCTTTTTTCTGCTCTCCCTTTCCCCGCAGGGGTGGCTTATCCCCATCTTTCCCTTCCTCAGGACAGGAGACCCGCAGTCCAGTCCGGATAAAGAGGCACACCCTCTCTTTCCCCTGCCAGGCCCCAACCCTAGCTTCCCTAGGTCCCAGAGAAGAGCCCCAGCCCCTTCAGTCAAGATGCAACAGCTGCTGGGAGCTGCTGGGATTTCTCCCCCCACCCCCCAGCCCTACTCCCTGGGTCAAGGGAGGGCCCAAAGTTGCTCGTATAGAATTTCTGCAGGGAGGGAGGCAGCCAACAAGGGCATTCTTTCTCTTCCTTGGGTTTCCCTAGCCAAAAATAGGGGATTAGTTAGCAGACAGCTGCAGAGGCAGCAGGCCCCTGGGGAAATTCTACCCTGCACAGCAGGCTCAGCCTCAGGGAGGAAACTCCTGCTCCATTGGCCTTGACAGCAGTGCCTGCCCTGAAGTGTGCTGTGAGAAGAGGACTCAGCTCCCTGTGCTTAGAGGGCTCCGGGTTTGAATCCTGGCTCTGCCACTTATTAGCTGTGTGGATGTGGGTGCTTCCCTTTCATAAGCTTGTTTCGCCATCCCCAGTATGGAGATCAGCATCTTTATTAACAAGAGTGGTGCTTGGGGTTAAGTGAGTTGATGTGCATAAAAATTCCTAATACATGTCTGGCAGATTCCAGGAATCCAGAAATTCTTAGTCCACTTCTGCTACATGAGAACAGGGGTCAGACGCCTTTCTTTACTTAGCATTAACTTAGTTTTACTTAGTATTAACCTCGGGGCGTGAGGGTCTGATGCAGTTTCTGGTACCTGAGAGGCCCACTTCTGGAAGATTTCTTTGGTTCTTTTTACTGCATTATTTCAAATCAGGGTTTCCTGCACTCAGGGATCTTGTGATTTCCAGCTGCTGCATGTCAAGGCCTTGTCATAATCAAACGGAGTGGGATATGGAAAAGATGTGACTGGGGGTTGAGAAAGAGAGAGAGAGGTCCTTGGTTCCTGGGATCCTCGGAACCCTAGGGAGAGAGAGGGCAGACACAGCAGCAACTAAATCGGGCCTCCCTTACCACCTTTAAGACTTCTCACTCACAGTTTGCAGCCTGTGTGTGGGCTCCTCTCTAGTTCTCAAATGCTTCATCTGAAAAATGTGAATAACAGTCCCCAACTGGTCTGCTTACAGCACTGACCTGAGCATCCACAGTGCTTGTAGAAGTGCCAGACAGAGTCAGAGGAGGCAGACAGATGGGCCCCCTCCCATGTGGACCACAAGACACACCTGTTCATCCAGACTTGAGGATCACCTGGGACATTGAGTGGTTGCTTGGCTAGCTCCTAGTTCTTCAGCTTTCAGCTTAGACACTGATTCTTCAAGGTCTCTTGGACCCTTAACCTGTGTCCCCCTTCTGTAAGTTCTCATAGCATTTTGTTTGTTCCTTTTACAGTATTTATCACGAGTTGGATAGTGTGGCTACTTGTGTGATTATCTGTTGAACACATGTCTTCCACACTCTAAGTTCCACAAAGAAAAGGAATATGTCTGCTGCATATCATCTGCACATAGCAGGTAGGTGCTCAATAAAACCCTTGGTTGAATGAATACATGAGTTGCCTGCCTCACCAGGTGGCTCAGTGCTTAAGAATCCACCTGCCAATGCAGGAGATTCAAGAGATGTGGGTTTGATCCCTGGGTCAGGAAGATCCCCTGGAGAAGGAAATGGCAACGTGCTCCAGTATTCTTGCCTGGAAAATCCCATGGACAGAGGAGCCTGGAGGGCTGCAGTCCATGGGGTCGCAAAGAGTCAGACATGACCGAGCGACTGAGCACATACATACAGCCCTCTTCTATGCTCCAATCAACATCTGATGTCAAGCACTCATCTATCACACACCCCTTGCCCACAAAGTCCCTATAAGAAGAAGAAAGATGACATCTCCCTACCATTATAACTCAAGGAGTAAGTCGGTCAGATCATAGTGCCCTTCTTCCCATCCTCCCGGCACAGTGGGCCCCGCCCTGGATCCAAGAAAGCTGCAGATGAGTAATTGCTGTCTTTATTTCTTTATCTTTGCACAAGCCTGCCCTCTGGTGGTTAAACACGGAAGAGAGCGTGGCCAGGAAGAGCCGGGAATAGGTAAGCGCTGCAAGAAGGGTCCCCGGAAAGGCTCCCTCCAAGTCTAAGAGCAAGCCTCGGCGTAGGAAAAGCAAGGAACTTTTAAAAGCCCTTGAAACCCCACCCTACCCCCAGTGGGGTGGCCTGGAGACAGGCGGAGGCTAGTTTAAACAGCTAGCCTCCTAGCTGTTTTCGTCCTCAGGAGTGCTGGCAAAGGCTTAACAACAGGCTCTCTTTCTAACAAAATCCTAATACGTAGCATTTACTAATTCTGCGGTATAAATACTCCCACCATGGCCAATTGCAAACTACCAGTGTGATGTCACAAAAAGCATGTCATTATATACAGTATTTCCACTACACAGATGCCATGGACATAGAGAAGTTCAAGAACGTGGTTAATAGTAAAACATAGTAAAATAATTGGGAAGTGATGAGTTTGAGTATTTATTACATTTGTTTTCAACATAAAATATCTAATTGTGAGTTTATATGATTTAGCTTTTAATAATGACTGCATTTAACAGCTGGCTTGAAAAATTCTGGAAAATTTAATAATCAGTTCCTGCAAGCCTAGTAGGAAGAAGTAGCTCCAGCACACAACTGCTTATTCCCCTTCCTCTTCCCTTTCTGTCCCTCCTCTGCTTCTTACCCGACTCTCTTGGCCTTCTGTGTGGGTAGGAAGAATGCGGAATATGGGAAAGAGCTTTGCGGCAGACATCTCTATTCTTTGATCCAGGAGCCATAAGGTGTTAAGGAAAGAGGGTGGCGAAATGCAAATATGGCTCCTGGAGGACATTTCAGAGTGTGTGCATGTGTGGATCTGTGTGTGTGTGCATGTGTGTGTGTGTGAGTGTGTGGGTGTGTGTTGAGGCACAGGCAGCAGTGGGTTCTGGCCACCGGATCTTGAGGCTGACTAACGCCTGGATGAGAGGTGGCTGTTTAGGGTCAGGGCAGGTCCTCCGAGGGCTCTGACCCGCGGTGGTGGGCAGACTCAGACAAAGCGGCCCGTGGGGAGCCGAGGCAGGCAGAAGTACGCACTGGGGAAGAGGCTCAGGTTGATGGGATTGCCGTCCAGGCGGATGTCTTCCAGCTGCCTCCTGGTGTGTCTGTGCTCCTTGGCGTCGCAGAAGGTGTCCCTCTGCATGGTCTCTATCACGTTATTCTGGAAGGAACACACGGACAGCTGTGAAGCTCCTCTGCCTGGAGAGTCTGCCCTCAGGCAGCACGGAGGCGGGCTCAGTCCTCCCTGCCCACCAGCTCACCTCCCCTTTGCAACTGGAGACACCGAGGCCCAAAAGGCCGGGGCCACAAACAAGGAAGGAGGCTGGGGACCCGCTGAGGACAGGGAGTGGGGGGGTGTTACAGGGGGCCTGGAGAGGGGGAGGGGAGCAGGAGTGAGCATTGGTGAGATGGGATAAGAACAGAGGGGAAGTGTTTTGAAGAACAGGAAGGGGAAGGAATGAGACTGGGGCTGTAGATGGTGGTCTGAGTGAGATGCCCCCACTCTGGTCTCCGTGCTCAGTGATGAGACCCGAGACCCGCCGCTGCTGAAGGGGGCTCCCTGCAGTCTGCCTCCACCTTCTGTGCTGCTCGACATCCTTGTTCTCAGGGAAGCCGCTCACCTGCAGATGCAGTGAACGCAGGCTCAGGGGCAGGGGCCAGGGGATGGCGTCCAGCAGGTTATCAGCCAGGTAGAGGAACTGCAGCTTCTCAAGTGCCTGGGGAGGGTGCAAAGGACACTGGAGGCTGGGGGCTCTGAGTCAGTGAGGGGCGCTGATGCGATCCCATTCCTTCACTCCTGGGCCTCAGCCAGGTGCCAGGTCCTGAGCTGGGTGCTGCAGGGATGGCTCATCTCCTCCCACTGGATGCAGAAGGAAAAGCTGCTGCAGCTGAGGTGGAGCAGCTGAGGACCATGAAGGGGCTCAGCAGTGTCAGGGGGACTCTGGGAGGGGCAAGCAAGGGGCAAGGATGGCTGGGAAGCATGCCGGCAGGACATTCGGGCCCAGCTTCAACATCCCTGCTATCAGAAGGGACTTTCCCAAGTGAAAAGTCTCCAGAAAAGGAAAAAAGTCTCCAGATGCTAAATCTGGACCAAATACGGAGAGCACGGCTGGGAGATACTGGACCAGCATAAGGAGAGCCACAGGCACGATGGAGAAAGTTGTGCATGTGAGTGTGACAGCCGGGGTCTCAGTCTCACTCACAGCTCTCTCCATTCCCCCAGTGGGACTGCCCCCAGGGCTCCCTG
Organism: Antilocapra americana; assembly: GCA_007570785.1. NCBI lineage: Eukaryota > Metazoa > Chordata > Mammalia > Artiodactyla > Antilocapridae > Antilocapra > Antilocapra americana. The sequence continues at coordinate 157,130 of ML660207.1, forward strand.
GACCACTGAGTGGGCAGCCCAGGGGGCCGTATCCGTAACATGTGTTTAGCTCTGCCCATTGAAACTGGCCAGCCAGGGACCAACCAGATTGTCTCTCTTGAGAAACTGCTCCTAGAAGGACAATGGTTGGTCAGTTAGTGGTGGGTTCTGAAAACAAAAGGATATGCAGAGTGAGAGCAGGATTCAGTACAACTCCAAGTCAAGTCACATGTTACTCCAAGTTTTGGGGAGCAGAGGGTGAGTGTGTGGAGAAACTGGTGCACTGGGAGGTGAATCAGCAGATGCACAGGAAGACCCCAAGAGGGAGAGGGGGAGTTGCTGATGGTTTAGATGAAGAAAATGGGGTTTGGCTTTTCCGGTAAGTGACCTGAAGTGAGCTCTAAAAATGGTTCTCTATCTGCCTGACCCAGAAAACCCCATGAAATCATGCAAATCAAGAGGTTTAAATCTTCTTGTTCTCTCTAAGAACTTTTGTGAAACTGCCCAGGTCGTTAAGGGTACGCATATCAGCAAGGCCACCAAGTATCTGAAAGATGTCACTTGACAGAAGCAGTGTGCGCCATCATTCCACTGTTACATTGGTGGAACTGGTAGGTGTGCCCGGGCCAGAGGGTGGGGCTGGGTGCAGGGTCCGCGGCCCAAAGTGAGTGCTGAATTCTTACTGCACATGCTCAGAAATGCAGAGAGTAATGCTGAACTGAAAGGCTTAGATCCCCGGTCACTCAGCATCTCATATAGACAAAGCCCCGAAGATGCAGCTCAGTATTTGGATCCACCCAGACATGGGCTCTCCCTGCCGCATTGAGATGACCCTTACTGAAAAAGAATAGATTGTTCTTAAACCAGAAGACGTTTGCACAGAAGAAAAAGATACCCTTTCAGAAGAAACCAAAGAAACAAAAACGGATTGAAACCGAAGAAACAAAAAAATAAATGCAAATGAAAGCAAAAGACACACAAAAAAGGAAAATGACATTTGACTTTCATGCCCCAGAGCAGGGTTGGGACAGAGATATTCCATGAGGGCCACGTGCGTGTGTGTGTGTGGTTGTGGGCACGGGTGGCATGTGGTAGACGGGAATGCAAGGCCTTGGCTCACCCTGAAGGCTTCAGGCTGTATCCCTGAGCTCTGCAGCCTATTCATGCGGACATCCAGGACCTCGATGCCTGTGGGCAGCGCGGGCAGCGCCGTAAGCTTGTTCTCAGGGAGGATCAGATCCCGCAGAGCAGGCAGCAGGCGGAGGGCCTTGTCATCGATGGAGGAGATGGAATTGCCAGAGAGGTCAATCCTCTTCAGTTTTGCTAAGAGGTGCAGAGCAGAACACAGGGACACACCATCTCCCCTTGCTCCTGCTGGAGCTGCCCGTGCCCGTCTCCTGTCTCAGCACAGGGGGTGCTAGCCAGCGCTCCACTTGCACCAGTGTCAAACCAGAAGGAAGAACTTTATAAACCTGGGAAAGTCCTCAGATTCCATGATACCTTTCCCTGGAGTGTTCTGTCCTGTGTAGACTGGCTTGGAAGAAGGCTTCTGAGGGTAAGACCCAACAGGCGCAGGAATTCCTGGATCCATCCTACTTCTGCCTGTTAGTTTACGCAAACTAACAAAAGAACCCCAAAGAATTCTGAGGCTCAGGAAGCCTGTCAGCAATTAGCGGTAGAATCTGGGTTAGAGACCAACTTTAGCATGGTTTTGTCCAGAGGCCAGGAGGGCAGAGGGCTACAGCTGCTAGGACAGCCTGAAAACATGGGCTTGCTCACATCTCCCCAGCTTCCCATAGCTTCATGGAGCAAAAACAAGAACAGGTCACTTCTGCCGTATAAAAATCTTCAGGGCCAGGAAGCAGACTAATTTCCAAGCTGGAGAGACTGAAAGCCCGACACAGGTGGGGCACTCTAATGACTGTTAAGTGTGGCTGAGTGGCAAGGAAAGAACCCAGGGACTCCCTCTGCCCACCCACTGTTTTCTTTGCCAGGACGTTACATACTCAGCCCTTTGAAGTCTCCTGCCCGAATATGGCTGATGCGGTTGAACCGGGCATATAAGTAGGCAGTCGTCTGGGGAAGAGGAGGGATGTTCTCCAGGTCTGCATCGTCACAGTACACAGAGGAACCGAGGCACACACAGATCAGACAGGTTGGCAGGCCTGGTCCAGGTGGATGGAACAAAGGGAGACCCCCACACACACCCCCGTGAGACTCTCTCAGCCTCTGGGACCAATGGGAGACACCCCCCAAACACACCCTTGTGAGACTCTCTCAGCCTCTGGGACCAATGGGCGACACCCCCCCCCACACCCCCCCGTGAGACCCCTCAGCCTTTGGGACCAATGGGCAACACCCCCCCAAACACACACCCCCGTGAGACTCCCTCAGCCTCTGAGACCAATGGGAGACACCCCCTTACATACACATCGCCCCATGAGACTCCCCAGCCTCTGAGACCAATGGGAGACAGCCCCTCACATACACATCCCCCCATGAGACTCCCTCAGCCTCTGGGACCAATGGGAGACACCCCCTCACATACACATCCCCCCATGAGACTCCCTCAGCCTCTGGGACCAATGGGAGACACCCCCTCACATACACATCCCCCCATGAGACTCCCTCAGCCTCTGGGACCAATGGGAGACACCCCCTCACATACACATCACCCCATGAGACTCCCTCAGCCTCTGAGACCAATGGGAGACAGCCCCTCACATACACATCCCCCCATGAGACTCCCTCAGCCTCTGGGACCAATGGGAGACACCCCCCCACCCCACACACACACCTGTGAGACTCCCTCAGCCTCTGGGACCAATGGTCCCGCCCACCAACTGTGTAGCAGGGAGGGGGTGTCTCCCATTGGTCCCAGAGGCCAGACCGACTGTCACGGTGCCCCAGGGAGTACTGCTGGCTGCTGCCCGTCTGGCACTCAGCCCTTGACTAAGAGAAGCGGATCCACCCTTAGTTATCACCATTACAATCCAAGCCCGTTATTGCCTTCATCAGACCCTGGTCCTGTGTAGATTTTCCTGGGCCTATGTGGGTATTTCTAGGACATTTAGATGCAACTGCATAGGTGGGTGTATTAGTCTCCTTTCCATGGGGCTTCTCTCTGGCCCCCAAAATGCACTGCAGATAATATAAAGCCAGCGCAATGCCAATGGTACTGGCTCTGCCACCCGCCTTGTGGGCGAGGAATTAGGTTCTCGGTGGCTCCAAAGAGCATAACAGAGTCACGGTGGAGTAGACCCTGACTGTCTAGGATTTATTTCCCCTTCTTATGGTATCAGCATCTCAGTTTTCTGTTGGGAAACATCTCTCCCCTTTTCTCAGTCTATGACCAGTGGTCATGAGACTTAGGCCAGGCCACTGAGCTCGGACTGGCTTTAATGAGTTGGGAAGGTTTTATTGAATACTGCAGAAAGCTTCCATCTCTTGCTCTTAGAAAGGACAGAGGTTACTAAAGACCAGTGCTAGTCCAGCTCAAGGAGGAACTCTGTTGGTAGTGACATAGACTCAAGATTAAGAGACAGCTTTTCCTCACCAGCCATGATTAGACAGTGTGCTTATTATCCCCAGGCCTTGAATGGCAGGTCCAGCTGAGGCCCTTTAAGCCTGGGAGGTCATAGATTCCTCTGAAGTGTTTTCTCTAATGATGCCTCATTACCCTGTACCCACTCAAGGCAAACATCTCAAGAGAAGAATAGGAACTAAGAACAAGCAATTCCGGAATTAACTGCATCCTCCTGTGCCTCAGTTCTGACCCCCAGCAGAGTGCCAACCCCCTACTGATGGATATGCCAGCGTCTGAGTCTCCAGGAGGGCCTCAGGGAGTGGGGGAGAAGATGCTAGGGAGGGAATTCAAGCTGAAAAGCAAAATGAATTCTTCATTTGCCCCCATACCAAATGACAGCCACAAAGTTATTTATTCTTCTCTACAGGTTTTTAATTGTCTCTAATCTAATTACCACTCAACTTGCTCCCCCAGCGATGCCGTTAATTAAGGTAGGTGGCCTTGCTAGGCACAGGGGAGTTCTTGCTTTCTTTGCCTTCCATCCAGGTTGTGCATTCAGGCAGAAGCATCAGGAACAGTCAGCCTCTCCCTTTGTCCCCCCCCACCCCCCCCACCCCCGCCCTGTGGCTGTTTCCCCTTCTCTCCCTGACCCTCTGCTCTCCACCCCTGAGGACATTCCTCTTGGGCACCCCCGGTGCTCCGTCGTGGCCACCCAGTCTGTGACCCGTGGCTACTGAACTTACCGTGGTTGGTCGGGGCAGCCAGCAGGCCTAGTGGCGGAGGCCTGGCCGTCGTCGTGGGGTGTGAAGGGAGTGTCCTTGAAGCCTCTGTGCTCTGAGTAAAATGTGTCCTGGTGGGAGAAGCCAGGCTGGTCCCTTTAACCTGGAGACACAGCACACAATAATCAGTTTTTGCCTGAGAGGAAGTTCACTTTGTAGTCTGGGAACTTCAGCAACCAGTTCCAAGCTTACAGAGTCCCTGTGGAGAAGTGGAGGTGGGGGCTGGCAGAAAGAGTGACAAGCAAGGACTTTCTGAGCGTCTGGTCTCTCATCACACTAAGGAGGTGGAAACGGAGGTCCAGACAGGGAGAGCCTGAGCTCAGGGGCCAGCAGGCGGCCAAGCTGGTGGGAGACTAGGAGCAAACTCCAGAGCCCCTGACCGGGGACCTTCCCTTGCCGGTGGGATCAGGCTCACACAGCAAATGAGTGAGCCCCTGCGAAGGCAGGCAGGACTGAGGAATGGACTTCTGAACCGAAGGCAGTCTAGGACAGGTTGTGGTGCTCCTTTTTTCTAGGAGAATGTGAGGCCACTGCTGACGTTCCAGTGAGATATACTCTATAGTCTGACTTGAAGGCAGAGGGAGGGAGGGATGTGTGACTTCTAAGGGAAGGCTCACAATTTTTGCCACAAATTTGAAGTTTAGTATCTTCTTTCTTAGCATTATGTGAGTGACAGTTTCCTGCGGAGGAACAAGAATTTCCACTTCCTAGAGAAAGATGAGGCTTGAGACAGCTGATTACTAGGTAGAGAGGGACCAGGCCTCTGGTTCCCAATTTCTTTCAGGGAATGCAGTGAGTCTGCTGCATGGCCCTCACCTGGGGGAGCTGGTCCCCGTAGTCTGTGAGCTCGTCATAGTTGCTTGGATCGATGCCCTCACTGTAGTTGTCCAGGCTCAGGACATAGTCCCCCAGAGGCAGAACGGCATAAGAATCGCCTTCCCCGTACGGCTGGTCTTCTCCCCGCCCCATCTCCTTCAAGAGAGATGCTGTCCCTGCTTCCTGCAGCATCAGGATCAGAACGCTCAGTAAGGCCAGGAGCTTCATGGAGTTCCTGGCGGGTGGGGAAGGGAATGAGAATGGAGCCAAGTCACTGAGGTGTCCAGTCCTGGGGAAACAGCTCACAGACTCTTCCCACTTCCCACCCCACACTTGAAGACCCTTGTGCCATTCGTCACACACTTAGCGTCTTCATTGCATGTTCAGGCCCCCTCCAGGCGGGGCTACATCTCAGGGGGTGGCTCCTGTTGGCCCCTCTTTAGTCTCATCCGCATGCTGATATTCACTCACGCATGCAGGAATGTGCAGGCACTTGGCAAAATCTCATTTACTCATCTCAACACGCACACTCACGTCCCCTTGTCTACATAACTCCCTACTAACTAGGCATACACAGATGTTCCCTCTTATACAGTCACCCATTCAGAGTACAACGAGTAGCCACTACACTAGGTTTAGAGAAACTTCACCATTAAGGAAACCTGTTGCTTTTAAGAAGATCATTCACTTGAGCCTTTGCCTGACAAACATTTATGAGCTGTCTTAACAGTCCCAGGCCCTGGATTTGTCTCTGGGGGCACAGAAATAAATAGGGCAAGCCTGGTTCCAGGAATGCCTAATCCATTTAGGGAACATGGGCTTAAAAATTAATTCCAGTTAGAATTGATTACAGAAAAGAATGTTAGTTTTAAAATCTATCTATGAATGCAGCTTTTCAGAAACAAAACTCTGTGTGTCTGGTTGTACACACTCAGAAAGCTCCGTAGGTCTCTCTACAGATGAGTTCAGGTGTTCATGCGCGTCCATCCACATATGCACAGATGGTCAGGGAATGTGTGTTGTGTGGTGTGAGGTACCTGGTGTGTTTCTGATGATGCATCTTTCCCCAAAGCCAGCTACATGAGTCTCTAGGAAACTCTCTCTCTCTTCAGTTTTTAAAATTGAAGCACAGTCGATTTACAGTGTTGGGCCAATCTTTGCTGTATAGCAAAATGATTCAGTTATAAGAAGTATGGAATGCTTCATGAATGTGCATGTTCTCCTTGTGCAGGGACCATGCTAATCTTCTGTATCACTCCGATTTTATTTTCTTGTTTTTCAATTGGGTGATAATCGCTTTACAGTGTTGTGTTCGTTTCTGCCATACAACTCAAACCAGTCATAATTACACTAATCAGTGTGTGTGTGTGTGTGTGTGTGTGTGTAGCAGCGTATATGTCTATACGCTGCTAACGCGAGCACTTTCCCTCTTTCTTAATTTTAGCTGGGCAAGGGGGTAAGCCCCCATCCGTAGCGAGAGCTGTCTCTTCAACTTACCTCCCATACCTTACTCCAAACCAAATTACATAATCTCTAAGACAAGTTACTGCCTCCCTCCGACCTCAGTCCCCATCTCAACGCCAACACCCCACTCCGCTGAGTCTGGTGCTCTCCTCTGCCCGCACTCGCCCTCATTTGCGTACCAATAGGCCTAATACCTCAAAGCCTAGAACCTTACCCTGTACACCTTTGGGTTCCAAATGGAGCCTCACAGCTTCCAGAGAGGCGGGAACTCTGATGGAGAAGTTATGACCGTCGGAGGGGCCTGGGTAGAAGGTTGCCTGGGGAGGGCCAGAGCGAGTCAAGCCAATGACTTCTCTCTTTCCTGACATCCAGCCGTTTCTTCTCCTCTTTCCTCAGCGGGTCCCTCATGTCCCTCCTCTGCTTGGTTGGAAAGACTTTCTTTCTCCCTCCCCCAGCCCTCCCCTCCCAGCCCTACACGGACCCCTCCCACCTCCCACCTCATCCTTTCCTCTCTCAGTCTGCTGCCTATCTCTTTTTCTGGCCCACCCTCCTTGAGGGGGCAGGTGGCTACCACCCCTGCAGGGGACCCTGCAGATCCTGCAGGGATCCTACAGCCACCCCTCAGATCCTGCGCTCTCCAAGAAGAGAAGGCAGCTGTGGGGCTTTGTGCAGGGACGGAGCTCGCCTTTCCCACTTTCTTCAGCCCGAGAGTGACGAGAGTGACATGGCTTTGGTTTCAGAGATGAATCCAAAGATTTAAAGAGGCTCAGCTGGGGTACTCTGACCAGCACCACTACCTGCCACCTCGACCTCTAATATGGGACTATAAGGGCACAAAAATCACCATGGGGAGAGAGATTCAAAGAGGAGATGAACAGGGGATGTAGTAGAGTTTGAAAGCCAGCTTCAAGCTATCTGACAATGATGGAGAGGAAGATACAGGAAACTCTCCAGACCTACAAGCTTGGCCCTAGAAAAGCATTTTCCTGATCATAAACACCAGAAAGCATCATGGGGGTCCTCAGGTGTCTGAGAAGAATCTCCCCACTCCGGGGTCCTTACCAAAGACGCACTTCTCGGGAGAGACTCTTCTTTCCCTGGCACCTTAGGCAAGCCCCTGCTGAAGGCGGCGGGAAGGAGCTCAGACACCCTCCTCCTGGCTGATTCTGCCAGTTGATTCTGGCTGATTCTGCCTGATTAATCCACTTGATTAATCCTGGCTGATCCTGCCAGCCAGTGTACACGGTTTGCCCAGGTTCTTAGATAATGCTCCTCCTCTCTGCTTCCTCCCACTAACCACGTACTGAATCCCAGCTGCATGGGTCTCAGGATCATTAATCATTAGGATCATTTAATCCAAATCTTTTATAGTACAGGTGGAGAAACAGAGGCCCAGCAGAGAGGTGACTTGCCCAAGATCACACAGACCCAGGGCCAGGTCCTAAATCCTTTATTCATATGACCTCTGCCTTCTTTGCCTCACCCTAGAAGTCCTGAGGCCATGTGTCTCTGTGCCCTCAGAACAGATGGCCCTGACAGAACTTATCTCTGCCCTGGTACAATACCTGAAGGGGCAGAGCTTATAGCCAGGCCCAAGGGGCAGAGCCTGGCTGGCAGTGTTCCTGGGCACCAGCTGGAATGGAGGGGGTGGCTTTCCCAGCGCAGGAACCTTGTCTCCAGAGCAAAATCTGATCCCCCGGCAGCCCCCGCCATGGGGAGAGCAACAGAGGGCTCTGCCCTGGAGCCAGGAAGGCACGCAGGAAGCAGGTGGTGCATGCGGTGGGCGGTCCTCAACCTTCTCCCCAGGGAGGCTCTGCATTCAGCTCCCCTGGCCCACTCCAGTCAAAGGGCATCACCCCTCCCACCGCCACACCATTTGTTCCCTGAAGAGCTGTGTGACTGCTCCTTCATCTCCCTGCAGTCTGTCCCCTGCCCCCCCTGCCCCCGGTCACCCTGGGCCGCACCCCTCAGCACTTCTGCTCTCGGGGTCTAGGGCTGTGGCCCCTGCAAGCCCTCCTCTCCTGCTCTCTGTGGCTCTGGAGTCAGTCCGCAGCACATGCACCAGTTCCCTGCTCCCCGGGCCCCAGCTGAGCCGCTTCTGATTCAGGCTTCAAGTTCTAGATCCTCTCCCTTTCTACTCTTGCCTTCACAAACACACGACATGCTGTCTGGTTACCATGGATTTCAGGGAGGGTCCATGGTGTGTGTGTGTGTGTGTGAGGGTCCATGGTGTGTGTGTGATCTGCGTGGGAACTGTCTGTCATGTGTGTGTGTGTGTGAGGGTCCATGGTGTGTGTGAGGGTTCACTGTGTGTGTATGTGTGTGTGTGTGTGTATGTGAGGGTCCAAGGTGTGTGTGTGTGAGGGCTTGTGTGTGTGTGTGTGAGGGTCCATGGTGTGTGTATGTGAATCTGCATGGGAACTGTCTGTCGTGTGTGTGTGTGTGTGTGTGTGTGAGGGTCCATGGTATGTGTGTATGTATGTGTGAGGGTCCATGGTGTGTGTGAGGGTTCATGGTGTATGTGTGTGTGCGTATGAGGGTCCAAGGTGTGTGTGTGTGAGGGTCCACTGTGTGTGTGTGTGTGTGTGTGTGTGAGAGGGTCCATGCCGTGTGTGTGTGTGAGGGTCCACGGTGTGTGTGTGTGTATGTGAAGGTCCAAGGTGTGTGTGTGTGTGTGTGAGGGTCCATGGTGTGTGAGGGTCTACAGTGTGTGTGGGGTTGTGTGTGTGTGTGTGTGTTTGTGTGTGTGTGAGGGTCCACGGTGTGTGTGTGTGTGAGGGTCCATGGTGTGTGTGATCTGCGTGGGAACCGTCTAACCGTCCTGCTGTTGTTCCAGGCAGCTCAGTCCTGGAGAGCCGCTCTAATCCGAGCCTTGTTAGGAGAAGCAGGAGGCGTGATGATGGAGTGGAAGTGGCAGGCCCTGGGGACAGAGGTCTGGGGCAAGGTGACCCTGTTGCTTCCCTGTTCGTGGGCACAGAGAGAGAGAGAGAGAGAGAGGCAGAGGTGGAAGTTTCAGGGACCCTCCTGCTCTTTGGACAGAAGGGATCTATTCCCTGCCTAGGGCTTGTAGCCACATAACTTCATGACTGGAAGTCATTCCTCTTCGTCTCTCTCTCTCTCTCTCTCTCTCTCTCTCTCTCTCTCACACACACACACACACACACACACACACGGTAGCCTCCATGTCTTCCCATCTTTTTCTCATGCTGGTTCCCTTCTTTCCTGCTTATGTGCTTTTTCCTCCTTCTCCCACCTGGAAAAATCTGAGTCAACTCTCAAGACCCAACTCAAATGACAGGAACCATTCTGGTTTCTCCCAGGCAGCAGTAGAGAGCCTCTCTACAATGCTTTTTGTAGCCAGCATTATTGCAAACACTTAAGACGTCCAATTAGTAATTCATGGCTTTTTCCCTTTATGAATTCCTCAAGGGCAAGGGGGTATATATTACCTGTCCTTGAATTCTTAGCTGGAAACCTTGCACATAGCTGATACACACTGAATACTTGCTGAATTGAACTGAAGCAGGACTTTAGGAGGCAGGGTAGCAGGAGTAGGATATGGCAGTTTTTCATCCAAAAGAAGGTGGTGTAGTCCGGGAGGATTACAAGGCTGGTTCTGAAACAAACCTTCCACCTGAAGAGAGATTCCAGGCCATCCTGATCTTGCCCCTCTGTGAATATCTGCATGGCCTATAGACCATTCCAGATGAAGTGGTTGGCCCTTTGCTCACTGCGCTTGATATACCTCTGCCACACCGTTCTGTGCATCTTACACTGCCAGTCCTCAACTAGTCTTTAAGTTTTGTCTGGTTAGGAATGGAGTCTGGTTTGTATCTTTCTCTATCTGTCTCAGTACTGAGCATTTGGGAGACCCTCAACCATCTGTGGGTTGAAAAGAACTTGGAGCTTCACATGTAGCTGCCAGATTTTTTATCTGACTTTAGGAATTCTTTTTTTGTGACAGTTGTGAATTTGGGGGAAGTTCACCAAGAAAAGGTTTTGGAATCATTTCCCTAGAGTTTCTTAGGAATAGGATCCTATCTCTACCAGTCTTCTCACAGGTAGTAAGGTTGGAGGCAGGGGGAAAAGGTGGCAAGATGAATTTAAGGTACTATTCTCACATGTTTAAATTGTCCAATTCAAGCAGGATATTTTTCATATCACTTTATTTTCTCTGCTGTGAAGCGTGATGGAATGTGAAAGTCTTTTCACAAAGTTGTCATGATCTTCAAGAAAGGATGGATGTGGGTACGGAGCACACACACACACCGGCTTACACGTCTGTGTGTGCCTCTGCCGACAGCACTGAGAGAGTGAAGCTGTGTATGGGGGAGGTGGCCCCCTTAAACCCGAGGGAGACCAGCGCGTTGTGTGTATGGGGGACTGCACAGCCAATTCAGTTTCCTCTGGTTTACAGCTGCAGGGAGCTATAGAGGAAGCCGGCATATTCTAGACAGGGCAATGTGATGATGGTGATTTTGTTGCTGCTGAAACAAAACAGTTCAGGTTTGCAGGAACAGGGGAATGAGCCCTCCTCCCTGAGGAGTCCGAGGAGCTGTGCTCATTATCAGAGGGGCTGAGGGTGCAAGGTGGGAGTAAGATACAGGAGGAGGGCTTATCCAAGCTCTAACACCTTGGCTACAATATATCTTGACTTTAAGCAAGAGCTTTGGAAAAGCCAGCTGCGGCTAAGCAGTTGGATGGGAACATGGGGAGGAACCTGATGAAATGGGCCTGTTTTCTGTAAATGAGCACAAGAGAAAAATTAGAATAAGATGGAGATTTCTTGAAGTTAGAGACCTAGCTTAATCCAATTTCTTAAACATCTCTGGAACTTTTCTCAACCTAACTTGAGAGTGGGCATGGTGTCGTACTCATTTCTAGGACACACACTCCCCAGTCCCACCAACATATACTTGGGAGCTGTAGGGGGGCGGCATCTCAACCCACTAGAGGGAGGAAGGGGGAGATGAAGGTCAGTCAGCTCTGGGGGAGTCAGGCTTCCCTTAGAGGCCTTTCACACACTGCTCGCCTGGGCCAGACTGGGGGGCGGTGTGTGTGAAAACTTTGGGGGAAAGACAGTCCATACAGGGAATAAATTATTGCAAAGGAAGGGGATAATATTTAGGACTCGTGCTGCCTTAGAATATGGTCTAAAGGGTGGAGCTGCATAGGGAACATGAGCTCCAGAGGGTCCTTGGAAGGGTACCTTAGCCACCTCCTTAGTCTACCACCTGAAAGCAGAGAGCAGAAGGGACCCACATGGTGAGAGGGCAGAGGGGAACAAGCCATATCCTCTTCTAGGTTCCTGAAGTTTCCCTCTTGGGTTCACTCAGATGGGAACCAGGTCCCCTATCTTGGTGCCACTATACCTGTGTGCCCTATTGACCCCAGTGGACAGAGGCCATGCATACCGCCCACAGCTTTTCAAGTGGGAACTTGAGGCCAACTGCTGACCTTGGCAAATCACCCCAGAAAGAGGACGCGGACACAGGGGCCAGCTGTGGGCAGTATCAGCCACCAGATGTCACTGCTGTGCCTGGCTGAGAGGGGAGGCCGCTGCACAAGTAGAAGAGGGTTCTGGGAGATTTCCAGGCTCTCCGCCCCTTCTCTAGCAGTTTCTCAGGAGCCGCTCCCCAGCAATGGAAGGACGGGGCCGTCCTCCCTGAGAGAGAGCGCATGGCAGGGCAGGGTTGGTGGCTCTGTCCCCTCCCCGAGGATGCTGCTCCTCAGGCATTGGGCCTCTTGTCCAGCGGCCAAGGGGCCATCTGCACCCACACGGGCCATCCTGGGCTCTGACTCCCAGCCCTCTCCCACTGGTTGGTTCCTAGGTTTTTGGGCCATTCTTCTCCCGGAATGTTCCTTCCTCCTCTTACTGTTTGCACAGAAGGGCCCAGCCAGGAGGCTGCGTGCCGAGAGGGAGGCCCATCTCACCCTATGAAGGAGCAGTGGGTGTGGGTCCCTGTGTGCATCTCTGAGCCTGCGCCCTTCTTCAGCCGTTCCCTGGCACTTCCTTTCCAGAGAACCCAGGCTGGCAGAGGGTGGTGCTTGTCTGGTGCCCATGAATGGGGCAGGGCAGCAGCAGCTTTGGAAGATGGGATCCTTGACCCAGGAGACTTGAGTTCCTCACTCTGTTTGGGTCAGAGCTGCCCACGATAGAAAAGTTTCCAACAGGCCTTTCCAAACTTCACGTCTAGGCTGCCCCTGACCATTTTCTGTTTGCTTTGGCCAGGACAAGAACCAGATTTCAGTCCATGGCCCAGGCTGACCCAGGAGTGATGAGGGGAGGAAGAGAGTGTGATGTCTTTAGACACACACCTATGCTTCTGGGACCAGAAGTTTGGGTGCACAGCGGGTGTCTTTGAACTCGGTGGACCAAATCAAGCCTTTGGAAATCTCGTTCTAGAAGCTGCAGGGGCAGCAGAGTATGTGGCTTGTCCCTGACTCAGGAAGGTGGGATAAGAAAGGCAAAGCTGGGAGCAAGAAAAGGAGACAGAGCAAACAAACTGCGGGCATGGGCACCTGGGCCTCCACATTCAGTGTGGCCGGAGGAGCTCCAGGGGCGCAGGAGGGCCTAGATGACCACGGACTGCAGCAGGCGGAAGCACATCATGAGGTCCAGCGGGATGGGCGGCTTCAGGTAGTTCCCATCCAGCCGCAGGTAGCGGAGGTGCGGCACGTGCTCCAGATCCGAGGAGAAGTCATGGAAGGCAACTAGATTGTTGGGGCAAATTTGGGTGCCATTGATTTCTGCGGAGAAAGAAAGGGAGAAGTTAGCAGGGGACGCGGGCAGGGGATCAGGCCAGATAGTGCTAGAGGCCAAAATGTGGCGGGAGAAGAGGATGGACAAGTATAAGGACCCTAGAGATTTCTTCTCTGGAACCGGCTGACCGATTCTCGGGACCATGCGACCATGAGTGATTGACCCTAACCTCCAGGCTTGGTTTACCCGTTTGCAAAATGAGCTAAGTTGGAACCGATCAACAATTGTTATTGGAAACTCACTCTAAAGAGTCATGGAGTAAGTGAACTTTGAGCTGACCCTTCAAAGATAGGATTAACACGTAGAGACCTGGGGATGGTGTTCTGATGCCGTGACCTAATTGAATGATGTTGTGGAGGGCAAAAAGCTCATGGCAGAGTTTGGAACCAGTGATGTACTAAGCAGAGCAGACTGGAGAGGCTCCAGTTGTGGCCACCAGTTATAGAAGACTTTCAGATATTCCACTAAGGATGGGGTCTTTGATTTCTAGTTTGAGGAATGTCACTGAGCAGGACTGCTGTTATGAGAGGGATGGTGGGATATAGGAGCTGGTGGCCCGGTGGCGGGGGTGGGCAGTAAATCTGGAAGGGCGCCACGATCAGGTTTATACTGTAGAAAGATGAATCGGGCTGCATATGGAGAAACAGTGGAGGGAAGCAAGATCTGAAGCCAACAGTGGATGGATTACCCTGGAGGTTTTCCTGTAAATGGGATGTGAAGCTTGAGGGTGGACAGAAGATGGCTACGTTTCTGAACTCGGGAGGACAGGAAAAGAAAGGGGGACTAGGGAGGGGCACGGGGCCCCAGGATGTGATGGAGCTGTTGATTCTGGAGTGATGACTGACTCTGGGAAAAGTGAGCTAGAAAGCTAAGAGATGGGCAAATGGAGGTAGGTTTTCAAATGGAAGATGAGATTCCGTTTTCCCCTTCCCCTTTTGTTAGATGACATGGGGCACGCCATCATCTAAAGGAAGCTTTTTATCCTCCCCAAGCCTTGCTTCATTTATCTTCTGTGGGTGGTGGTTGGTTGATCTTCATCTCCTTCTTCCTCTTCCTCATCTTCCCTCTCTCCTCTTTCTTCTCTCTTCAGCACTGGAGTAGCAGAAACAGCCCTGACATAGGTGAATTTTCTCCCTATGACCGTTGTGGCTTTGGACTTCACCCCCGGTGGGCACTGTTCTGAAATCTGTGAAATGGTGAGTGTGGGTGGAATCTTTCTGTCTTTAACCTCAGAAGGCTGGATAACCACCCTCCTCCCGCCACAGCCTGTTTTTATCCACAATCTGGTAGAAACCTGTCAGCTATTTATTAATCCAGGTATCCTTTCTGTCTAGATTTTTGGCCTATACAGCCTTGTGGGAGTAATGTGTTTCATCAGTTTGCTACCTGCAGGGTAAAATTAGACAGTTTTCCCTTTTCCTGAATTTCTTTCTTGCAAGATTTAAGAAGCCTTCCCCTACCTTTGTGTAATTATCTCAGATGAGTGAATAAGCCTGTTCTATCATCCACTTGTTTTGAGGTTATAGAAATTCAAAAATCTCCCTCTCATCCTTTGGCTTGAAAGCTCAGGATTCCTAATATTATTTTGGTGCTTCTCTTTCTCCTTGGTCTCCATTCCTACAGCTGCTGCATTCATTTTGTGGGTGTAGCCTGATTCTGTTCAGGGACCAGAGAATATCCTCTCGCTTGTTTTCAAATTGCTCTGCTGATGCTCTACTCAGATCTGACATTTTGATTGGGCAAAGCTGTTACTTCCAGTCTTTTTTCTGGCCTACAATTTTTATCCAAAACCCGGGACCCTGTAAATGTAGCTTAGGTAAATTCTGTGTTGACCAAATCTTTCAGCCTTCCAGATAGGTTCAGAGAGCATCCACATACAGACATGTTCTTCTTACTGCCATGTCTTTCCCAGTCATATACTCTTAGTACAGGGCTTCCCTGGTGGCTCAGTTGCTAAAAGAATTCGCCTATGATGCAAGAGACCCAGGTTTGATCCCTGGGTGGGGAGGATCCCCTGGAGAAGGAAATGGAAACCCACTCCAGTATTCTTGCTGGAAAATCCCATGGACAGAGGAGCCTGGCAGGCTACAGTCCATGGGGTCTAAAAGAGTCAGACACGACTTAGCCACTAAACCTGCAGCCACTCATAGTACATACAGAACTGCCCCTCTGTGGGTGTGTTTTTACAGACTCTTTAAAACCTAGGCTCAGGCTTGGGAAGAAGCCTCTTTTCTCACAGCTGCAGTGGACAGATCCAGGACATTCCAGAGGCAGCATTTAAATGTCACCATTCTTTAGGAGAATGTCCAGGACTGTATTTCACATCTCCCTTACCTACAAGTCTGGAGGGCAAAGGGGCAGGGGCTGGTGAGAAGGGCTGGAGGCAGGAAAAAACACCATGTTACCCTCCAAGCATGGTGTTCTGGGCACTTTATCCGCATTAAACTAGTAAATCTTCATACACATTTTGTGCCATTTTACACATGAGGAGCCTTCCCAGAGAGGTCAGATAGTCTTTGAAGGTCACGTGGGCTGCAAGTGGAAAGACCAAGGTTTGGAGACCGTGCCAGGCTGGGTGCTTTTGCGGCCCCAAGCATGAGCCTTGCGTGAAAGCGCTGAGATGGGAGAGCCTGCAGCCACCCCCGTCATGCCGCCTGGCCCCTGTACTCACTCTCGATGCTGTTGTTGTTGAGGTACAGGTGCTCCAGCCTGCTGCTGATGGCGGGCACGCTGCTGATCCTGTTGTGTGACAGGTGCAGTACCAGTAGGTTGGAGATGTTGAACGAATTTTTGGGGAGGCCCCGGTCCGAGAGCTGGTTGTAATTGAGACGGATGAAGGCCAGGTTGGGGAAGCCCTTGAAGTACCCGCTGGGGATGGCCTCAATTCTGTTGCTATCTAGGTAGAGCTGGTGGATGGCGGTGGGCACCTTGGGGGGCATCTTCCTCAAGGTGTTGTGGGCCAGGTTGAGCTGCATGAGGTTCTTGAGGCCCTGAAAGGTGTCGGGCTTGAAGACACCGTCACTCAGCTTGTTGTGCTGGAGGTCCAGCAGCAGCAGGTTCTCCAGCTTGCTGAAGACCCCAGGCGGAATCCTTGAGATCTGGTTCTGGCTCAGCCTCAGCTGCTCCAAGTTCCGGGGCAGGGCCGCGGGCACCTCTTCGAGCTGGTTCTTCTCCATGTAGAGGAACACCAGGCTGGGGAGTTTCTCCAGCACTCTCTGGTCCACCTTTCGAATTCGGTTGTTGTCCAGATTGATCCACCTCAGGCCCGTGGCGTTCTTGAAGGACTCCACGGGGAGCTCACTGATGAAGTTGTTCTGGAGATAGAGGTAATGGATGCGGGATGGGATGACAGGGACCTTTCGGAGATTGCGGCTGTCGCAGTAGAGGGCGGACGGGAAGTCAGGGGGGCAGTAGCACTCTCGGGGACAGTCAGGGAAGACCGACGGGGGGCCTGGGGGGAGGGGGGGAGGCAGGTCTGTAGGCTCCGCTGGCTCATCGGGCTGCGGAAAGCTGGGTGTGGGCCTGAGTCTGGGTCTGGGCCGGACCCTCTGTCTGGGTCTCGGGCGTCTTGTTGGCTGGCCTTGTGCCGCTGAGGCCAAGATGAGGAGAAGTGTGAGGAGCCAGCAGAGGGATGACCTCATGATCCAGGCGACGCACCTGTGGGGAGGAACGTGGGAAGTCATCAGGCTGCTGGGCCTCAGTGTAAAGAGCACATGTCTTTGCAGCTGGAGTTGGCCGGGAGGGGCTTGCGGGGAGCTGCGGGAGGGACCTGTGGAAGCATCTCCTTGCTTGCCTGTATCCAGCAGCTGAGAAAGTAACAAGGGCTCAAGGGTCTGGCTCCCTCTCCCAGAGGCCCAGCCCTTGATGTGCTAGAGTGGCAGCCGTCTTGGCAGAACATACCCTGAGCTGCAAATCAGGAGTCCCAGGTTTCCTGGAGAACACCCTTAACCACCCCAGTCCTCAGTACCCTGGTTTGCAGCATGAGAAAATCATCTCTCCTCTTATAGGAGGGATGTGAGGATATGTGAGCCATAGAGTCCTGGGGTATTACATCTGGAAAGGTCCTTACTGGTCCCATAGCTCAGTGGTTTTCAAACTGTGCCCCATTTCTGTGGAGTCATCCTGAGGGAGGGAGACCAAGGGGATGGCCCTGGGGGACCCCCAACTCACCCCTGTGCCAACCTGAGGAGCTCTGTGGTTTTAAAATCTACTACACATATTAAGGGTTAGCTGAAGCATTCATTTGAAAAAAAAAAGTAGCATTGCTAAAAGTGTTTGGAAATTCATAAAGTCCAGACTCAACTATTTATAAAAATTGAGTACTGGAGGGGAGTAGTAGCTTGTCAAGGCCAGGAAGCTATACAACAGCAGACCCAGGACAAAGCCCCAGGTCTCCGTGGGCTCAGCGAGCTCTTGGGAAGGAAGTGCTGCGGTCCCCTTGCATCTGCCTCCGCTCACCCCTCCTCCCCAGGGCTCAGCTCAGAGAATGCTGGTCTTTGCCAGCAGGACACACACCAAGAATTTCTCCCCAGATGTGGAGGCTCCTGGGGAAATAAACAAGGAAGCAACTGAAAGCTGTGGGGAATACAACTAACTAGTGAATATAACAAAAAAAAAAAAAAAGAAGAAGAAGCAGATTTATAGGTATAGAGAACAAACCAGTGGTTACTAGTGGAGAGAGGCAATATAGGGATAGAGGATTAAGAGGTATAGACTATTATGTATAAAATAAGCTAGGGGCTTCCCTGGTGGCTCAGATGGTAAAGCGTTAGCCTGCAATGTGGGAGACCTGGGTTTGATCCCTGGGTTGGGAAGATCCCCTGGAGAAGGAAATGGCAACCCACTCCAGTACTCTTGCTTGGAAAATCCCACGGATGGAGGAGCCTGATAGGCTACAGTCCATGGAGTTGCAAAGAGTCGGACATGACTGAGCGACTTCACTTATATTGTACAACACAGGAAATACAGCCAATATTTTATAATAACTATACATGGGTGTAACCTTTAAATATTGTAAACCACTATATTATACACCTGTAACTTAGATAATATTGTACATCAACTATACTTCAATTTTTAAAAAAGCTGTGGGGAAACCATTTTCATTTCTTCTGATCTGGTATTGCTGCTTCCCATATGCACTGGAGTTGATGGCATCAGGGTGGGGTATAAAGAAGAACTTCCCACCCCTCTCAGAGACATAGTGGAATAGGTTGCTGAAGGATGCTCTGGGGTTGCCCTTCCCATTGGTTCTGATGATGCTTCAGATAAGGCCATGTGGTTTGAGTCAAATTAAGCTGAGGAAACTGGGGTAGACCCAAGGCTGCAGACAAAAACTGGCATCTCTCTGACTGCCTCCACTAGCTTATCTGGGTCACCTGTCCTTTCCCCTCCCACGGTCCCTGAGACAGCCCCTCCGGTCTCCTCCGGGATCTCTGTTTCCAGGTTGCTTCCAATGGCCCTCTTTGCTGCTGCTTCACAATTTTTGGGGGTCTGCCCCTCCCCTTCCTAGGGCCTGGGACACTTTGGAGATGCAGGTTTCTTGGGGTTCCTTGAGAGAGAGGGGCCTGGAGTGTATCCTCAGCTGCGTCTGGACCCTGTCATCACGGCCTCTGCTCTAGGTTCCCCCCCAACCCTGCTTTCTTTGGAGCCCACATCAGCTAGGTTCTTTCCTTGTGTGACCCAGTCCTGGCTTCCTGCTAGTTTTGTTCAAAGCTAGCTCAGTAGAAGCCCCCCACCAGATGTTTAGCCGGAGTCTGTTCCTTGGAAGGAGCTGAGTGTGACAAGAAACAGGGACGAGGGCAGGGCTCGCCCTGGAGGGGCGAGGGAGTCTGCCCACACCTGTTCCACACCCGCCCTGGACACCCAGCCCACACACTCTCAGACACTCCTCTCCTTGTGCTACATATGTGAGCAAATGCATGCGCCCCTGCTCTGTGTGCGTGCGTGAGTCCTCACAGAGTATAGTGTGGAAAGGAAGGAGAAAAGGGGGAGGAAAGGGAGAGGAGGCTGCCCTGCAGCTTCTGCTCCTTCTCCTTCCTCTAAGGTGGCCTCTTCCCAGGCAGACCTCTCCAAAGGGGCCCAGGGGGTCATTTCCCCCAGCCTCCTATCACAAAGGACCCTGCAGTTAGGTTCTTGGCTGTATCTCCAGTTGCGCAGGTAACAATCTTGGGGATACACCAAAAAGACTGAGGTGAAAAGACACTCATTGTAAACTAAACTCGAGTCTTGTTGCCAGACACCACACCACTTGTGACTGGTGAACTATCAGTGAAAATGTTACAAGTTCTGCAATTTTCTTGAAAACAGCACGACAGCACTGCACGCAGATTTTAAATGGAGTTAAAGCATTACATTGGTGTGCTAAAACCAAACATTTTTAAAAGCCCCAGTTTTTGTGACCTTGAATTCTTTTTTGCTTTGGCTCTTTTTACTTCCTGAAGAGCTGGGAGTCTGACAATAAGCAAGGGGTCTCTTGTGGAGTGAGAAGCCCCAGGAAGGCTTCCCAGCCGGGCGGAGCCCTCGGCCCCCTCACCGCCTTGGTCCGCAAGCGCGGCTCGCCAGGCCCCGGCCCTGAGTGAGCAGTCGCGCCCGTGCGGAGGGGCAGCCGCTCCGGCGGAGGGGCGCTGTGGCGCAGGCAGCCGGCCCTGGCGCAGGCGCCCCCGGGACTCGGGGCCTGGGCAGCACTTGGCCCCTGTCCGGTGGTCAGGGCCGCGGGTTAGTCACAGCCCCACCCGACGGGCGTGCCTCCCAGCCCTGCCATCCCCGTGAACACAGGCCCTCCGCGTCGCCACCTCCGGTGCTAGACGCTTCGGGAACTTCTCTTATCTCCCCGCATGTGCTCTGACCCGTCTGAGCTCCAGACCTCTGGGGGCTGGTCAAGCTCCTTTCAGAGCTGAGAAGCTTCTGGAGGAGAAGCTGCTGGGCCTGTTCCATGGAGAAACTAGGTCTGTTGAATTCCCCTGCTATTAGCCCTGGGGCTGAACCATTCTGTGCGCGTGCGCACGCTCCTTCCTTAAGGAAGCAGTGCTCGTTTCTAATGCTTTTCTCATGGGGCAGCGCTCCTTCCTGATGGAGCCTGGGCTGTCCCCACAGTCTAAGTCTCCAAACCAGAATCTGGGACAGACAAGAAATCCCTGGACTCCAAATGGAGCCATGGTCTCTCCCACAAAGCCCAAAGTCACGCCTTCTTATGTTCCTGACTTCCAGAACCTTCTGTCCAGTCATAAGTTCCCTTAGGCTGGATTGTAAGAGTATGTGATTTTTAAATCTCCTATGCCTCTTATGCAAGCACACCTCCCCACGTTCTGCTGGGCCGAGCTCACTGCTTGATCAATGAATGCACGTGGACCACCTATAACCAATGACCTCCTGTAACCCTGATCACCAACACGTTTTCTCAAAAAGCTGCTCGTTTGTGAGGGGAAAGCAATTGCTTTGACCAACCCAAAATTCACTCTCCCATTTGAGAGGGTTTTCTAAGAGAGTTTTAAATTCAAATAAGTATTACAGACTTAGGCTTGAATCCTGGCTCTGACCCACCTCCTTAGGCCCAGGGTCCTCAACTGTGTGAGATCATCCACATGAAGGCATGTCATAGCGCATAAAATCTCTGCGAATGGCAGGGGTTTCATTTATTCATTTATTTGTTTGCGAAAGAACATATCCTCTCAAGAGACTCTGATTTTAAAGTGAGATAGCCCTTTCCCTGTTTAGGAAAAAATAAATTCATTCATTTAAGGTTCAAACTCCCAGGACTCTTGCAATGTTTAGCCTCAGAACAGGGTTGGGTTGAGGTTCACCTGGGTTTACCAAATCATAGGGTAATTGGCTTTGTATGGAGAGAGCCTGGGATTGGGGTTGAGCTGAGAATGAGGTTGGGTGTGTCTCCTTGGGTTAAAGAAAGATGACTCCACACTACTTCCTGGTGTTCCAGTCAGATTTCACATCCAGCTCATTACCCCTGAGCCTCCATGGCTTAACCCAGGTAGTGACCCTACCATTGGAATGGGGCTGCCCCTGCCAGAGCCGTGCCCATGCACACTGGGATGACCCTCTTTTTCGGTTTCCTTGTTTCTGTCCTAAACTCAGACTTCTGAAGGCCATTCTATTCGCTATGTCTTCCTGAAGCCCACAGGGAGTTGAAAGCCAGGAGAATCACCGACTCACTGTCCCTTTCTTGGGGAGTGAAATCAGAATAAGAGTAAGGCTGACTGGGGCAAAGGTGAAGAGAGCATCTTGGTGCAAACTAGACAGAGGGTGTGGAGTCCCTGCCCAGCCACCACTGCCTATATAGTGATGCGGCCCTGTTCTCAGCCTCACTTCCCTTACCTATAAAACACGGATAGAGAAATCTTCGCTGTCCCTCTGTTCCTCATTGGGTTATTTTCAGAAATAAATGTGATAAGCGGCATTAAAATGTGCTGCAGATCAAAAAGAGCTAAAAATAAATCTAACACTCTAATGGAGAAACCATCTGTCTCCCCAGTGTCTACCACAAGGCAAAGTGTAAACACAATGTTTTTTGGCCTCCAGCCACTAGTCCAGAAGAGCAAATTTTCCATTCTAAAGGCAAGGGGAACAATTTAGGGTGAGATGGCTCCTGTCCTCTCACAGCCTGGTTCCTTACTATGTCCTTCTCTCTGCCTCAATCCCCTAGCTTTTCCACCCCATGAAGAAAGCCTACAAGAATCTGTCTGATGTGTTGAGTGCTTATAGATGTGGGTCTCAACCCTGCAACTCTTCAGCTGTTTAGCTGGCTACTTTTGGGAAATCTCTTACCTCTACTAAGCTTCAGTTTCCTCATCTGTAAAATGGGCACACTGACACATTTTTATCAGATTATTTTGAGGTTAAGTGAGTAAATGTGCAACAAGTAAGTGCTCGGTGAATGTTAAGCTATTACTGACATTATTTCAAAGTAATGGGGTCTCTTTCCCTTCAGCTTGGCCAAAGGACAGCCGTTCCCTCCGCTGAATGGTGATCCTTGCAGACGGTTACTTGGATTTCCACCAGCTCTCCTACACAGAGCAAGTTGCTCCCCTTTCAGGCCTGTGAGACCGCACTTAGGTCTCAGAATCAAATAATTAGAGAAGCCATAGATGCCCCCAGCCATGTGGGGAATGTTCGGTCTGTCCCCCCCCACCCCCAACACCCGCTCCCATCCCTGAGCCTTTCTGCAGCAGCTGTGGGGTGCTGACCAGGAACACTGCAGGCTTCTGTCCTCAGCTGGCTGTGGAGTCCCACTGTGACTCATGACTTCCCCTCCCAACCTTTGGTACCTGTCCCTTCCAGCTTCCCCCAGAGGCCCAATAAGTGGGGTTGCCCCCGGGGAGGTGAAGGAGGAGTGCAGACCTTGTGGTTGAGCCCACCCTCTGTGCAAGTCCACCAGCACAGAGTTATTGGGCAGGAGGAGGGGATCTAAAAGGGGTGGGGAGGAGCCCTGCACAGTGCCCCTGGGGGCCAGGCCGGAGGATTAGCAGGTAGGAGGAAGCCTAAGCTCTTTGGAGCTACCTTGGGGGAAATTGCCTTCTGGAATGTTCCCTCATTACACAGCAGCCAGTGCTTACAAGGAGAAGAGAAGAGGAGAGCTCACAGGAGTTCTTCCCTGTTCCCTCAGGTGCTTGCTTCTACTCTGCGAAAGAGGTGGCCCACTTGAGACACTCTGAAGCTGCTCCATCAGACGGTCCTTGTCTGGGAAGCCACACAGCTAATGCTGCCAGAATCCTAGGCTCTTCAGTCCCACACACGTCTCCCTCAGGCCTCTGGTTCAGAGCCTCAAACCCTAGTTGCCTCTCACGTCCTGAAGCAATAGCAGATTCTTGGGTCTTGATCCCGTGGGTCTGAAGCAAAGGGTCCAGATGTCTGTATTTCTAGTGAGCACCTCTCACCCTCCCCTGCACCCAGGTGATTTCGAAGACCAACCGTATTTGGAGACCCTGTCCTAGCCCGTGCCCTTCTTGCCTTGGGACAGCACTCTGCATGATTGAAGAGGAATGAGCTGGGGAAATGGAGAAGGTCCACCCTATTTAAAAAATTCAGTTTCCCACTTCAGTTTTCCTCTCCCTTGACTGATTAAGGAACTATATCTTTTTTCCTCTCCCATAGGGAGCCCTTGC
Organism: Antilocapra americana; assembly: GCA_007570785.1. NCBI lineage: Eukaryota > Metazoa > Chordata > Mammalia > Artiodactyla > Antilocapridae > Antilocapra > Antilocapra americana. The sequence continues at coordinate 180,575 of ML660207.1, forward strand.
CAACGTGGGATTATGTTGAAGTGGCTTTAAGATAATTCTTTTCTGGCTGCCTGCCGAAAACAGAAATGAATAACCCCAGTGCTGGGAATTAGTGCCTTTAAGGCTTCGGAGTAGGGTTGCTTTCTTTTCTTTCTCTCCAAAAGAAAAGTGGTTTGGACTAGTGAGGCAGAGAAAGTCAGAGCTTTCTCTGGCGTTATTTTGGGAATACACTGTGCAGGTTGGAAAGCTGCTTTTTCTCTCTCCCACCCAATTAAGTTCTAAAGAATGAAGAAATCTTTCCAGGCCCTGCTGTTGTTCATCCTGTTCCTGCTCTGCCTGGACTCAGGACACATGGTCTGTTTGGCGCCGCCACCTCGGTGGGAGACGCACGTTCTCTTTTCTCCCAGCTGCCGCGTGCGCGCGCGTGCCTGTGTGTCCCTGCCAGGTCTTGTCACCGTGCGCTCCAGCCCGGCCTGGCCAGTGTTGTAAGAATGGGGGGGAATGGACAGGCTGTGTGTATTCGTGTGTGTGCGTGCGAAGTGAGAGTGCGGCATCTGCGTAGCACATGTGTGCCTGTGGCGGTGTGTGACAAAGCATCCAAGGTGCGGCAAAGTGGGTTCTAGAGTCGAGTTTCTACGGGAACCCGATCTGTACGAATACTGCAGGCAGCATAACTGTGCTGCAGTACACATCCGTACCAAGAAAGTTTAACTTCTGCAACGAGCCGATACATGGGTACAGAATGATGAAGCGAAGGAAGAGGGTGGAGAAGAAATGAGGAAGACTGATTTGAGCTCCTTTGAAAGGAGAAGAATCTGGTAGAAGAGAGGAAGGAAGGAAAAAGGGAGGGACAGAAGGAAGGAGGGAGAGGACAGAGCCTGGATCAGGAACCTGGTGTGGATGGGGCAGGAAGGAGCTGGCTGGGGACCGGAGCCTTCCTCCTCCAGACGCTTACCTGAACCACCTGCCTCTCCTCTCGGCTCTGGTGTGTCTCCGGCGAGGCGAGACTGCCTCTGTTCCCCCCACCCTCAGTGGAGCTGTGGCAGCAGAGAGCCAGCCAGAAGTTCTGGTCTCCCAGTGGTGTGTGCGTGCTTGTGTTTGCCCGACTCTCCCTCCACCAGATCCTATTGGGGTAGGGAGGTTAGGTTAGGGGAGGGCCAGGCTGATTGTAAGTAGGGAGGGGAGGAGGAAGGGAGGGAGGAAGGGAGGGAGGAAAGAAGGGAGGGAGCTTGGGAGAGGAGGAATGACAACAATAAAGTCTTTATTTGGCAGCCAAGATCCCAAAGACTCCATCCACACACCATGCCCACTAACGGACCCGTTTTTAATAACATTTCCTTCTGCTGCTGCTGCTTCTGGGAGGGAAGTTCTTTGACCCATGTTTGGAAAGCAGGCCAAATTAACAGAAGAAAAGGCATGAAAGCAGCCTCTGTGCAGGCGAGAACTGGGTGGCTGGGTCCAGCACCAGTGTCTTGCGTTCCTCCTCCTGACAATTGCCTTGCTTCTGATGCCCCTCAGTCCTCTGCTCTTGAATTCCCAAATGTGAGGGGTGGGGATGTGTTTTCTGAGCAGTGACAGTCCTTCCCGAGGTCACCTCCTCTAGGAGGTTGCTAGGGGAGTGGAGTCCTGCTCTGTGTGAGCTAGCATGGGAGATAGCTTGGTTTGGCTGCCAGCTGCTCTGAGGACCAGAGAGGGAGGAGTCTGGCCTGGGACTGCACTGCAAAGTAAGGCAGAATGAAGATTTTGTGTGAGACCAAAAGTCACTGTCCGTGCGGACAATGTCAGTGTCTTCTTTCAGCTTCTCCATGTATATCACACTCAGGAGAAATTTGGGTGCTGTGTGATCATCAAACAAAGTAAATGGGGAAACCCAAATGTCCCCTGTCCATGTCTTCCCAGGAGATGCATTCAGGTAAGACTGTCACCTCTAATAATTTTTCTCAATTTAAAAACTGCAGCATACTTGCAGTTAAGTGTTAAGTAGCAACCCATCAAAACTTCCTGCCACTTCAGTTGACGACTGAGAAAACGTGCTTATGTTCACATTTTCTATCATCAGGAGAGCCGCTTCACTGGAAGCATTGGTGGGGAGAGCATTTTGTGATTCACTGGCTGCATACAGCTAGACCCTTAGCCTTTTCCAGAAAGAGGTAGCTCCTCCAGAAACGGGCTTCCCTGGTGGCTCAGATGGTAAAGAATCCACCTGCAATGTGGGAGACCCAAGTTTGATCCCTGGGTCAGGAAGATCCCCTGGAGAAGGGAATGGCTGGCTACCCATTCCAGTGTTCTTGCCTGGAGAATTCCGTGGACACTTGCACTTTTCCTCCAGAAAGAGCTTCCCTTTCTTGAATCTCGGGGACACCAATTGGTGGAGCCTGACCCCAGGGGAGCTATTTATCTCTTCTTGGTGTATCAAGGACAATATGAAGCGACTGCTGGGGAGAATGGCGGGGAGTCAAGATACCCGGTTGCTGCTGCTGCTGCCCACACCTAGGAAGTATAGTCAGGGGGACAGAATGTGGGGGCAGGAAAGTGCAGGAAGGGCAAGGCAGGAGGGAGGGCGCTCCCCGCTGTGGTAGATCACAAATACATTTCCACAGAGTCAGGACCTGATCACAATTCCCACCCAGGCTGAAATCTCATCTCCAGGGCTCACTGCTAATTTGATCTGCTCAGCAACTGCTGCTTGATAATATGCAGTGAGTGCTTGAAGCAAGAGAAGAAAGGGCATGATTATGTCCACAGGGAGGTGGCTTAGGCTTCCACCTCTCCACGGCCCTGCCTGGAGACTCTGCTGGGAAGTTGTGGTGTGGCCTGGGGCAGTTTTGGCTCAGACTGGCTCGTGGTCATCAGGCACACTAGGACTGGATCTGGGGCAGACCCTCACCCCTCACCAACTGAGGCTCACAGCCTAGGTGGCTGGGGGTCTGGGCAAATGCACAACAGGGAGGAACTGTGGGAGACCTATGGTTGCTTATCCCACCGCCCAGCCTGGGGGCCTGGGCCACCCGGGATGAGTGGCTCCCTGTGGGTAGAGACAGCATCTTGCTCATTGTGGTGTAAGCCACAGCACCCACCTGGGGCTTGGCACAGCCTCGGTGCTCAGTAGAAGTCTGTTTCATCACATTTAAGAGGGTTGAACAAGGGAATTCTCTGTCACTCTCGTTTAAAAAAAGTTTGAAAAGCTAATACCGACTCTTGATTCAAATTCCAAACAGTACCAAAGATTGCACCAGGGAAAAGTCTTTTCCCCACTCTGTGTCTCCATCATTCAGTTTCCTTCGGGACTCAATCGGCATACCAGTTTCTTGTGTCTTGCCAGCTTTAGTTAATGCACATGTAAGCAATAAGTACAAGCAACGACACAGTTTTATTTTTGCTCTGTAGGATAGCTCAGGGATCACTCATATTGGTACCTAAGGCTCTCCCTCACTCTGCTCCATAGTTATCTGAGCAACCTGTCCTGATGGACGTTTGGGCTTGTGGCCCCTCCTGGCCCATTTTTAAGGTAAGCAGTGATGGGCTTGGAGTCTCACACACTTGGGTCCAGCTGTGGCTCTGCTTCCTTTCCATGCTGGCCAAGTGGCCTTAGGCTACTTATCTGCCCTTCCTGAGCCTCAGTTTTCTCATCGGAATGTGGCAGGTATCATTTGCCGTCTATTAATTGGATAGTTCAATTATTCTATGATTTAAACTTTCCTCTAAAAGTTAACTCCATTTCTGAATCTGAGTCCTCCTATCACTGGTGCAGTGGAAAACTCCATCTCAGTTCTTGGTTGTCCCTCCCCCTGGGGTTGTCCATTCGGTAGGACACACTCCCTGTGTCCTGGAAGGCCCTATTAGACCTAGTAGACCTTAGACACTTTCTAAGGCTGTGTGCCCAAAACAGAAACCTTCCACAGAACACTCATTTCCTTTCTGGAGACATGTTGGCTCCTGGCACATTGCCAGGGGCTCAGGCCCCAAAGACCCCACATTCTCCCCTGGCTTGGTGCCAACCAAGGCTCATTTCTTCTCAGAGAAGAAGCTTCCTAGTCCTCCTTATTTCTGGCCATGACACTGTATGCATGTTCAGAAACTCTCCAGGGCTCTGGATTGTAGAAAATGAAACCAAGGAACTCATATGCTCTTTCCCTTCCCTGTCACCCCTAGCACAGACCTGACCCTCACCTGTCAATCAAAGGGAGGAGCAAAGACAGGGAGGGGAGAAGTGGGCCATGTCTGGAGCCACACAGGGAGCACAGTTGTGCTAGAGGACCCTGAAAGTCCTTTCCGCTCATTGTCTATGATCCTGTCTAGAGGATTTGTGGGCCAGCTGAGCAGTCTCGCTACATCATCAGCTGGTGTGAGCAGACAGTACTGGCCAGGGGGCTGCTCAATCAGCATCACCTCCAGAGTTCCTCAGGTCCTCAAGAAGCCAGGTTCAGGGGAGAGGTAATGGCATTCTGCCTTCCAAGGAGAGGTTCTCAAAGGTTCTGGGATGCCTACCCTCCAAATACATCATCCTGGAATTCCAGTCTCAGTTCAGTTCAGTTCAGTTCAGTCGCTCATTCGGGAGCTCAGTCTTTGGCACCCCACGGACTGCAGCATGCCAGGCCTCCCTGTCCGTCACCAACTCGTGGAGTTTACTCAAAACTCATTTCCACTGAGTCAGTGATGCCATCCAACCAACTCATCCTCTGTTGTCCCATTCTCCTTCCACCTTCAGTCTTTCCCAGCATCAGGGTTTTTTCCAATGAGTCAGTTCTTTGCATCAGGTGGCCAAAGAATTGGAGTTTCAGCTTCAGCATCAGTCCTTCCAATGAATATTCAGGACTGATCTCCTTTAGGATGGACTGGTTGGATCTCCTTGCAGTCCAAGGGACCCTCAAGAGTCTTCTCCAACACCCCAGTTCAAAAGCATCAATTCTTCGGTGCTCAGCTTTCTTTATAGTCTAACTTCCATACCCATACATGACCACTGGAAAAACCATAGCCTTGACTAGATGGACCTTTGTTGGTAAAGTAATGTCTCTGCTTTTTAATATGCTGCCTAGGTTGGTCATAACTTTTCTTCCAAGGACAAGCGTCTTTTAATTTCATGGTTGCACTCACCATCTGCAGTGATTTTGGAACCCAAGAAAATAAAGTCTACCACTGTTTCCCCATCTATTTGCCATGACCTGATGGGACCAGATGCCATGACCTTTGTTTTCTGAATGTTGAGCTTTAAGCCAACTTTTTCACTCTCCTCTTTCACTTTCATCAAGAGGCTCTTTAGTTCTTTGCTTTCTGCTATGAGGGTGGTGTCATCTGCATATCTGAGGTTATTGATATTTCTTCTGGCAATCTTGATTCCAGCTTGTGCTTTATCCAGCCCAGAGTTTCTCATGATGTACTCTGCATAGAAGTTAAATAAGCAGGGTGACAATATACAGCCTTTGCATACTCCTTTTCCTATTTGGAACCAGTCTGTTGTTCCATGTCCAGTTCTAACTGTTGCTTCCTGACCTGCATACAGATTTCTCCAGAGGCAAGTCAGGTGGTCTGGTATTCCAGTTTAACTTAATATTTATGTAAAATTGCCTTTTTCAAGTCATAGCACCTGGATCTAACATCCAGCTTTCAGGTATAATTCTGACAAGGCACCGATGGCATCCTGCTCCATGCAATAGTGTATTGGTATACTGGGTAATAACTCTGCCTTACATAGGTGAAGTCACACTGCAGCCCTGTGATATGACGTGTGGACATATGTGGTTAATTATGTGCCATGTTGCAAAGTTCAAAAGGACAGGAGCAACTCAGGCCAACCTAGTTCTATCGCACATGACCTTGGGCATCCTTACATCCACATGTGCCCCACACAATCTTCTTTAACCTGAATAACAGTAATAGTAAAAGCCAAAGCTCACTGAGGTGAGTGTATGTCAGCCTTCTTCCCAGCCTTCTACTTGAACAACTCTTCAGTCCTCACACAGCTCCATGATGTGGGGCTGCTGAAATACCATCTAACAGGTGAGTAACAGAGGCATAGACAGTTCATGTGCCCAAGGTCACATGGCTATAATGGCAGAGGTAAGATTGGAATCCAGTTTGTTCTGCTTCCAGTGTCCTTTTTCATGTTTATCTGTGGTGTTGTGATGAATAAAATGGAAATTCTTTAAAATGATCTCTAAATCCATGAAGCTTGGTGTCCTTAGGTAATTTCAATAAATGCAAGTTTAACTATCATCACTGGTTTTTTTTTTTTTTTTTTGATGCCGAAAAGAAATGCTCAGACTTGAAACTGTAGAGAACCACAGATTTAGGCCCTGGTTTCTCATTGCTAAAATACAGAATAACTCTCAGCTCCTCTCTTCCTCACCCCTCATTGTGAGATCGTGTGGACTCCTTCAAGTTCTGTCAGTTCCATTTCCTTATGCACCCTTCTGACATACAGTAGGAGTCAGTTTCCCGAACCCTGGCCTCAGTGTAAGCTGGCGGCTGGCCAGAAGCACTAGAATACTTTCTCCTTCTCTGTGTTTGCCCAAGCCATGCAAAACCCTCCTGGGTGTGTTTTTCAGCAGCCCTCTCACTTTCTAATCTATTTTCCATGATCCATAAGTGTGTTATTTTCCCAAACACAAACTTAATCATGTAATCCCTTTGCTTGAGATTCTATAGTGTCTCTCAGTTGTTTACAGAACAAAGTTCAAATGCCGTGGCATGACACTTGAGGCCCTGCAGTCTGACCTGGCTTTGTTGCCATTGTGATTTCCTTCCAGAATTTCTACAGAACTTGAGAGCCAGACTCATGAGGCCGTGTACTCCTGGATTTTCACGTCGCTAAGCTCTTGCACGGTCTATGTTCCAATGTCCTTCTTCTTTATTCTCCATTTGGGGCACTCCTAGTCACCCTGCAAGGTCCAAAGCAAATGTCACCTCCTGTATGATGCTCTCCCTGATTGCCACAGGCAGAGTGAACTTGCTCATGTTCGTGCCTCCCTGGGCCATGGCTCTATCACTGCATTTACCGCACAGTACAGTTACTGCTCCTTTCCCAGTCTACCTCTTTTGTGTGATTGGAGGAGCTCCAAGACAGGAATTCAGCTCCTGACAAAGGGTCTTGAAAGAGGAGTAATAATGGACAGAATAGCTAACCCTCTCAAGAGCTTACTATGGGCCTTGCATGTACTTTCTAGTGCATTAGCTCATTTAACCCTCATAACATCCACAGGAGTAGGTACTACTATTATTATCCTCGTTTTACAGAGCAGCTCAGATGGTAAAGAATCTGCCTGCAATGTGGGAGACCCAGGTTCGATGCCTGGGTAAGGAAGATCCCCCGGAGGAGGAAATGGCAAGCCATTGCTATATTCTTGCCTGAGAAATCTCCCATGGATAGAGGAGCCTGGTGTCCTACAGTCCATGGGGTCACAAAGAGTGGGGTGTGACTGAGTGACTAACACTTTCACTTTTCATACAGTTTCTAAGTGTCAGAGTTGGGATTTGAACACGGGCAGCCTGGGTCTGTGCTGTCTACAGTATACTGATAATGTTTGCTGAGCAAATGAATGGTAATCCGCAGTGAGCTTTGTGTGTGCATATGTGTGTGTGTGTGGGGGGGGTTATTAGTCAATAAAACAGGATGTGACTCGACTCCTACCTACACTACTCCTGGTGTCAGGCTGGGTTGGAACCCTGGTCTCCTGAGACCTGGTCTGTGGCTTTTACTGAGATAGAGCTGTTGTCTCTTTTCCAGCAGGTGATACAATGATCATGCACTCCTCTCATTACACGCATTAGCTTCAGCCTTCTTTCTTTTTACTTTTTTTATATTCTGCTCTGCTTGCCCTATCTGGAAAAATGGCTGGTTGGCCCGCAGCTCAGGGAAGGTGCCGCATCTCCCTCTCACCTGCTGGGCCCCTCTACCAGCCTCCGGGCACAGCCCTGGCTCGCTCATGGCCAGATCTCAGGGCTCAGGGGCTGAGTCCTGTGGCTGCCCACCAAGCCCCCTCCTGATCCTGGCGCCACCGGAGGGAAGAGACCCAGCCAGAGGCAGAGACAAGCCATTGTTCTCACTTCGCAATGTCCAGAAGTTCTGCCAAGTGCTGCCGTGGGATGTCGCAGTGCTGGTTATGTGAGGCTCCTGCTGCCTCAGGGGCTGGTGACACAGCCTGCAGACTGAAGCACAGGGAGAGAGCATCTTTGCAGGTGCCTCGGGCCTCAGCTTGCTTCTCCAGAGTGGAGCCACCAGGCTGCCCTGGACCCTGTGTCAGAGCTCCCTTCCTGAGGGGAAAGCGGCCTGCCCTGGAGCCCCTCTGTGCTGCATTCCCCTTCCTCTGTCTGCATCTGCCTGCCTGTGGTTTGTTCTTGCATCTCCTTTGTCTGTTCTTCATATGGCGTGGATCTCATGGTCTGACTGGTAGGTTGGATTTTCCCCCAGATGGGGTGTCTCCCCATCAGATCGGTATTTCCCAATAGCAATATGAGAAGGGATTCTCCCAGTCGATGGTGTAGGAAAGAGGAGACTTGACTGGCTTCATCCTTGTTCTCCCTTGCAGTCAGTACCCAGGGAGGGTAGCCGGAGACCGTTGGACCTATTTGAAGTGTTCCGTGGACCCTCAGTCTAAAACGAGCGATACACACACAGACAACTGGGGTACCAATGCCCATAGCGACTATCTGAACCCAGAGATTCACAGTAAAGGATAAATACTTTTTGTGGCTGTAGCTCATGAAAACAGAATTGTGGAAGGATTCAGAACTTTGTTATGAAGTGTCCTTGCCAAGAGACACTGAGTTTCCTTTGTAATGTTTACACTGGCCTTGGCTTCCATCAACAGGATTTAGCCAAGGGAGCGCTGGGCTGAGGGTTGCAAGTCAGGAAGAAATTTACTGGGCACAAATGATACCTCTTTGATCCAGTCATCTGGCGGTAAGCTGATGGGGCCACTCGGGCCGGGTCTTAGAAGACTACCATGGATGCTCTTTCTTGGAGGCACTCTGGGGGTGGTACCAGGGGCTATCCGGCAAGACCCCAGAGACTTCACACTATGGCTTCTTGAGCTCCTTCCCCTCTATGGCCCTGAAAGCCACCCCTCATGGCTCTTGGGACCTCAGGACCTGCAGTCCTACCCCATAAGGCTGTCCTGAGGACAGAGCAGGGCTTTCAGGCTGGAAACAGTGATGTTAACGGTGGAGCATTCCATCTTGGCCCACCCCAGGTGTGGGGAATTTTTAGGTCTAGTTGAGCCAAGCCACAAAATGAAGGCAAAAAGGCAAAACATGTTTTGGAAGGTGGCTGGCAGCCCCTACTGTCTACTCCATGGGCCAGGGCTCAGTGAGAGGCTGTGGAGTTAGCAAAGTGGTGTGTGCAGCTGTGGGGAGGCAGTCTAGGGTCGTGGTAGCTCTGCCTTCACTGGATACCCCAGAAATGAGGACTCTCCCCGCAACCTTACCTTCATCCCCTCAGTCTCCATTAGCCTAGCACTCTAAGTTTCGATGACCTGGTGGGGAAGTTCTTTCAGTCTACCTTGCCTCTCTCACTGCTTGAATTCAGGGTCCTTTTCTGTATTCAGACAGAGAAGTCTCCACCTACCTGAGCTGGAACTTAGATTTGAAGAGCGCCTTGGGTTCTAGCGATAGGTGCTTTGTAAACTGCTGTCATTAATATTATTATGTCATGGACATGGCTTGTCTGTCTGCTGCTTCTGAATATAGTAGCTCTCTGGGCAGGGCGCCACCTCCCTGCTGTTTGTTCTGGGGAGAGGAGGAAAGAGGGGAGAAGGCTATGTGGGGAGGAGGGGCAGAGAGGGGGAGGCAGGGCTCCTGGGCGGTGGGGGGGGGCAGCTAGGCCCCACCCTTAGCCTGCAGTCATAGCCCATCAGACTGGCCTTTATGAACCTGACTTATGATGGTCGCCTCCCGTGGAGGCACAGGAGTGATACGGGTCATTTGGTCCCTGGAGCCACCACAGTGGTTTTGTTGTTGGAAGCCCCTTTCCCTCCCTCCTGTCTCCTCTCGGCCCCCTCCCTTTCCCCCACCCACCCGTTCCCTCTCCCTTCTTCACTTAATTCTCCATCCTGCCTCAGCTTCTTTCCTCCAGCCTTGGGCCCCTCCTGTGAATGAGTTCAGGGAGGGGTTATGAAATTCATTAGCCTCCACATTGCTGCGGGATGAAGTCACCCCCGGCCTCTCCCCTCCGCAGGCCCTCCCGGAGCCTTGGCGCCCTGCAGCTCGGCCAGATTCTCCTGACCCTTCAGTGCAGCCGGGCAGCCTTGACTCCCCCAGGTCCCTGGGACCCGGAGCTGGTCCCTCCCGGACCCAGGCCTACGCTGCGAGGGTGGAGGTGGCTCCCTCCGGCGGCAGCGGAGCTCTCTCTAGAGCCCTTCTCTGGCAAGCTTCACCCCGCCCTCTGGCCCCATTTCTGGCCTCTCTGCGCAGCACCGGGCCCTTTCTCCTGCTCCCCTACCCCAGGCCATCTCTGGGGCGCTTGCTGCCTTCCTGCAGGGTCCCTGTGCCAGCCTGTCGTCTTTCTTCACTTCCAGGTCTCTCCTCACTCTTACCCCCTTGTCTGAGGCCTGCTGCTCTTGTGCATGCGTGCTAAGTCACGTCTGACTGCAACCCTGTGGTCTGCAGCCTGCCTTAGAAAGGTCTCAAAACCGCCCTCAGCTTCCCCTTGGGATGAAAAGCTCTATGAAGGCTTAGTATACCAGCACCATGCCCAGCCCTGGCATTCATCCCGCACATGCTTATTGAGCACCTACTATGTGGCTGGCACTGTGCTAGGCTCAGAGAACACAGCTGTGAACAAAACAGACTTGGTCCCTGCACTCCTGGAGGGCTCAGTCTATTGAGAGACACAGAAAATAAACAACCTTAAAAAAATCACATTGTGTAACCCAAATATATATAATTTTTATTTGTCAATCATACCTGAATAGAGCTGGGGAAAAAATGATAAATAGATAAATCTGGGTATATCAAAATTGAGGATAGTACTATGAAGCATGGGGGATGATTCAGAGGAGGCCCTTGATACATATTTATGTTGCTGTTCTACTGTTCAGTCGTATCTGACTCTTTGTGACCCCATGGACTGCAGCACACCAGGCTTTCCTTCCTTCACTATTTCCCAGAGTTTGCTCAGACTCACATCCATTGAGCCAGTGATGCCATCCAAACATCTCATCCTCTGTCATCCCCTTCTCCTTCTGCCCTCCAATCTTTCCAAGCATCAGGGTCTTTTTCCAATGAGTCAGGTCTTCTCATCACTTGGCCAAAGTATTGGAACTTCAGCTTCAGCATCAGTCCTCCCTATTAATATTCAGGGTTAATCTCCTTTAGGATTGATTGATTTGATCTCCTTGCAGTCCAAGGGACCATCAAGAGTCTTCTCCAGCACCTCAATCAATTCTTCAGCACTCAGTCTTCTTTATGGTGCTTTCACATCTGTAGTACATGACTACTGGAAAAGACATGGCTTTGACTAGACGGACCTTTGTTAGCAAAGTGATTTCTCTACTTTTTAATATGCTGTTGAGCTTGGTCATAGCTTTTCTTCCAAGGAGTAAGCGTCTTTAAGTTCTTGGATGCAGTCATCCACAGTGATTTTGGAGACCAAGAAAATAAAGTCTGTCATTGTTTCCATTTCCCCCCCCATCTGTCTGTCATAAAGTGATGAGGCTGGATGCCATGATCTTAGTTTTTTGAGTGTTAAGTTTTAAGCCAGCTTTTTCACTCTCCTCTTTCACCTTCATCAAGAGGTTCTTTCAGTTCCTCTTTGCTTTCTGCCATAAGGGTGGTGCCATCTGCATATCTGAGTTTATTGATATTTCTCCTGGCAGTCTTGATTCTAACTTGTACTTCATCCAGCCCAGCATTTCACATGATGTACTCTGTTAAATAAAAAAGGTGATGGTATACAGCCTTGATGTACTCCTTTCCAAATTTGGAACCAGTTCATTGTTCCATATCAGGTTCTAACTGTTGCCTCTTGACCTGCATACAGATTTATCAGGAGGCAGGTAAGGTGGTCTGGTATTCCCATCTCTTTCGGAATTTTTCACAGTTTGTTGTGATCCACACAGCTGAAGGCTTCAGTATAGTCAATGAAGCAGAAGTAGATGTTTTTATGAAATTCTCTTGCTTTTTCTATGATCCAGTGAATGTTAGCAATTTGATCTCTGGTTCCTCTGCCTTTTCTAAACCCAGTTTGTGTATCTGGAAGTTCTTGGTTCACATACTGTTAAAACTTAGCTTGAAGGATTTTGAGCACTACCTTACTACCATGTGAAATGATTGCAATTGTGCAGTAGTTTGGTATTGCCCTTTCTTTGGGATTGGAATGAAAATCAACATTTTCTAGTCCTGTGGCCACTGCTGAGTTTTCCAAATTTGCTGGCATATTGAGAGCAGCACTTTCACAGCATCATCTTTTAGGCCTTGAAATAGCTCAGCTGGAATTCCATCACCTCCACTAGCTTTGTTCATAGTGATGCTTCCTAAGGCCCACTTGACTTCATACTCCAAGATGTCTGGCTCTATGTGAGTGATGACACCATCGTGGTAATCCAGTCATTAAGACATTTTTTGTATAGTTCTTCTGTGTATTCTTGCCACTTTTTCTTAATATCTTTTGTTTCTGTTAGGTCCTCACCATTTCTGTCCTTTATTTGCCCATCTTTGCATGAAATGTTTCCTTGATATCTCTAACTTTCTTGAAGAGATCTCTAAGTTTTCCCATTCTATTGTTTTCCTTTATTTCTTTGCATTGTTCACTTAAGAAAGCTGTCTTATCTCTCCTTGCTATTCTTTGGAACTCTGAATTCACATGGCTATATCATACCTTTTCTCCTTTGCCTTTAGCTGACTCTTGGAGGGCACAAATGAAGGGTTGTGCACCAGGACCCAGGAGAAGGGAGCAGCGACCCCACAAAAGACTGAGCCAGACTTGCCTATGAGTGTTTGGGAGTCTCCAGCAGAGACATGGGTTGACAGTGGCCTGCCGCGGGGCCAGGGTCACTGGCCGCAGTAGTCCTGGGAGGCACAGTGTGCTGGAATAAGTACTTTTGGAGAATGTCTCCATTACCCCTATCACTTTGGCCTCAGGGCAAGGTACAGGGAGGAAACACATCCCCACTCATCAGCAGAAAATTGGATTAAAGATTTACTGGGCATGGCCCTGCCCACCAGAGCAAGACCCAGTTTTCCTCACAGCCAGTCCCTCCTATCAGGGAGCTTGTACAAGCCTTAGATTCTCATCCACCAGAGAGCAGACAGTATTAAAATCACAATCACAGAAAACTAACCAGAATAATCACATAGATCACAGCTTTGTGTAACTCAGTGAAACCATGAGCCATGCGTGTGGGGCCACCCAAGACAGATGGGTCATGGTGGAGAGGTCTGACAGAACGTGGTCCACTGGAGAAGGGGATGGCAAACCACTTCAGCATTCTTGACTTGAGAACCCCATGAACAGTGTGAACAGGCAAAAAGATAGGACACTGAAAGATCAACCCCACAGGTCAGTAGGTGTCCAATATGCTAATGGAGAAGAGTGGAGAAATAGCTCCAGAGGAATAAAGAGGCTGAGCCAAAGAGGAAACAATGCCCAGTTGTGGATGTGTCTGGTGGGGAAAGTAAAGTCCGATGCTGTAAAGAACAATATTGTATAGGAACCTGGAATGTTAGGTCCATGAATCAAGGTAAATTGAACATGGTCCAACAGGAGATGGCGAGAGTGAACATGGACATTTTAGGAATCAGTGAACTAAAATGGACTGGAATGGGCAAATTTAACTCAGATGATGATTATATCTACACTGTGGGCAAGAATCCCTTAGAAGAAATGGACTAGCCCTCACAGTCAACAAAAGAGTCAGAAATGCAGTACTTGGATGCAGTCTCAAAAACGACAGAATGATCTCAATTTGTTTTCAAGGCAAACCTTTCAACAACCTAATAATCCAAGTCTATACCCCAACCACTGATGCTGAAAAAGATGAAGTTGAACAGTTCTATGAAGACCTAACAAGACCTTCTAGAACTAACACCAAAAAATATGTCCTTTTCATCATAGGGACTGGAATGCAAAAGTAGGAAGTCAAGAGATACCTGGAGTAACAGGAAAGTTTGGCCTTGGAGTACAGAATGAAGCAGAGCAAAGGCTAACAGAGTTTTGCCAAGAGAACACACTGGTCATAGCAAGCACCATTTTCCAACCACACAAGAGATTAAACATGTGCATCACCTGATGGTCAATACTGAAATGAGATTGATTATATTCTTTGCAGCCAAAGACGGAGAAGCTCTTTACAGTCAGCAAAAACAAGATCAGGAGCTGACTGTGGCTCAGATTATGAATTCCTTATTGCCAAATTCAGCCTTAACTTGAATAAAGTAGGGAAAGCCACTAGGCCATTCATGTATGACCTAAACCAAATCCGTTATGATTATACAGTGGAAGTGACAAACAGATTCAAGGGATTAGATCTAATAGAGGGCCTGAAGAACTATGGATGGTGGTTTATAACATTGTACAGGGAGTGGTAACCAAAGCCATCCCTAAGAAAAAGAAATGCAACAATGCAAAACTGTTGTCTGTGGAGGCCTTACAAATACATGTTTATGTAATGTATAGGTGATGCTTTAATTCCAATTATTTTTTCATTTTCTTGTTCCTAATTGCTTCCAAGATTGAAGGCCAGTCTGATTTATGTGTGTGTGTGTATGTATGTGCGTGTGTGTGTATATTCATTTGTGTCCAACTCCTTGTGACCCGAAGGACTATAGCCTGCCAGGCTCCTCTGTCCACGGAATTTTCTAGGCAAGCATACTGGAGTGGGTCGGTACTCCCTTTTCCAGAGGATCTTTCCCACCACAGATCGAACCTGTGTCTCCTGTGTTGGCAGGCGGATTCTTCACCATCTGTGCCACCGTGGTCTCAGTTCAGTTCAGTTACTCAGTCGTGTCCTACTCTTTGAGACCCCATGGGCTTCCCTGTCCATCACCAACTCCCGGAGCTTGCTCAAATTCATGCCATCTCATCCTCTGTCGCCCCCTTCTCCTCCTGCCTTCAATCTTCCCCAGCATCAGGGTCTTTTCAAATGAGCCAGTTCTTCACACCAGGTGGCCAAAGTATTGGAGTTTTAGCTTCAGCATCAGTCCTTTCAATGAATATTCAGGGCTGATTTCCTTAGGATTGCCTGGTTGGATCTCCTTGCAGTCCAAGGGACTCTCAAGAGTCTTCTCCAACACCACAGTTCAAAAACATCAATTCTTAGGTGCTCAGCCTTCTTTATGGTGCAACTCTCACATCTGTATATGACTACTGGAAAAGCCATAGCTTTGACTAGACAGACCTTTGTTGGCAAAATAATTTCTGCTTTTTAATATGCTGCCTAGGTTTGTCATAGCTTTTCTTCCAAGGACCAAGTGTCTTTTAATTTCATGGCTGCAATCACCATCTGCAGTGATTTTGGAGTCCAAGAAAATAAAGTCTCTCACTGTTTCCATTGTTTCCCCATCTATTTGTCATGAAGTGACAGGATTGGATGCCATGATCTTAGTTTTCTCAATGTTGAGTTTTAAGACAACTTTTTCACTCTATTCTTTCACCTTCATCAAGGGCTCTTTAGTTCCTCTTTGCTTTCTGCCGTAAGGGTGGTGTCATCTGCATATCTGAGACTATTGATACTTCTCTCGGCAATCTTGATTCCAGTTTGTGCTTCATCCAGCCCAGCATTTCACATGATGTACTCTGCATGGAAGTTAAATAAGCAGGGTGACGATATTCAGTCTTGGTGTACTGCTTTCCCAGTTTGGGACCAGTCTGTTATTTCATGTCCAGTTCCATGTCTAACTGTTGCTTCCTAACCTGCATACAGAATTCTCAGAAGGCAGGTAAGGTTTTCTGGTATTCCCATGTCTTTAAGAATTTTCCACAGTTTTTTTGTAATCCACAACAACAACTAAACAACTATGCCACCTAAAAATATTTCATGGATAAAGGAGCCTCGTAGGCTACCGTTCATTTATCACCAAGAGCTGGACACACTGAGTGCACCCGTGCGCGCGCGCGCACACACACACACACACACACACACACACACACACACACACACACACACACACACTATCCTAAATTAATCTCGTTCCTCTTGTTTTAGTCTTTTAACCAACATCATCATCATAATTTTCACACATTAAATGGCTACTATGTGCCAGGCAATATGTTAAGAACCCTAATATATTGACTCATTTTCATTTTTATCCCCACTTTAAAAATAAAGAAACTGAGATTCAGGTTAACAACCTGTCAAAAGCCACGCGGATAGCAGCCATCGAAGATCTACATCTTACACTTCTTCATTGGCCCATGGCAGGGGTACCCAAGATCTCACAGAAGGAGATGGGGAACAAAACTGGTGGGAGAAGCATAGCTCTGCCTCCAGACCCTTGCCTGATCCAGCGAGAGTGGAGTTGGTACCTTCCTGCCCCTTGGAGTGCTCCAGCTCACATACCACTCCACGCTGCAGCCTCAGGAGCCACCATCTCCTTACCCAGATTATCGCACTAGCCTTTTAAAAGCTCTTCCTGCTTCCTTCCTTGCTTCTCTTCAGTTGATCCTCAGCACAGAAGCAATAATGACCTTGTCACTCCAATGGCTTCCCATCTACCTCCAGGTGAGATCGGAAGCCCTAGGTCCTTTGGCATTCTCCTCCTCACTCTCCTGTCTCTCGTCTTCGATTCACCCTTCTCCTGGACCCCCTGCTCCCTTCCGGTTTCTCAGCCACTCCAGTACCCTCCTTGAGCTTCAGGGCTTCTGTACTTGCTCTTTTCTCTTTCTGCCTGTTCTCCCTGCAGGTTCCTGTATGGCTCCCTCCCTCCCTGACTTCAAGTCTTAGTCACATCTTACATTCTCAGTGGCTATCTCTGGCTACCCTGTCTGAAAACAAAAAGCCTGCATAAAACTTAAGTCTTCCTTCTGCCTTCTTTTTCTCCTTATCATTAACACATTAATAATTTTACAAATTTATCTTTATCATATGTCTGCCAATTAGAATATGAATTCCATGAGTTTGATGTTTTTTTCTGTTTTTTATCAATCAAGCAAGATACATCCTACAGCCCTAAAGCTAAGTCCGATATATAGGCATCCAGTAAATAATTATGTATGATCTACATGGGTCATTTGAGCATTTTAATTCAGTTGAGAAGGATGGGGCTTATTGCAGCCTTATTTGCATCTTAGAGGCTGTATGCTGGCCCAAGTCTGCAAATTTGCAGCCTTAGACAAGTCCAACCCAAGAAGGTGTTTTGTTTAATCTGCTAGACATTTTAAACTAAATTAAATTAGTTGCTAACATTAAAAAATGGGAAATTTCACATTTTAAAAATCCAGATTTCCAGCTTCTCTGGAAAAACCCAAAGACCCTGTAATCCTGAGGCTGCACTCCCACCTGGTAGCGATCAGAACGCAGGCAGAGCCTGCTCCCAGTGTCTCCTGCTCACACACACATCTGGGACCTGCCTGATCTCCTGGCTTAGATCTGTGTTGTGCAACAGCGAAGTCAGTAGCAAGACCCCCTAAATTGGAGATCAGAAGTCTGAGTTCCAGTTCCTCATCTGTAAATGGAGATAACAATACCTACCAGAGAGGGTAGTTATGAGACCTAGAGAGGCAACGTTTACACGGAAGGGGCTGGGTGAGTTACAAAGCCCAGGATACCGTGACGGGATCAGCATTCATGCTAGAGCTGGTGAAGCTCCCTCCAGGTCACCTCTGTCTGAGGATCCCACCCGAATCTCCTGTGTAACATTGCTCTCCTCTCAGGTAACCGCTGGCTCCTGTGCACAGCAAGCTCCTCAGCCCTCGCTCCATCATCAGCTTGTTTAAGATACCGAGCCCATCTCCTCCAGGCACAGCTCCTTTACCACGCCAGCTCAGGGCAGAGACCTATGGTCCAGACCTTCTGCTCTGACAGCTCCGCTGCACTGCGTCAGCAAAGCCTGGCAGGTTGACTCTAGGAGATGATCTTAGGGTCCTGAGTAAACTGGGTCACAGGAGCCAAATAAGGGTGTGGCTCCTGCCCACCCACAGTGCCCACCAGCACTGTCAACTGAGTTCCGAGTGGTCCATGTGTGGCTCTCTGCCCAAGCCAGAAACGTAGGCATGTGGCAAGGGGGACACCATTCCCTCAGCCTCTGGTAGATTTAGGGTGGGAAAGCAACCGCTATTGGGAGGCTTCAGGAATGTGTGGGGAGGCCACAGGAATGCCAGGGGAGGGGGAGATGGAGGGGTGGTAAGGATGCCGGGTTTCAGAGCTCTTTTATGCCACATCTGTGGAGCTCAGAATCCTGTCTGTGAGTAGCCATGTGCTCATGTATTAGCTGTGTTGTATGAGGCAGGTCACAAAACTTCTCTGAGCCTGGTTTCCTCTTCTGTGAAGAGGAGACATTTTTACGTACTTCCTAGTGTTGTGAGAATCATATCAATTTAATTAATGAGAGGGTCATAGCATGTCTGCTCGTGTGGCAGATACTGTCCAAAATGCTTTATACTCTTTTTTTAAAAAAAGAAACCTGCATCTTCTTTCTTTTCAATACTTTAATTTCAGCACAAAATAAACAAACAAAAAACCCCACAACACACAACATGCAAACCCCATGTCAAACATGGAGAGGGATAGGGCTTGAGACCCATGTGTCCTGCCTCCAAAGGACAGAAATAAAACCACTAGACATCAGCAGAGGGGACCACGTGGGCCAGGGCCACTGGGGTTGCTGCTGTGGGAGCCATGGGGACGCTATACAGAGGGAGCGGTCTGCAGGTAGAAACCCCTAATCTACTTCTTCCATGCGAGAGGCGTCCTTGGCACCCTCATGGAGGGGAATCTCATCAGGAACAGCAACGCTGGGCTCCTCTGCCGTCACCTCATCTTCATCAATGCCCAGGCCAAGCTTTATCATGCAGTAGATGCGGTTGGAGTGGGTCTGGGGATCCTCAAGTGAGAAACCGAGCAGAGTAGTGCAGCAGCACCAGGTCCCTGATGGCCTTGTCGTTTTTGTGTGCCTATGCCTTCTGCCACAGGGTCTCCATAATGGGGTGATCAGGACTGATCTCCAGGTGCTTTTTGGCCATCATGTAGCCCATGGTCGAGTTGTCCCGAAGGGCCTGGGCTTTCATGATATGCTCCATGTTGGCTGTCCAGCCGTAGGTGACCGTCGGGGTTCGGGATGATGTCAATTTTCAGCTCTTTACCACTGTCCAATTTGGAAGGGTCTGTCAGGCTCTCATAGTGAATCTTGCCTAAGGCATCAGAAGTATTACTGATCAGTTCCCGAAGGAAAATTTCCTTGTTGGAACAGAAGGTGTTGATAATAAGAGACATGAGTCGGGCAATTTCTGCCTGGAAGGCAAACGTCTCCACTTCCTCCTCTCCATGGTGCACCTCCTCAGGCGTCTTCAAGGATAAGAATCATAGGTACTAGAGAACACCGAGCGGGCAACGGCTGCCTTGGGCTCACTCGCTGCAAGAAGGCTGTGCGGGGGTGACTCAAGAGCTATACTAACTCTAACACTCTCACACCAGCCCTATGACTAGGTGCTATTATTACACTCATTTTATGGATGAGGAAACTGAGGTGCAGCAAGGTTAAGGAGCTTGCCTATGAATTTATAGTTAGGAAGTGGCAGAGCTGGAATTTAAAGCAAGAGGTCTCAGTCTAGAGTTTCAGTTCAGTTCAGTCACTCAGTCATGTCCGACTCTTAGTGACCCCATGACCTGCAGCATGCCAGGCCTCCCTGTCCATCACCAACTCCCAGAGTCCAGCCAAATCCATGTCCATTGAGTCAGTGATGCCATCCAACCATCTCATTGTCTGTTGACCCCTTCTTCTCCTGCCTTCAATCTTACTCAGCATCAGGGTCTTTTCCAATGAGTCAGTTCTTCGCATCAGGTGGCCAGAGTATTGGAGTTTCAGCTTCAGCACCAGTCCTTCCAATGAAAATTCAGGACTGATCTCCTTTAGGATGGACTGGTTGGATCTCCTTGCAGTCCAAGGGGCTCTCAAGTCTTCCCCAACACCACAGTTCAAAAACATGAATTCTTCGGTGCTCAGCTTGCTTTATAGTCCAACTCTCACATCCATACATGACCACTGGAAAAACCATAGCCTTGTCATAGCAAACACCCTCTTTCAACAACACAAGAGAAGATTCTACACATGGACATCACCAGATGGTCAACACCAAAATCAGATTGACTATATTATTTGCAGCCAAAGATGGAGAAGCTCTTTATAGTTAGCAAAAACAAAACCGGGAGCTGACTGTTGCTCAGATCATGAACTCCTTATTGCCAAATTTAGACTTAAATTGAATAAAGTAGGGAAGACCACTAAACCATTCAGGTATGACCTAAATCAAATCCCTTATGACTATGCAGTGGAAGTGAGAAATAGATTTAAGGGACTAGATCTGATAGACAGAGTGCCTGATGAACCATGGATGGAGGTTTGTGACATTGTACAGGAGACAAGAATCAAGTCCATCCCCAAGAAAAAGAAATGCAAAAAAGCAAAATGGCTGTCTGAGGAGGCTTTGCAAATAGCTATGAAAAGAAGAGAAGCAAAAAGCAAAGGAGAAAAGGAAAGATAAACTGATTTGAATGCAGAGTTCCAAAGAATAACAAGGAGAGATAAGAAAGCCGTCCTCAGTGATCAATGCAAAGAAATAGAGGAAAACAGTAGATTGGGAAAGACTAGAGATCTCTTCAAGAAAATTAGAGACACCAAGGGAACATTTCATGCAAAGATGGGCTCGATAAAGGACAGAAATGGTAGGGACCTAGCAGAAGCAGAAGATACTAAGAAGTGGCAAGAGTACACAGAAGAACTGTACAAAAAAGATCTTCATGACCCAGATAATCACAATGGTGTGATCACTCACCTAGAGCCAGACATCCTGGAATGTGAAGTCAAGTGGGCCTTAGGAAGCATCACTACGAACAAAGCTAGTAGAGGTGATGGAATTCCAGTTGAGCTATTTCAAATCCTGAAAGATGATGCTGTGAAAGTGCTGCACTCAGTATGCCAGCAAATTTGGAAAACTTAGCAATGGCCACAGGACTGGAAAAGGTCAGTTTTCATTCCAATCCCAAAGAAAGGCAATGACAAAGAATGCTCAAATTACTGCACAATTGCACTCATCTCACACACTAGTAAAGTAATGCTCAAAATTCTCCAAGCCAGGCTTCAGCAATACGTGAACCGTGAACTTCCAGATGTTCAAGCTGGTTTTCGAAAAGGCAGAGGAACCAGAGATCAAATTGCCAACATATGCTGGATCATTGAAAAAGCAAGAGAGTTCCAGAAACACATCTATTCCTACTTTATTGACTATGCCAAAGCCTTTGACTGTGTGGATTACAATAAACTGTGGAAAATTCTGAAAGAGATGGGAATACCAGACCACCTGACCTGTCTCTTGAGAAACCTGTGTGCAGGTCAGGAAGCAATAGTTAGAACTGGACATGGAACAACAGACTGGTTCCAAATAGGTAAAGGAGTATGTCAAGGCTGTGTATTGTCACCTTGCTTATTTAACTTATATGCAGAGTACATCATGAGAAGTGCTGGGCTCGAAGAAACACAAGCTGGAATCAAGATTGCTGGGAGAAATATCAATAACCTCAGATACGCAGATGACACCACCCTTATGGCAGAAAGTGAAGAAGAACTAAAGAGCCTCTTGATAAAAGTGAAAGAGGAGAGTGAAAAAGGTGGCTTAAAGCTCAACATTCAGAAAACTAAGATCATGGCATCTGGTTCCATCACTTCATGGGAATAGATGGGGAAACAGTGGAAACAGTGGCTGACTTTATTTTGGGGGGCTCCAAAATCACTACAGATTGTGATTGCAGCCATGAAATCAAAAGACACTTACTCCTTGGAAGGAAAGTTATGACCAACCTAGATAGCATATTAAAAAGCAGAGACATTACTTAGCTAGCAAAGGTCTAGAGTTTAAGACTCTTTTAACCTCTTGCTGTGTTACGTCTCTGGAAAACTGTCCTGGCACAACCCTAAAATCTTCGTTAAAATGTAAGGGCAAATCCTTCACTCAGATAACTGGATGTTATTTTACTGGGAGAGTTTTAATTTTTTAATTTTTTGTGGGTAAGCAGAATAGCCAGGCTGTTTCCTCCTGAGCTCCAGTGGGGTGCTGCTCCTATGAGAGGTTAGCCATGTCTGAGGGACTCACAGCCCCTGGGGAAGCTGGGACTGGCAGCCTGGGAAGAGGGAAAGATCAGCCTGAGGGAAGGCCCTGGGTTGAGCTGGGTGTAGATGCCTGAGAGAGGAGATTGTGTACAGTTTCTGGGAAGGCTTCTGGAGGAGTCGTCCTTGAAGAGCAGGACCTTGGAAAATGGAACAAGAACAAGGATGGGTCACCCCAGTGCCATCGTTGTGGTGTGAGTGTGGTCTTACCCGCCACCTTTCTGCATTGTTTTCAAAATCCTACATGCCCTTTCAAACAAACCTCTGGCTGGGAGTGGTCCTCCCATTACTTCTGTTGTAAGGAGCTGAATTCTGTGATCTCAAAGGCATAGTTCAGCTTGAGGGTAGCTGTGCATGGGCCCAGAGGCTTGTGTAGGCAAGGGCTTTATAACAATTTCATGATTTAAACTATGTTCCTCATCACTTTGCTCCCTAGAGGGCAAATGGCAGCTAGACACTGGGCCTTGTGCTTAAGGGCCACGAGAAGGAGGAGGCAGGAGACAGGGATGTGGTCCTCCCTCCGCTGGTGGCCTCTGAGCCTGCCCTGTGCCAACCCCCTCCAGTCTAGAAGAAGTGGGCTCAGCTGGGTCCTCTTGGGTGAGTTCCTGGCAGCCCTGATCTGGTTCTGCCACCACCCGAGTAGGTCTCTTTTCCAAAAAATCATCACATCTGTTCCTGGATTCTCTCGTTCTCCCCTCCTTGGACATGATCAGAGCAGAGTGAGCTATTTCTTGCCCCTGTAAAAATCATGCTTATGAAATAAATCACGTTCAGATTTCTTTAAACCAATCAGCTTTCTATGAAGTACGATTCACTCATTCATTCATTCACAAATATTTCCTCATCTCTAAGTGGGATCAATGATATGCCTCATGGGGAAATTGTTGATGCTAAATGGCTGTATATGGAAACCCCTAGAATGGTATTGAGCTCCCAGTGGGCCAGTGTCAGGCTGAGCTCATTCTGCGGTGCTTCGGCAGCGTTCCAAGTGCTACAGGGATTGGGGAAGTGACTGAAACAAGATCCCTGTTCTCAAGGACTTCATAGTCTGGTGCACCCAACTAATATGAACCCATGAAAGGCCCTACAACTGTGGTTTAGCATGCAGAGTGCACTTTAGGGTCCTCTGGGAGCCTCTCTCACTCATAATTTTGATTTACTGGGAAGGAAGCAGGGCTGGAGCATCTCCATTTCATTGAAAGATGCACAGGGGATTCTGTGGCACACCCAGGGTGGAAGAGGCTGCCCTACAGTATGATGGATGCCATATGGAGGTGGGGCACTAGGGAAAGGCTGATTAGTACTGCCTGGGTCAGGCAAAGGAGACTTCCCAGAGGAGGTGCTGCGTGAAGGTTGCAGGCAAAGAAGGTGGGTAACACCCTTCAGTAGAAGAGCAAGCATACATGAAATCGATGACGTTTTCCAGGAACTCCAAGAGTCAGCCACTGCCCGAGAGAGCAGGTTCAGACGTGCGGCTTGGGAGTCAGCAGGCTGCCAAGAGATGACACCAGAGAGACAGACAGGAGCTTGATTCTCTTGCTCAGGGGTCATTTCAGTCAGGATCTGAAAAATCTACTGTCTCTATTTGCAGGCAGGAAGCAAATGTTCACAGAAAATCTTGCAAAAAATTTTAAGAGGTTCATAAACATGCCCACCACCCCCAGTCCATCCAGAGACATGCATGGACCGAAAATCCTGTAGACTATGACACACTAGAATATGGCATGTAAGGACCCTCAGCTTTACGGGAGAAATTAAGGAGTCCACTCTTGAACAACTTGATTTTGAGATGCTTCAAATTTGACCTCTAAGTGGAAGTCTAGCAGGCACATGGGTGCAAAGGTGTGGGGTTTAGTGAGAAATGCAGGCTGGACACAGACTGGGTCATCTGCAGATCAGGGCTAGCTGAAATCCTGGGAGTAGCTGGAATGACCCTGGGGTGGTACGGGGTAGGCGGGGGAGAGAAAGCAGAGGGGCTTGGATATGACTCATGCACATGATACTTACCTTTATTAAGAACATCACACTGGGTAAAACAAACCCTAATTATAAGCTATTTACATAGTGGGAAATGCTAGTATGCAGGATGCTGTCCTTGGAGGAAGGGGCAAGAAGAGAACGAAATGAGTGGGATGTGAGTGACTACTCCAAGTTCAGGTGTGATCTTCTCTACAGGTCATTTGGGAAAGAGTCCTTGAAGCAGACAGGATTCCACAGTTCTCTCGATGAAGGGCAAGCTGCCTCGTCAGGCTTAGGGAACCAGTGAGCACATACACGGTCCTTCAGGAGCTGGAAGTGCTCAGGGACACTCCCTATTCTCGGGGAGAGTTTTTGAGTATTGTTTTATTCCAACCCAGGTGAGCCAAGGAAACTCTGGACACTACCACTTTGAATGATGCAACACGCCTGCAGAGGAAAGCAAGGCGCATCTTAGGGGCCTCCCACTCTCTCCCATCGTTAATGTGTTTGTACAGAAAGCCCTGTCAGAGGATGCAATTTCAAATGAATTTAGCTACAGATTTAATAAAGAGTCTCCTTTTAAAGAATACAATAACTCGAACTGAGGACTCTCATACAAAATACGGACATATGGTCAACATGTTAAAGGGCTGTGAGTCCAGGCTGGGCAGGAGCTATTGACTTACACTCTCCCCTTTGTTGTCTTCTTCTCTTTGCCCTCTCTCACCAAAGCCGGGAATCTCTTGATTCATTACCTCGGGCAGAGTGGTATCAGCAGAGCCAAAATCACCCTCTGCCCAGTGTTGTCTGCTTGATTAGAATATAGACTAGACACAAACAAGGCTTGGGAGAGAAATGTGAGACTCCATCACCCTGCCCAGAGGTTTTATCGGTCTGATAAAATTCAGACAGAGTTGGGGGAGGGCAACTAAAGGGCACAAATACTGAGGAGTTTTTGAAAATTGGGCCCTGCTCCCGCTTCTTCCCTCAGTGACCAGGCTGAGCCAACCCCAGGGAGATAAGAGGGATCCAAGAGCAGGCAGGGTGGTCCTCACCGACGGGGACAGCTCCAGGCAACAAGTGTGTAGAGAAACGTTGCCTGGACTGCCTAACTCAGAGAGAGGCCTTATAGAGGCTCCTGTTCATTCTGGCACATGGTTGGAGCTCCAGAACCTTCCAAGAATGGCAGAGAGTAACGGAGAGAGCCATCAGCCTGAAGGGACTAGGGGCAGAACACAGGCACCTACTCACTCTGAGTCCCACCCACCAAGACCAAGGAAGGTGGCCAAGGTCTTGGAGGAGGCTTTCTCTGCAACAGGCCCACTGAGAATCAGATCTAGGCATTAGACACCACCTTGAGGAAGGAGGTTGGTTCTCAAAGATTCTGCCAGCCCAACTGAATAAAAAGTCAAAATAGAAATGAAAGAAAATGAATCACGCTTCTCGTAATATTAGTTTGTGAATAGTGATTTGTAGAATTTAAATCATATTTATGTATAGATTTCACAAATTTCTTTTAAAAAACTGGAGCTTTCTGAGAAAATATAAGACAAGTGGTCACTGTACTATAAATCTAAGTTTTTAGGTACCTTTTATAAGAAGAAAAAATTATTCCAACCCCAGTCTCTTTAAAAAAAAAAAAAGGAGAAAGAGGATCACTGTAGTGTTAGCAGTAATTTTCCAACCATTTCACTGAAAAAAACAAAAACCACCCCCCCCAAAAAAACTTCTGAATTTAGTATATTCATCTGAGGTAAATATGGAAAAACTAGAAATATTAGCAATGAAGAGTGAAGTTACCAGAACAGGGGCTGAGGGTGGAAAATGTTTTGCAATCTCATAGCTGTTGCCACCTCGGTTGGTGTAATGGGTCATGAGCAGTGTTTTGGTGCCTGCTGCTAAGGGGAACCCAGAGGAGGCTCCAGACACAGGCTGCGTTGACCTTTATGTATTCAGCGCCCCAGCAGCCCTGATGTCTAGAACAGCTGCCTCACCCACTCCTCTGAAGTGAGTCCTGTCCTCCCCCAGCCCCAACACTATGTGAGGTGGAGCCATGGAACCCTGCCTTCAGCGAATTCCCCTGGGATGAGCTGTAACCATGGAGCTGGGAAATGCGCTTGCTGAGGAAGACAGCCCTCTGACTGCCTGCTCACTGTCGCAACCTCTTGGAAGGGAGAACAGGGGCTGGCTTCAGGGAAGGGATTTACATTAAACATTGGGGAGCATTTACATTTCACTTGGCCCCAAAACCACTGGCTGATGTCCCCCTGGAAAATGGGATTTACCTTTTTGTCACGCGTCAGGGGGTGAGTCCGTTAATGCCATCATTCAGTTCTACATTTTTTCAAGTGTCTCCCATTTTCAAATCCACCCATAGACATGGACTTGGGCATATATTTTTATTCTCCCAGTTCTCTAAATGGTGCTCTGTCCTCCAAAATCAGCTCTCACAGAGACTTACCTTGATCAATTTTCTCCTCTGTGGAATGTGAGACTGAGGCTAGAAGGTCTGTCGCTAGAGCAGAGAAATGAACAGAGCAGAGAGGATGATATGCGACCCCAAGCCCTAGGGTCTCTCATCAAATCTAGGTTTAGTTCTGAACTCATGAGCCTGCCTCCTCTGACCTTACCCACAGTGGGAATGGAGAACAGAAACACCTTGGGTCAAGGTCCTTTGTGCCTATCTCCCCAGATTCTTGTCTTCTAGATAAAGAACCAGGGGAGAAGTCAGTCATGTAATGACTTATGCAGAGCTAACCAAGCTATGAGAGTCTCAATAACAACGGCTATAGCACTTGTAAGCCAGGCTGATGATGTAGTCTGTCTTACTGAATTCCTCAAATAGCCCTATGAGGTAAGGACAATAATTCACTCCATTCTTCAGAAAAGAAAGCCAAGGCTTACAGAGCCTTAGTAACTCACTTGTATGGCTATTAAGAGGCAAGCTGGGATTTAAACCCAGGTCTATCTGACTCCAGAATCCACACTCTTAACTCCTAGACCCTACCATTTCCT
The DNA here is from genome assembly GCA_007570785.1 of Antilocapra americana. Classification (NCBI taxonomy): domain Eukaryota; kingdom Metazoa; phylum Chordata; class Mammalia; order Artiodactyla; family Antilocapridae; genus Antilocapra; species Antilocapra americana. Next base: position 207,776 of record ML660207.1, read on the forward strand.
AGAGAGAACGCAGAGAGACGCATAACATATATAAAGCTGGAAACAGCTAGGCTAGTGCTGGAAAAGAGGGGAGGTGGAAAATCTATTTTAAAATTATAGATAACATCTTTTGTGAAAGGTTGAAAATTTCATTGTTGAAAATGGTGATGCTATTCCTCCATTTGACAAATACAGACCTGGTGGTCATAGCTGCAAAAAACACTTATGGAAAAGGGAAGTTGGAGTAAGTGAATTGGAAGCTTTGGAATGCACCAACACTTCCTCTAATTAAAGGCAGGAACTTGCTCCCTTCTTCCTCGTCCCAGTCCAGCTCCAATTCTAGGCTCTAATTCCCAGACCTTCTGATGAACCATATTCCCCACCCTGTTCAACCCCAGCAAACTCTAGGCCTAACCCACTGGCTTCTGGGGAAATGGCAGGCCCGAGCAGAGCCTGGAATGATTGCTCCAAGGAGAGCTTAGTGCTGCCCTGCCTCCAGAAGCAACGGAAGGAGGGATACACGGAGAGGCGCCAAGCCGTAACTCAGGAAGAAACTGGACTTCTGTCCCGTTGCTCAGTGGGTACTTGTCCAGAGATTTCATTCTAGACCCCCTCTAAAGAGGGACTGGAGGGGAGGTGTCTGTAGACATTTTGGCAAAAATTGAGCTAGGATAACCAGCTACTTGGCTTGGAACAGGGGCTGGAGGGCTAGGCTCCTAAGGAGTGTTTTCTGACACCTGGGATGAAGAACGTTTCCTTGTTACAAGCCTTAAAAGTTCCAGAACATCAGTTTTGCCACTTTCTACTGGTCAAGCAAACCACTAAGGCCAACCCAGATCTCAAAAAGAGGGGGTAGTCAAAGTGTCTGTGGCCACCTTTAATCTACCACACACCCCCACTTTCCAGAAAAATATGTGAGGCTCATAGTGCGACAGCTAACTGTTTCCAGGGAGTGTAGTTGTCAGACACTATATTGGCTTCCTGTTGCTGCTGTAACAAATTGCCATAAGCATAAGTGACTTAGAACAACCAATTTATTCTCTTACGCTTCTGGAGGCTGGAAATCTGAAATGTGTCTTATAGGTGAAAATCAAAGTTTCAACAGAACTGAGTTATTTCTGGAGGCTCTAGGAGAGACTTTATTTCCTTGCCTTTTGCAGCTTCTAGAGGCTGCCTGCAGTCCTTGGCTGTGGCCCTGTCTTCCACAGTGGGAACACACACTCAAAATCTGCTACCATCACACCTCCTCTCTGACTCTGATCCTCTTGCCTCCTTCTCATAAGCACCTTGTGATTAAATTGGGCCCACCCTAATAATGCAAGATGATCTTTCTATCTCAAGATCCTTAACTTAATCCCATCTGCAAGGTCCTACTTGCCATGTAAGGTAACAGGCGCACAGGCTTTGAGAATTAGAATGTGGACACTGGGCGGGGGGGTCAATAATCTGTCTACTACAGATACTGAGCCTGACCTAGAATATAGGCTCTCGGCTCATGAGGTGCTTTCTGTGATAGTAGGAGAGGGCTGTGTCAGTAACTCATTGCCTCGATATACAGCATAACTGACCAACCTCCAAACTCAGGCCTTCCACCTAGAAGTTGGTTTAGCTCACAGGCCTGTGAGGTGCTGAGTGGTTCTCACCCTCCCTGGTGCTGCTCACATATTTGTGAGTTAGTTTTCCTTGGCTGGGACAGCTGAGACAAATCTATTTTTTTCTGCACGTCTCGGATCCTCCATGGGTTAGCTCAGGTTTATTTTCCCAGCAAGGGCAGATGTGCAGGAGCCCCAGGAGAAACATGCAAGGGCCTTATAAAGCTTCTGCTAAACTCATGTCTACTGACAGCCTGTTGGTTAAGGCAAGCCATACGGTTAGGGTGAGGTGAGGGTAGGGAGGCCACCTAAGATTTCACGCAAAGGGTATGTGTACAGAGAATGGTGAATAATTAGGACTCTAAGTTAATTTCCCTCCTCCTGTGACATGGCTGTTTCAGTTCCAGGGGCCAGTGAATGCAAATTCCACCCATGAGCCCTTGTTATGGGTTTGCAAGAGCCAGAGAGGTGGGGGCTCTCTCTTCCCCCAAGGTGGTTACATCTGTATGTTTATCCAATCCCATGAGTTTTCCCTGGGCTTCCCAGGAGACGCAGGAAATGCAGGTTTGGTTTCTGGATCAGGAACATCCCTTGGAGTAGGAAATGGCAACCCACTCCAGTGTTCTTGCCTGGAGAATTCCATGGATACAGGAGCTTGGAGGGCTATAGTCCATAGAGCCACGAAGAGTCAGATGTGGCTGAACACACACAAGCTTTCCTTAACAGATGAACTGGTACTCCTCCTAGTGAGAGGCAGGTTTTATATTCCCTTTCCTCTTGAATCAGCAGGGTCCTAGGATTGCCTTGAACAATAGAGCACAGCAGAAATGATGCTATGTGACTTCCAAAGTTTAGATCACAAAAATCTTCAGCTCCTGCCTGGCTCCCTCTATCTCAAAATGTTCAACATTGGAACCTAGTAGCCATGTTCATGAAGCTCAGGTCACATGAAAACTTCCCCTTGAAGAGGAATCAAGGTTTTCTCCCAATAGCCAGCACCAACTGGTCAGCCATGTGAATAGGAAACCTTGAAGTTGGTTGCCTATTAGGTTCTCCAGACCTAATCACACCTTTAGAAACTGTAGCCTTGGCTGACATTTTGACCACAGCTTCATGAGAGCTGAACCAGAACTACCCAGCCAAGCCATTCTCAGATTCCTGATTCACAGAAACCATGAACAGTAATAAATGATTACTATCATTTTAAGTCACTAGTATTTGAGATAATTTGTTTTGCAGCATTAGCTAACTACTACAGACCTATTCATGAGGCTTAGGACAGAGTGGGAATAAACATGGTCTGAGACTTTAAGGACCCTGAGTGGAATCAACAACAATGTATGTCTTAGGGCATGGGGCTGCTACAACAGAATACTACGGATTGGGCAGCTCATAAACAACAAGAGTTTATTTCTCATCCTTCTGGAGGCTGGGAAATCCAAAAGCAGGTTACCTGCAAATTTGGATGAAATCAAATCTGAGATCAGATGTAAGCTCATTTCCTGACTCACAAAGTGCTGTCTTCTCACTGCATCCTCACATGGCAGAAGGGGCCGGGGAGCCCTCTGGGGTCTCCTCTACAGAAGCACTAATCTGTTCATGAGGGCTCTATCCTTGTGACCTGATCATTGTCCAAATGCCCCACCTCCAAATACTATCACATGGGCAATTTAGGACTTCAACACATGAATTTCAAAGAGGGGTCACAGACTTTCAGTCTATAGCAATATAGGAAGTATTTAATACAATCAGGATATATTTGGGTGCTAAGAGGAAGAGTGGGTCAGAGATACGGTGACCATATTTTCCTCAACTCAAAATTTGGACAATTGTCTAATGGTAGCCCATTGTAGCTTTGAGTTGGAATAGAATATTTAGATCAAGACTGACCAGAATAGTCAGGTTGGTATGGTCACTTTGTCCAGAAGTTGTCCTGCCCAGTTGGGGCTTGGTGTGATCTCTAAGGGCTATCTGTGGTGACAGCTCCTATGGTGGTGAAAAAGTGATGGTTGCATGAATATTTCCAAGCTTCACCCTCTCCCTTGCCTAGGAGAGAGGGCTTTGCTCAGCCATCTTCCCATCACGTCTCTCCAGTGGGGGTCTGTGTGATTTGGGCTTTTGTGTTGCAGAATCAGGAGAGAAGTGAAGAGAAGAAGGGACGTGCCTAGAGCTGGAAGAGGAGTTTAGGAGGCAAGAATTTTGGAAAGGAGCACTACAGGATCAGATTTGGTATACAGAGAAATTAACGGCAGAGGAAAAACAGGGTTTTGAGAGGTATTGTTTTGATCCTTCTCATAGGATTCTCAAGAACTTGAGTTATTTTGAAACATTTTTGCTTTTTTGGTTGCCAGATTGAGTTTATCTGATGGCAAATGCTTTGAGAATGGACCGCGTGGGTAATGGCTCTCTGGGGGCCAAGCTGTGATTTCACAGCAGATGGACAGTGAGGTGTGGTGAGTGCTTCTATGTGTAAGGATATGGCTGGATCAGCAACTGTGCAGGAAAGAAACTGAAAGCCAAAGAAATGTTGATCTGTTCCAGGCTTGGGGGTCTGTGTGACTTAGAGCCTGGAGAATTTAGGCTGCCCTAGGCCCAGCCGTGTCCAGATATGTGAAGGGAACCCAGATATGTGAAAGACTCAAGGCTTTTCGAGAACTGTCTGTTTGTGACATCACCGACTACTCTGGCTGTAGCCCCTGGAGCAGCTCGGGCAGAGGACCAGGAAGGAGGGCTGGGCTGGAGCTTGACTGTCTGTCTCTCAAAACAGAAGATGCTGGGCTGTGGGGAGAAGCAGGAGCTTTGCGGGGCCCTCAATGAGGAACTCAGAAGTAAAGATGGGGAAAAGTTTTCCTGAGAGTAAGGGTATGTATGTGAAGATTTCCCTCAATTTTCTGAAGTTTCTTAGGGGATTATGAGTTCCCCAAGAGCAAGGGCTGTTTTTTTTCATGTTTGTTTCTCAGACTTAACACCATGCTTGACAGTTTTTAATTGTTCCATAAGTAATATTAGAGGGAGAAAGAAGATTGGTTGATTCTGGGACCTCCCTTCAAAATTAGCTGGCTACCTAAATAAGACATGACGTTGTTCTCATTGGGCTTCTCTGATAGCTCAGTTGGTAAAGAATCCGGTTGTTCTCATTGAAATCTAATTTCTCCTGGAGGCAAAGCTAGAGTAGAAGACCCTGATTTCAGTCCTAAGTGTTCAGAGTTCTAGAGTTCCTTTTATCTGCTCTCGATCCAGCCATGCCTCTTCTCACAGTGAAGACAGAATGATAGGGAACCATTCAGAATCTGCCATGGCACCGTGGAGCCGCAAACTAGTTACTGAGCCTCCTTACAGAAGTTTCAGTCTCTTGCCAGAGACTGGCTGAAATGAGAGTTAAACGACACGTGCCTGAAAGGCCCTGACACAACCTCTAGCAAACGGGTCTCAGGCACTCAGCTCTCCGTTTCTCTGGTGGAAAAACCCAGCCCTGTCTACTGGCTGACCTGACCGCTGCTTACACGCTCTCTCTTCAAGCTGCCCTCTTGCACCTTCTCTCTTTTCTCTGGCCTCGCTTCCTCCTGACGTCTTCCAGACTTGGTCAGTCTTGGGCCCTGACCCTATTTTCCTGCAGCATTTCTCTGGCTGGCTCTGCTCAGTCTTTTTGGTAAGACTGCAACGGTGTGGCTCATGCCCGGCAGATGAGGGACCAGCACTGTGGAGGCACAACTGTCCACTCTGTGGCTTCAGGAAGGTTAACGCCCATCTTTCCAGGGGCTGCACACAGCATATTGGGGGGTGGGAATTAAAGCTTCAGACGAGGGGTACTGACCTTTCACAGGACTCTCAGCCCTGGGAACCCCCTCCTCCTCTAGCCTTCGGCCTCACCTCAGTTGCCATCCTCTCCGACTGCCATCCGGCCTCTTCCTAGATGGGGATGGCAAGCTGCAGGTTAGCCTGGGTTCCTTGTCTCATCTTCCCCACCCTTGAAGGTGGGGGTCTCACACAGGGTGCCCCAGCCCTGCTGTGGGCATGGAATGACCTCTGAGGAGCCTGTTTTTAAGATTTCGTTGGGGAGTGCCCACAAGCAGGTAGTGGGTCTGTGCCTGATTCGGCGGAAGACAGTACCGGATGGGGTCAGCCGCTCCTGACGACGAATTTGCACACTGTCAGGAGCGTTCCCAGAGAGCCCAGGTGAGTGGCCAGAGGTCAGAGTGGCGGAAACTCGGGAGCCGCAGCCACGGCTTGCCCCATCCGGGTGAGCCTTCTCCTCTGGTGACACACGAGCCCTCAGGAAGCAGGAGAGCCGGCCCGCCTTCTGTCCACCGTGGGGCACCCGTGCGCTGCGAGCAGGCCTGCAGGAGCTGCCAGCGTGGCCGGCCCAGGCTGAGGAGGCCGTGGCTGGGGCGGAGCTGCTCCTAGCCGCCCTGGCAGCCCCTTGTGGCATTCCAGAGAGCACAGGACCAAGAACCTCCGCTTGGCCTGAGGCGTCTGGACTGGCATGCAGCCCGGGCGTTGCCTCTCTCCCCTGTCCTCTTTCTGGGTCCTGGGGCCAAAGGTTCAGCTGGAGCTTCCGTCTTTCTTTTCTGCAGGGGCTGCGTTGGAACTGAGGAGGACAGGGAAACGGGGGGAAGGAGGGTGTCAGCCAGGGGGACGTCCCACTTTGCTTCAGGCTGTTGGAAAGCCAGCCATCTCTAAAATGTGGGCTCAGCGCTCCAAGAGCCCAGCACTGTGCCAGCCACCCCCAGAGAACAGAGATGAGGAGGCCTGGTCTCTGCCGTAAGGGAGGGGGCTGCTTACAGAGCTGTCCTTAACAGCCTCACTGGCTGACACCTGCGTATGTGTTCAGTCGTGTCTGACTCTGCGACCCAATGGACTGTAGCCCGATGGGATCCTCTGCCTATGGAATTTTCCAGGCAAGAATACTGGAGTGGGTTGCCATTTCCTCCTCCAGGAGATCTTCCCAGCCCAGGAACTGAACCCATGTCTCTTGAGGCCGTGTATCTGGAGGAGATCAAAAGAGGAGATACCGCCAAAGTTTCCAAACTGCTGAACTCTACAGACCGCACAAAGACAGGAACCATATCTGCTTGCTCATGTCCAGCGCCTAGCACAGTGTCTGGCCCACAGGAGTAGCTTAATGTACATTTGTTGAATGAATGAATAAATGAAATGAGGTAGTCAAAGAAGGCTTCCTGGATTAAAGGGAATCTGAAAAGGGAATCTTGGAGGATGGGCAGGATTTGACCAGGCCATGCTTAAAGGAAATGTATCCTAGGCACCTGGAAGCCTTGTAAAGAAAGAGGCAGGAAAGGAAAACAGCCACAGAAGAGCTGTTCTAGACAAGGGTGGAGGGACAGCTCCCCTGTTACTCCCAGGATAAAGTGCAGGCCGGTAGCATCTCCTCTGAGCCCCTCTGACACTGGCTTTGCCTTCCACTTCAGTGCTATCTCTATCCTCCAGGCAACTCAAGTATTTATCTGCAATCCTGGGAACAAGACTCTTATTCTCTCTCCTCCAGGCCTGTGAACATTCCCACCCCCTCCCGCAGGAAGGCCCTGCACCTCTGCCTCTGCATCAGCCGCCTCCTCCTCCCAAAGTCTTCCCTTCCTCAGTCAGGTTGGTCAGCCTGTCACTGACCAAGGTTCTTGGCTTTCCTAATCAATAGGAATTGATCAGAGTCCCGATAAGAAATTCAAGCCAGGCTTTATGGGGCCCCCTGGTGCAGCAGTGGGGAACAAAACCAAACAGTAGTTTCCATTGCTTGCTCATTTGCTGGAGGCAGGAGGGCTGGCGGACTATAGTCCCTTATGTTTCTTTGTTTTGGGCTTCGAGGAGACACTCTGGGCACAAGCATGGAGGCATTTCAGCCAGGGGTTCCAGGCCCAGCCTGTCTAGGTTCTGAGTGTGGCCATAGGCCCCACGCTTGCCTCTGCCACCAGCCCTGGCCAAGAATAAGTTGTCCCAGATTCCCCCAGAGACTGGCAATCACAGTCAGACAATCGACTACAACTTCAGCAAACTGGGGGCCGATGTCAGAGGTGGCCAGCATCTAAGAGGCTGACAAAATGAGAAGGTGTGACAAAATGTGAGCTTGACCTTGGCTCACATACATCTGCAAGTGGAAGAGGCTGGGCTGAAATGAGCATGACTTACCAAGCTTTTCCATAAAGCCAAGTGTGATTTCTGATCACCCTGGTGGATGTGGACTTCCGGTTAGCCCATATAGCTCCTTGGACCTTGAGGTCAAGTCTCATTCTCCTTTGTATCACCAACTACGCACTACACCAGGCGCATTGTAAGCTTAATACTCAATTGTTCACTTGTTTGCTTAGTTAATTGGTCACACTCACTTAGAGAAGGTGTCATCATAATTTTCTGTCTCTGCCCTCAATCTTGAATTCCTCAGTCTTAATTCCCCCTTCTTCAGGAAGGGGTACTCACCCCTAGAGAATATGCCCAGAATAGAATATAATACCAGAAGTAAAAACAAGAAGGTTATCACAATAGGTGAAAGCAGATTACCAACTAAATATTATATGCTTAAAGGTCCTCTATAGAGACACTTGGCCCAAGCTTTTACTTTTTAAGATGAGAAATCAAGACTAGGATATGGAAAGTATTTGCTAAGGTCACAAGACATCTCTTGCACATCAGATCCAGATATCTGACCTTGGACTTCGAGGCTCAGTGTTCTTCCACTGTAGCAGACCACCGCTAAGCCTCTTCCTACTGCCTTTCCCAAGAAGGAGCCTGGTGGGAAGATCATGGGCATGTGTGCCAGTTAGGAGCTGAAATCCTGATTCTGCTGCTTAGCTGTCATTAGGCCTCGTATGATATACAGATTATTCCCTTGTGAGACAGAGATCTAGCCCCTGCCTGAGGGCCAGCATGTGAATTTAGTGAGTGTCAGCAGAGAGCTGACGCTGTGGCTCTCAATTAACGTCAGTCCTGCTCTCCTTCCTCCCAGCTGTTGCTTCTCTGTCCTTTCCCTGGTCCTGAGGAACTTGTAAAGTCTACTTAGAAGTGCTTCTGGAGGTCCTTAAGCCCATTTGCCTCCATGGATTCAGGGTCCAGCCCTCCTTCCAGCGTCTAAGGAAGACATGACCATGGATAAAGGTGGGTGGGTCGCATCCTGAGAGCTGGGATCTAGCAGAGTCCTTGCTGAAGTTTAGCCGTGAAGCTATCGTCTCTATCTTGCCCTCCATTTTTGGGGTTGTTTTTCTAAGCTTCCTCTTCCCTTTTTCTACTCTGTGTGTTTATTTTTCCTTCACTGTCCTAATTTAGCCTCCTTTCCTCCCTCTCCAAGGCTCCAGGAGCCACCTCCACCCCTCCTCCCATCCTTCCCATCCTGTGATTTGTCTACAGATGGCAGCTGAGCAATGTCCCCTGGACACAGCCCCATCTGACCCAGATGTCTTCCTAGCCACACTCGGTGCTGCCCACCACACCACAACCTCTGAGGCAGTCTGTCTGGGGCAGATGGAAACAGAGCAGCCGAACTGAGCTTGCAGGCTGGGCTGGGGCATCTGTCTCCATCAGCCGTCTGCTTGAGGAGAAGCAGGGCTCAAGGCTGCCTTCCCAGCTCCTCTGACAAACTGCCCAAGGTCCCCAGGGCCTCTGCTTTCTCCACGAGGTGGCTGCTACCAGCTCTTCTTGCCCCAGGCCCTCTTCCTGGGCTGCACTGAACCCTTGCCAGAAAATTTCAGGGCTCACAAAGCAACCTGCTGGGAAAACAAACCCTGTGCCCAGCAAGGCAGGGTGGGCCAAAGGGTTTCAGTTTAATCCAAAAGCTCAGAGCACGGACCAAACCTCTAAGTTTGGAGGAACTTTTGGTTGTTGTTTTAAGGACAGCTTGTCTTTCCTTGTGTTGACTGCCTCCTTGCTTCTTTTTGCCTCACTCTCTCCTCTCCCCTCCTGGCACTGGGGAAACTCAGGAATGGAGCGCAGGCAGGGCCAGAAGGGAAGTAATTTCACTGTCTGATAGTGTTCTTGACCTTCAGTCTCACTAGAAGACTTCATTGATATTCCACTGCTGGCCAACCTGGGGAATGGTGTGACCTTGTGTTCAGGGAGCATGGTCCAACTTTATCAAAGCATCTTCATTTCCAGTCATCCATTTTAGTCCCCTAGCAGCCCTGGATAGGGTGTAAGGTGAGAGACAGGCCTCACAGGTCACAGAGGTCAGCTGTGTCCACACTTAATTCCTTCCTAGCCATTGGCATCTTGAATCATCCCTTTAAAGAACATGTCTTTTGTGGATCCAGAGACAAACTTCTTGAAGCTTGCACACACTGGCCTCACAATGAGGTTCTTGTGAGCATGGACTCTGGTTCAAAATCTGACTTTGCTCTGAGTGACTGGGAAGCCTTGGGCAAGTTACTTAGCCCTTCTGTATCTCAGTTTCCTTGTCTGTAACACAGTGGTAATATTGTACCTAATTCACAGGGCTCTTGTGAGGACGTTTTATTGTTCAGTCACTCAGTCACCTCCAACTCTTTGTGACCCCATGGACTGCAGCATCCAGGCTTTCCTTCCTTCACCATCTCCCAGAGCTTGCTCAAACTCATGTCCATTGAGTCGGTGATGCCATCCAAGCATCTCATCCTCTGTTATCCCCTTCTCCCCCTGCCTTTTGTCTTTTCCAGCTTCAGGATCTTTTCTAATAAGTTGGCTTTTCGTATCAGGTGGCCAAAGTATTGGAGTTTCATATTCAGCATCAGCCCTTCCAATGAATATTCAGGACTGATTTCCTTTAGAATTGTCTGGTTTGATCTCCTTGCAGTCCAAGGGACTCTCAAGAGTCTTCTCCAACACCACAGTTCAAAAGCATCCATTCTTTGGCACTCAGCCTTCTTTATGGTCCAACTCTCACATCCATACATAACTACTGGAAAAACCATAGCTTTGACTAGACGGATCTTTGTTGGCAAAGTAATGTCTCTACTTTTTAATATGCTGTCTAGGATTATCAAGGGACAAGTGTCTTTTAATTTCATGGCTGCAATCACCATCTTCAGTGATTCTGGAGCCCCCCAAAATAAAGTCTCTCATAGTTTCCAGTGTTTTCCCATCTATTTGCTATGAAGTGCTGGAACCAGATGCCATAATCTTAGTTTTTTGAATGTTGAGTTTTAAGATAGCTTTTTCACTCTCCTCTTTCACCTTCATCAAGAAGCTCTTCAGTTCCTCTTTGCTTTCTGCCATAAGGGTGGTGTCATCTGCATATCTGAGGTTGTTGATATTTCTCCCAAAAGTCTTGATTCCAGCTTGTACTTTGTCCAGCATGACATTTTGCATGATGTACTCTGCATAGAAGTTAAATAAGCAGGGTGACAATATACAGCTTGGCGTACTCATTTCCCAATTTTGAACTAGTCCATTTTTCCATGTTGGATTCTAACTGCTGCTTCCTGACCTGCATACAGGTTTTTCAGGAGGCAGGTAAGGTGGTCTGGCATTCCTATCTCTTTAAGAATTTTTCAGTTTGTTGTGATCCACACAGTCAAAGGCTTTAGTGTAGTCAATGAAGATGAAGCAGAAGTAGATGTTTCTATGAAACTCTCTTGCTTTTCGATGATCCAACAAATGTTGGCAATTTGATCTCTGGTTCCTCTGCCTTTTCTAAATCCAGCTTGAACATCTGGAAGTTTTCAGTTTCCGTACTGTTGAAGCTTAGCTTGGAGAATTTTGAGCATTACTTTGCTATCATGTGAAATGAGTGCAATTGTGTGGTAGTTTGAACATTCTTTGGAATTGCCCTTCTTTGGGATTGGAATGAAAACTGACCTTTTCCAGTCCTGTGACCACTGCTGAATTTTCCAAATTTGGCATACTGAGTGTAGCACTTTAACAGCATCATCTTTTAGAATTTGAAATAGATCAACTTGAATTCCATCACCTCCACTAGCTTTGTTCGTAGTGATGTTTCCTAAGGCCCACTTAACTTCATACTCCAGGAAGTCTGGTTCTAGATGAGTTATCACACTATCGTGGTTATCTGGGTCATTAAACTCTTTTTTTTGGTACAGTTCTTCGGTGTTTTCTTGTCACCTCTTCTTAATATCTTCTGCTTCTGTTAGGTCCACACTATTTTTGGTCCTTTATTGAGCCCATCTTTGCATGAAATGCTCACTTGGTATCTCTAATTTTCTTGAAGAGATCTCTAGTTTTCCCCATTCTATTGTTTTCCTCTATTTCTTTGCATTGTTCACTTAGGAGGCTTTTTTCTTTCCTTACTCTTCTTTAGAACTCTGCATTCAGATGGGTATATCATTCCTTTTCTCTTACAAGGACTAATTGATCACTATTTAGAAAGTGTTTAGCACAGTGTCTGGAACACAGTAAGTGCCATATTAGTGTTTGCTCAGTAAATTAGTCCCAGTTCTGAAACATGGTGTCACAGGGATCATAGACTTCCCTCAGTCATGGACAGCCACTCATGGCTCCCTGAATCTCTTGTTAGCCAAGCTCTTCATTTGCTCAAGAAATATCTATTGAACAACGTGCCTTGGCCTTCAGTGTGCTGTGTGTATGGAACAAAATGGTCCCTGTGCTCATGGAATTTACAGGAAATGCAAAAATAAATGTATAATTTCAAACTGTGGTGTACCATGAAGTAGGAAGCTGTGCAAGAGATTAATTGGGGGAGGGTGGTGGTAAGAGGGTATGAGCCCCTAAACCAGGAAATGACACTGAGCCCAGACTGGAAGGGTAAGGAAGAGCAGCTACAGAAGTTGGGGGGTGAACAAGAGCTTTCTGGGCAGAGAGAAGAGCATGTGCCTTGAGCAAGAAGAACCGGAACATGTAACAAACAAAAGAAAAGCAACATGGCGAGAGGCCATGGAGTGGGGACTCTGGGAGAGGACCTTGGAGAGTTAGGTAGAACCAGAGCTAGGATTTGGGCTTGCAGTTAATGTAGAGTATGAATTATGGAAAGATTTTATGTGATGAGGCTTCCTTGGTAGCTCAGAGGTTAAAGCATCTGCCTCCAATGCGGGATACCCAGGTTCCATCCCTGAGTTCTATCCCTGGGTCAGGAAGATCCCCTGGAGAAGGAAATGGCAACCCACTCCAGTATTCCTGCCTGAAGAATTCCATGGACAGAGGAGTCTGGTAGGCTACAGTCCACGGGCTCACGGTCAGACATGACTGAGCTACTTCATTTTCATTTTATGTGGTGAAGTGGTCTGGTCCCATTTTGGTTTTCAGAGCTCTCTCTGGCTGTGGTGTCGAGAGCTGCTTGCTGGCAAAGTGGTGAAGAAGGGAGTGAATAGGAGGGTGAGCAGTGATCCAGCAGGGAGATGATAGTGACTTAGGGTGGAGAAATGGCTGTGGGGACAGAGAAGTACACTAGGTTGAGATGTGTTTTGGAAGTAGAAGGAAGGGCTTAAAAGAGGCACATGTGAGAAAGCTTTTAGGGTTTGAAGGGGCGTTAAGCTGGGTGTCGGGCTTCCCAGGCGGTGCTAGTGATAAAGAACCTATCTGCCAATGCAAGAGACATAAGGGACTTTTGTGGAAAAAGTGGGAAAAGCTGTCAATTCCTGGGTCAGGAAGATCCCCTGGAGGAGGGCATGGCAACCCACTCTAGTATTCTTACCTGGAGAATCCCTTGGACAGAGGAGCCTGGTGGGCTACAGTCCATGAGGTCACAAAGAGTTGGACATGAATGAAGCGACTCAGTGCACACGGACAAAAGCTGGGTGTGACTCAAGAGGCTGGGGGACGGGTGGATGTGGGGGAATGGATCTGAGGGTGGTATTGAGGGAGCCTCCCCACATTGTGGCTGGAACACTCAGGTAGGTGAAGATGAAGAATGTAACACGTGCAAACACTCCTTTCCTCAACACTCAGCACCATCTTTTGAATGTGCTCCATTTTGCTGCTAATAAAGACGTGGAGTGCTGATCTTAGACAAACTAGAAGACTCCTGAAAATGGGTTATTTTTAGCACAGAGCAGAGAATGACTGTTGTCTCTCTGTTCTAAATTCCATGCTTTCATGCCAAAGCATTGAGTCTGGGTCCACATTAACCCTGACTCTACCACTTACTAGCTATGAGATCTTGGGTAAATTGTTTGAATCTCTCTGTGCCTCCATTGCCTCTTCATTCCCTGCACCTTAAATAATGGTTCTACCCCACTCTATTCTACCACCTGTGTTCTATTCTTTAATAAAAGGCAGAAACTGAAGCAGGTCCCTCCAAAGTAATGCAAAGCATGTAAAGGTCAGAAGAAGACCAGGAAGAAAGGGGAAGTTAGGCCCTCTGCTTGGGATGGGGGAGGCTGAGGGGAATGTGGGAAGCCCGTGACAGTGAGGTGTACTGTCTTACCATCTTTCGAGTAGGATGGCTGGCCCATTCTCTGCCTCCAGAGGCCAGCAGGAGAAGGAGTATTGCTGAAAATGGGGGAACCTGAAACTCTGCAGTGCCTCCCGGTCAAGAAAGCCAGGAGACTATGAACTGGGTACTGCAGAGGGCGGCCACACCCCTCTACACTCTAGATGCCAAGTCAGGAATCTCTGGGGAGAATCCAAGGAAGGGTTGCAGAACACCCTAGACCTGGAATCCCCATCTCCTCACTAGTCCTTCCACACTGCATGATCCCCCTGCTTCCACTGCGATGGGAACAGCTGAGGCTGGAGAAGAGATGGGAGAGGAGGAATGACAATGATAAACAGATCTCAGGCTAGACGTCCATGCATGGATCTAATTCGAAGGCTTATTCAGGGAGCAATGAGAGGCTCTAGGGTATCTTGGACAGTCTGACTTGACTGGAGAGTGCGCACGCGTCCAGCCCAGCAGCCCTCTGCCTGAGGCTGTCATTGCAAAGCTGTCAAGAGATTTGCTATCGTTTGCCTTTCTCTGAACTTCCATCACTGTTTCCTGTTGCAGTTGAACTTGACTTTTCCAGATGTTGCTTGTTGCCTGCTGTTGCTCCCCCCGGGCCTGACTTCTGCATGACAGTGTGTTTTGGGCAGGAGAGTAACAAACTACCCCTGTCCACCCTTCCCACTGGCCACACCCTAAGCTCCAGTGGAGCTGGACCATCTGTGATTCCCCACACATTCCTGGCACGTTCCCACCCTGAGCCTTTGCACCTGCTCACTCCACTACCTGAAAGTCTTTCCACACTTCATTCAAGGAGGTCCTGATCCTTTCAGGTTCTGACAGACACTGCTCATTGTCCAGCCTTTAGCTATTCTGCCCTTCTGCCTCATTTCACATCACACTGATTTCTTTTTTAAACTTTTTGTTTATTTATTTTTGGCTGTGCTAAGTCTTTGTTGCTGTGCGTGGGCTTTCTCTAGTTGCAGCAAGCAGTTCCCAGTTTCTAGCTGTGGTGGCTTCTCTCATTGCAGAGCATGGGCTCGAGGGCATGTGGCTTCACTAGTTGAAGCATAAGGCTCAGTAGTTGTGACACACAGGTTCTAGATGGTGTGGGCCTCAGAAGTTGTGGCTCATGGGGTTAGTTGCCCTTTAGCACATGGAATCTTCCCAGACCTGGGATTGAACCTGTGTCCCAAGCACTAGCAGGTGGATTCCTAACCACTGGAACAGGGAAGTCCTTCCAAGCTTCTTGTTGCTAGAGGTGATAATGTGACAGTCTGGCCAATGAAATATACTTTTTCTGTTAACAAGAAAGAGAGCTGTTGTGCTTCTGGTAGGTGTCTTTTGCTTTCCCCCTTGCTCCCTGGAAAGTCTATGATGCGATGCCTGGGAGTGGAGAAACCAACTCCAACCCAGGAAGACTGCATGTTAGGATGCTGGCCTGAAAGACAGAGTGGGTCTGGGTCCCTGATGACGTCCTTGAGACCTGTGCTCGCCTTCCTCCATAATTTTTGTCACAAGAGAAAAAGAAAAGCAAATCTGTGAAACTTCAAAAGTTAGGTTTCTGTTACATGCCGCCAAATGCTATCCTAATTGATGGGAAGACTGATCTCAACAGCTGCTTCCTCCATTTTAACCATTCTGACTGGTAGGCCCTTCCCTGTCTCTGTGTTCCCCTGGTTCTTTATAGCTCTCCCAGCAAAGTTTTCTTACTCTCCCTGACATTCCCACTGTGTATGTGTCTCAGCAGCTTCAGTGTGCATGTTTGAGGGGAAAAGAATATGCCCTCTCCCCAGGAGCCCCCACAGTAGCGCCGGCCTTTGGAGACCCTTGGTGAAGACTGTTGAACGGGCTTGACTGGCACTGGGCCCTCTCCTCCAGGATCTATTAGGGTCATAGCATCTCTTGATAATGACCCTACCACAGACTCTCCACTGGCTTCCTGGGCCACCTGAGCATAGCCCTCATCCTTTGTCTGGGCCGGGACTCCTCCAGAGCAGTGAGGTGTTGGGTCAGGGAGGCTGAGGAGGAACTATCCTATCAGCCTCTTCTAAGGAGCAGGATTAGAGCGGATGTATCCTGGCTTCCTTAGGGTCTGCTCCCTTTGTCCTTCCTAAGACTGCGGCATGAGGGCACAGACAGGTTCAGAGGAGCCCTTCTCCCCACTCCAGACTCTCACAGAGCAGAAGTCATTTGACCAGTCTGCAGCCTCCAGGCAGGGAAATTCTACAGCTTCCAGAGCAGATGAAGAAAGTTCAGGGTATCTCTCTAACCAAGACTGGGCAAATGTCAAACTGTAGGAAGGGCCTGGGGCCAAGACCTGTTGGTGTGGTGGCATGCTGCCTGGTGTCAGTAGGGGGACAAATCAGTGGCCATGTCTGGGGTCTAGGGCACATCTCTCCAAAAATATTTCCTATTGCAGGATCAGGGGCTGGAAGGATTTGTCTCTCCACTAATCCTGTGAGCTGCTTCAGGACAAGACATGTCTTTTTCACATTTGTTTTTACCACCTAACAGGATACTTGTCATAAAAGATGCCCAATAAATATTTGTGGGAAGAAGGAAATGAAGAAGGGAGGGAGGCCTTAAATAAAGTCGTCAGGCAGGCAAGCCCTGCCCTTGCCTAGTCCAACCCACTCTTCCCTGTGGCAGAGGTGGTCAAACGCTGCCCTGGCCTCCCTTTATCCTGCAGGCCCTGCACAGACAGCACCTCCTCTCTGGCCTCCCCTTATCTTGCAAGCCCTGCTCAGACAGGACCTCCTCTCCCTGTCTCTCTGGAGTCCCCATGTCCCAGCAGAGTCAACCATTCAGTCTTCAGCAGCACACTGGATTCTCCATCACAGCATTTACTCAACTGGACTGAGAATCTCTGCCAATGTCTCTTCAGCAGCAGATGGAGCTACTTGAGGGAAGAGATCAAGGCTTGTTCCTCAGTCTGGCAGAAAGGGTCTCCAGGTTTCTCAGGTGAGAAGTTTGCCCAGCAGGATAACTGAGAAGAAGGTTTAGGTGAAACAGCTCCTTCCTGGCATGAAGAGGGCACTGGGGTGAGGTGGAGGGATCGCTTCTGAGGAGGACTGGTGGACACACGGGGCAAATGAGTTACGCTTAGGCCATCAGGAATGTGCCATTTCAAAAACGAAATGAGAGAGCAGCAGTTCAGTCCAGTTCAGTCGCTCAGTCATATCTGACTCTTTGTGACCCCATGAATCTCAGCACGCCAGGCCTCCCTGTCCATCAACAACTCCCTGAGTCCACGCAAACCCATGTCTATCGAGTTGGTGATGCCATCCAACCATTTCATCCTCTGTCGACCCCTTCTCCTCCTGCCCTCAATCTCTCCAAACATTAAGGTCTTTTCAAATGAGTCAGCTCTTCGCATCAGATGGCCAAAGTATTGGAGTTTCAGCTTCAACTTTAGTCCTTCCAGGGAACACCCAGGACTGATCTCCTTTAGGATGGACTGGTTGGATATTCTTGCAGTCCAAAGGACTCTCAAGAGTCTTCTCCAGCACCACAGTTCAAAAGCATCAATTCTTTGGTGCTCAGCTTTCTTCACAGTCCAACTCCCACATCCATTCATGACCATTGGAAAAACCACAGCCTTAACAAGATGGACCTTTGTTGACAAAGTAATGTCTCTGCTTTTAATATGCTATCCAGGTTGTTCATATCTTTCCTTCTAAGAAGCAAGCGTCTTTTAATTTCATGGCTGCAATCACCATCTGCAATGATTTTGGAGCCCCAAAAATAAAGTCAGCCATGGTTTTCACTGTTTCCCCATCTATTTGCCACGAAGTAATGGGACCAGATGGCATGATCTTAGTTTTCTTTCTTTCTTTTTTCTGATCTTAGTTTTCTGAATGTTGAGCTTTAAACCAACTTTTTCACTCTCCTCTTTCATCTTCATCAAAAGGCTCTTTAGTTCCTCATTTTCTGCCATAAGGGTGGTGTTATCTGCATATCTGAGGTTATTGATATTTCTCCTGGCAATCTTGATTCCAGCTTGTGCTTCCTCCAGCCCAGCATTTCTCATGATGTACTCCGCATATAAGTTAAATAAGCAGGGTGACATTATACAGCCTTGATGTACTCCTTTTCCAAACAGAGTGTTTGGAAACAGTCTGTTGTTCCATGTCCAGTTCTAACTGTTGCTTCTTGATCTGCATACAGGTTTCTCAAGAGGCAGGTCAGGTGGTCTGGTATTCCCATCTCTTTCAGAATTTTCCACAGTTTATTGAGATCCACATAGTCAAAGGCTTTGGCATAGTCAATAAAGCAAAAATAGATGTTTTTCTGGGACTCTCTTGCTTTTTCGATGATCCATTGGATGCTGGAAATTTGATCTCTGGTTCCTCTGCCTTTTCTAAATCCAGCTTGAACATCTGGAAGTTCACGGTTCAAGTATTGCTGAAGCCTGGCATGGAGAACTTTGAGCATTCCTTTACTGGTGTGGCATTGGAAATAAGAACTGGGCCTAGAGACTTCCGTGGTCCAGGGGTTGGAACTTCATCTTCCTGTGCTGAGGATGTGGGTTCAGACTCCACTCAGGGCCCTAAGATCCCACATGCCTCAGGGCCAAAGAGACAAAACACTGAACAGAAGCACTATTGTTACAAATTCATAAAGATTTGAAGAAGGAAAAAAGAACTGGGCCTACAAGCAGGATGGAAAATGTTCCTCCACCTTCTACTAAGGGTCACAGGGCTCCTGCGTCAGGGGAGATGGAATTAGCGATCAGTGATTTCCTAGATGATCCCTAGATAATGACAAGTCCTCAAAGATAATCATGTGGATCTGGGAGGTATTTCCAACTTTCCAAAGAACTAATGAAAATTTTATCCTATGATAAGACTAAATTTAAAAATTGCCTTTCTTTGCTTTTGCCTGGAATTACATCTCAGTTGGTAAAGAATACGCCTGCAATGCAGGAGACTCTGGTTCGATTCCTGGGTCAGAAAGATCCACTGGAGAAGGGATAGGCTAACCACTCCAGTATTCTTGGGCTTCCCTTGTGGCTCAGCTGGTAAAGAATCCTCCTGCAGTGCGGGAGACCTAGCTTTGATCCCTGGGTTGGGAACATGCCCTGAAGAAGGGAAGGGTTACCCACTCCAGTATTCTGGCCTGGACAATTCCATGGACTGTATAGTCTATGGGGTCACAGAAAGTTGGACACGGCTGAGCAACTTTTACTTTCATATCAATAGAATATTCTCATGGGACTATGAATAGTTTGATAAACACAGTTAGGTAGATCGAAAATCTTTTTTAAAAAATAAGGTTCTTCTTTTTGATGGTTCTAAAGTTGAGGACACTGATGCAGCTCAGATCCTTCATTCTATAGGGTGAGGCACAGAGAGGCCACATAGCTGGTCCGTGGTAGCGGTGTGCTAGGACCAGGGCACCCACTCCCAGACAGCGGCTCTGTCTCCTGCACAGTCAATCTCTCTTGTCTTCCTTGTGATATGTATGCTTAGTTATGTCAGACCCTTTGTGACCCCAGGGACTATAGCCCACCAAGGCACCTCTGTCCATGGACTTTTCCAGGCAAGCATACCGGAGTGGGCTGCCCCTTGTCTTCCCTATTCCTTCCCAAAGAGAGGCTCCTCTGAGTCTGCTAACCCAACTCCTTTGGCTCTTCTGTTGTGTTTATTTATTTTTGTTTCTTTTTTAAAATTAATTTATTTTAATTGGAGGCTAGTTGCTTTACAATATCGTAGTGGCCTTTGCCGTACATTGTGGTTTTTGCTGTACATTGACATGAATCAGCCATGGGTGTATATGTGTCCCCCCATCCCAAACCTCTCTCCCACCTCTCTCCCCATTCTATCCTTCAGGGTTGTCCCAGTGCACCAACTTTGAGTGCTCTGTTTCACGAATTGAACTTGTAGTGGTCATCTATTTCACATATCGTAATATACATGTTTCAAACCATCCCAACCTTGGCTTCTCCCACAGAGTCCAAAAGGCTGTTCTTTACATCTGTGTCTCCTTTGCTGTCTTGCACATAGAATCATCATTACCAGCTTTCTAAATTCCATATATATGTGTTAATATACTGCACTGGTGTTTCTTTTTCTGACTTCCTTCACTCTGTATAAAGTGAAGTTGCTCAGTTGTGTCTGACTCTTTGCAACCCCACGGACCGTAGGCTCCTCAGTCCATGGAATTTTCCAGGCAAGAACACTGGAGAGGGTTGCCATTTCCTTCTCCAGGGGATCTTCCCAACCCAGGGGTCGAACCTGGGTCTCCTGTATTGCAGGCAGATGCTTTATGGTCACTCTGTTTAATAGACTCCAATTTCATCCACCTCACTAAAACTGACTCAAATGCATTCTTTTTAATAGCTGAGTAATATTCCATTGTGTATATGAACCGTAACTTTCTTACCCATTGTCTGCTGATGGACATCAAGGTTGCTTCCATGTCCTGGCTATTGTAAACAGTGCTGCGATGAACAATGGGGTACACGTGTCTCTTTCAATTCTGGTTTCCTCGGTGTGTGTGCCCAGCAGTGAGGTTGCTGGGCCGTATGGCAGGTCTTGATACTCACATGTTCTCTGGCATGACGCATGGAGCCCCAGCATCCACTGCCATCAGTATTGCATCCACAGCTGTCAGGGGAGTGCATCTATGAATAACAGGCTGCCCCAGAGGCTGCCCCAGGTGACGCATAAACCAGGTTCATCTCTAGCTACCAGTAACAGAAACCCTGACTGATAGTGGCTTAACTAAGAAAGTTTCTTTCATTCTTTTCTTTTTTTCTTCCTTCCATCCTCCCTCCCTCCCTCCCTTCCTTTCTTATTCCCTCCGAACCTTCCTCTTCCCTCACTTCCTTCCCTCCTTCCTCAAGGCAACAAGAAGGATGGAGGTAGATAGGATAGGGCAGCACAGCTGTTCAAGGAGATCATTAAGGTACCAGGCTCTTTCTATCTTCCTGCTTGATCTTCCTTAGTGTGTGGCCTTTCTCTTCACGGTTGCAAGATAACTGCTGGATCTCCAGCCATCAAAGCCAATGTCCAGACAAGAACAGAGACGGGGAAAAATAGAAAGGGAAAAGTCCACTGCTAGAGATGTTTTAGGCTTCCCCAGTAGCTCAGTGGTAAAGAATTCTCCTGCAATGCAGGAGACAAGGGTTTGATCCCTGGGTCAGAAAGACCCCCTGGAGGAGGGCATGGCAACCCACTCCAGTATTCTTGCCTGGAGAATCTCATGGACAGAGGAGCCTGGAGGGCCACAGTCTATAGGGTCGTAAAGAGTAGGACATGACTGAAATGACTGAGCAAGGACCCAGAGATTCTTTGCCATTTTATTCAGGAAGGGAAGACCTCCTCTGGGATTTCAGTTACTAGAACTCATCCCATGGACAGCCTTAGCTGCAAGGAATACCAGAAATTTTTAGCATTGCCTTTTCCAGCCTCTATAATGGAAGAAGGTAGTCTAGAAAAGGATTGAAGGAGTCGAGCAAGCCAACATAGATATACACAATACTGCTTGCATTTTTTCCCTCTCTAGCTTCCAGCCTTCCTGCTACAATGGAAGGGCCAGTCTTTCCACTGCTGCTATAGATCCTATGCTCTACCACATTCACACTATCTTCTGTATCTTCAATCTTTTCTGTTCTCCTGGATATTATCCATTTTTTAAAAATACATGCTCAATTCATTCCCTTGGGAAAACGTCAAACAACCCCAGGGGTGGTGATTTAGGGGCCTTGATAGAAAAATGTTGGCATGTTGACTTGTGTTGGCCAGCTCTTGCTGACCTTCAGTGAGTTGCTGCAAGAGAGAGATAGTAATCACTCATGCTTTTCTACATGATGATGAGAAAGAGATAATTTACAGCTTCATTGAATGGCCTTTTCCATTCAGAGCTGCAGATCCAGAAGCTCTGAGAGTCAGGTTCATGTCCCTTGCAGACTGCAAATCTAAATTCCATTCCCTTCTTGAGTGAAGACAGGCCACTTAATCTTTCAGACCTTGGCTTTTCATATTTAAAGTGGGGACAATAATATACCTGCTTGAAAGGCTAGCCATGAAGATTGTACACCAGAATGGTTTGTTATAAAAGGTAAAGAAAAGTGGGAGCTGGAGGGAAGAGGAAAAAACCAGCTCCTAAATTTGAGTATCAGATGCTATTAGACCAAAATTTAGCCTCATCCTATGTGTTTGATGACATTTGAATCCATTGGCTGCCCAAGTCGATAACCTGGAAATCTACCTTTTCCTCTCCCCCCACTTTTCTCCACATCCCATCACCAAGTCCTGTAACTTCCACCTCTTAGATGTGTCTATCTTCAATGTCACTATCTTATCCGGGGCCCTCTTCTCTTGCTTCTCTGACCATGGCTGTTTATTTCCTACTCAACAGTCATTTCTCTTTTTATCTGGTTATCAGAACCCAAATTTTGCTCCAGGCGACAATGTATCTAGCTTCAGGCACTGAATTATAACATACAATCCAAATATTCAATTTTGTATTCTTATTTGCAGTTGGAGGGGTATTGTGATCCAATTCTGACCTATGAGATATAAAAACAAATCTGTGACGAGCTTCTGGAAAAGTTTTGCTTTTCTGAGAAAAGGAACAGATGATGGCTAGCAATGTTCCCTCCTTCTTTTCTCTGCCTTCAATAGAATGATTGTGTTTGGAGGTAAGACAATCATCATGCAACCACAAGGGAACAAGCAAGAGAATAAAAAGCCACCACCAAGGGTGCGGTAGAATAGAACAAGTCTGTGTCTTTAATGATACTGAGCTGCCCAATCATTTCTTGTGGGTGCCTGATTTCCTGGCTTCTTGTTGGTAAACCAAGTTTTCAACTATATCATACATTCTCTTGCTTGAAGCATTTCTAAGTAATAAAATCTCCTAATTAGTCTCTCTGGCTTTATTATCTTTCTCTCCTTTCGTGCATTCCTTGCATAGTATTCAAAGTAATCTTTTACAAACAAAATTCTGATCTTCACATTTAGGAGTCTAAATGTTTTTGATGGTGTCCCATCGAAAACATTTAATGCAACTTGTATACCTAACGCTGCCAGTTTGGAATAAAAATCAGGGCTTGCCTCTTTTTACTATTCACACTAACCACTTGAGCTCCGATCTGTTTCCACTGTGGGCCCAAGGACCACAGTGCTTGCTCAGTCAACAGAGTCAACCTGCATTCAAACGCCAAAAGGCGGGGGGAAATTGAGAATACACCAGCCCACCATGAGATCTTTCCTTTTGGCCGGAAGTGAGTGTTGAAGAGTGTCTCACCTGTAGGCTGGTTACCTTTGACCGATGCTTCCCTGTCTGATGCTGCGTGACATCCTTGCTGATCCACGTCCTTGTACCAGCCACGATGGTGAGTCTTGATGGGACGAGACCCCCAGGCCCTCATGTGACATTGGCTGCAGTGTTCCTGAGGTCGCAGCGCTGTCGGCTTATACTCGTACTCTTCCTAGACCACGTCTCCCATCCCAGGGTGCCTGGATGCAGAGGGGCTCCAGCCCAGAGCTCTTTAATCTCATAGAGTTGATCTCAGCTCACAGAGTTAAACTCCAGGCTCTGCCTTCTTAGAGCTCCCCCTGACTCTGTGCTCAAAAGTATCAGATGGATTATGTGTGTTGAAGGGATCCCCTAATACATCTCCCTGGATGAGGGCCCGGCAACCCACTCCAGTATTCTTGCCTGGAGAATCCCATGGATAGAAGAGTCTGGTGGACCACAGGCCATAGCGTCACAAAGAGTTGGACACGACTGAAGTGACTCAGCATGTATGCACTTAATATGTCTGGGCACTGCCTATTTCCTCAGCCTCATTTCATGCCACTCTCCTCCATGTCCCTTAGCATCAATGACGCCAAATGTCTTGCTACTTCTCATAATCGTGAAACTCTTTCTTGCTTTTAGATTCAAGCACAGTCCTTCCTCTGTCAGAACATGTTCTCTCACCTAGCTAATGCTTATTGTTTCTGTAGGTCTAAGTGTCACCTCCTTAGGGAGGTTCATATGACTCAGTTTCCCCTTCTAGAACACTTATGCTGCTGCTGCTGCTAAGTGGCTTCAGTCGTGTCTGACTCTTTGTGACCCCATAGATGGCAGCCTACCAGGCTCCCCTGTCCCTGGGATTCTCCAGGCAAGAACACTGGAGTGGGTTGCCATTTCCTTCTCCAATGTATGAAGGTGAAAAGTGAAAGTGAAGTGGCTCAGTCATGTCCGACTCTTACTGACCCCATGGACTGTAGCCCACCAGGTTCCTCTGTCCATGGGATTTTCCAGGCAACAGTACTGGAGTGGGGTGCCATTGCCTTCTCCGAGAACACTCATATATACCTGTTAAAGTCTATAGTTTCCATTGCAAGTAAAGCCTGTCTGTCTTGTTTATTGCCTAGCACAGTCTTAAAAATCAGGGAGTGAAGGAATGAATGGATCAATGAATAAATGGTGGCTTGATTTGGTCCTCAGTAATATTCCCTCTTTTTTACTTTATGAAGTTTTATTCAACCTGCACACCTTCTCCCCACTTCCACTGCCATACTATGTTGCCCTTTGTCTGTATTTCAGTAGCACATTTTACTTCCCTATCGCAGGTTTAATCTCATTAAAACATGATGTGCTTTGTGCTTTTTTGCCCCTCTATCTACAATTTGAGCTCCTTGTGCTTCATGGCTTCATTATATTTATCTTTGTATCCCAAGAAGACTAGTTGGCATAAATAGGCTCAGTGATGTTAACTTTACAATTTAGTAAGTCCATGGTGAGAAGACCATAAATAAGCCCATAGAAACCTTGAAGTGGGAATGAGGAGAGGCAGGGGAGGAGGCAAAAGGTTAGATTTACCTTACTGGCCCAACTACAGTACAGATGAGTCCATTTCCTGCCTAATCCATCTGGGGACATGGATGCAGTTCTGAGTTTCTGTGTCTCAGTGTGTATTTGCAGATTTATGTTCAACTAGAAAAATATAAACTACCCCTGCTAGATGAAGGTGGGAAAAGCAGATGGCCTTAATCCGCAAGCCACAGGGTCTATTTTCAGAGTCTCCAGTGAGTTTTTGGCTATACTATGGGGGTTCAGGAGCCAAATTTGGGGACAGAGGTTGGAGGCAGCTGAATTGCTCCATGTAAGAAAATGTGAAGAATCTGGATTTTTCCCCTGAGAAGAAGACAACAGACAAGAGGAGAAAGAAGATTTGCTGAATAAAGTAGAGAGATTCTGAATCTGGAGTTGTGAGAATGACCAATATATTTTAAAAAATAACTACTTAAACATCTGCCATATAAGTTGTTTGCATTGCTCTAATGTAAATCTCTCAATTTCTTCAAATCTTAAGTTTGTCACATCACTGAAGCCTTCCATGTTCTCCATCTGCATGGCAGTGGTGTTGGAACAGAGGTGGTAGTGAGGAACAGCTGAAGGACCCTGGCCTGAATGATTCATCAAAAGCAGCCATGCCCTCTGGAAGAATGCAGAAAACTTGGTATAGGCATAAGACTTTGCAACATCCAAGGGGTGATGATGGCTCAGTGCACACTGGTCTTGATCTTTAGGGTCAGTGTGACTCACTCTGGTCTTGATGAACATGTCTGCATGTGTCTCAGTGGCAGTGTGTGTGTAAGTGAGATGTGAGAGCTTTCACCGTACGTATCTGTATGTATCCACTGTACACATCCTTGAAGATGTGTGTGCTTATGCACACCTTTTGAGTTTATGTATCAATATGGCTGCATGCTATGTCTTTGTTGGAAATGCTGCTAAATGTTCACGTGATCATACTTTTCTTCCTCATGGAATCTTCACACAAGGAAATTGAACCCCTTTCTACTTCATATAGTACAGAAGCCTTCCCAGGATCAAATCAACTCTCCCCCTCTGAGCCCAGCCAAATAACATGCACCTCATGCCCCCATCTTCCTTACTAGGGCCTCATCCCCTTTTCCTGACTTCTTCCTCCAGCCCCGAGCACAGCCAAAGCCCTTAACCAAGAGTAGGAAAACAAAAAAATCAGGTCACCAGATGTGTTCCATTCCACTCTCTCCCTCCCACCCCTCCTCACCACAGGCCAACAAGTTCTGAGCGTATATACAGCAAGCGCTGGCGTGCCCCCAAACCCAGCTGTGCTCCTGCCTCCTGACAGATCCAACTGAGGTGGAGGCTGAGGTTACACGCCCAAGCCCACCGCACAGCCCACCCATGTCTCTAGCACTGGTTCATCTGCTTTGTCTAGACAGTCCAAGCAGATCCCAGAATGCTGTTACTCCTCTGAATGAAAGGAGGTATATTTGCACTCTCTGTTTCTGCCAGTTCCCCTTCTCCCTGTGGTTGTCTGGGGGCAACCAGACAACTGAGGTCTCCTGGGCAATGGCTCTGTCTGGGTACGGGAGGAGAAGCCCCCGGCTCTGCCTCAGCTGGCCCGCATCTGGAGCCTGGGATGAGTGTCCGGGTCTCTGCAGCGAACCAAGCATCTGGGATTCTCATTGGACACTGTTTACTCGTCGATTTGCATGGCAGATTAACAGCCCGCAGCAGCCCTCCCTCTGCCAGGGACTTTCAGGAACAGTCTCTCCAAGCCAGCGTGGCCCATCACGGGCAGGAGCCCTGCCTGCCCCTCCCTTCCCGCATCGGCCACGTGGACTTGACTCACACAGGCTCTCCAAAGCCCTGCCAAGAGCGGTCAGAGCGCTGCCTGGATGAAGTTGGATGGGTCACTTCAGGAGCAGGGAACAGTCCGGAGTCCCTTTGGAACTCGTGTGCCTCCGTGGCCCCCTCCCACTATCGCTCCCCAAGTAGCCAACCACCCGACCAGCGGAGCCCACACGTCACCTCACTGCGCTGGAGAGAGCTCAGCACTCAGTTCATCCCGTCTTCCAGTACCACGTGCTAAACCACACACTGCAATCAGGACCCGCTGGGGAGGGGCTCTGGGCTTTTAATGGGCATCTGATACAAAGAACGCACGCCCAAAGCAAGGCACTCATGTATATTACTGCATTTTATCCCCATGATGACCCAAAGAAGAAATTCAGGATAAAAGACATCGTGAAGGCAGAGAGCAGAGAGGTTTTGGGGTGGTGACGCTATTTCTGTATGACACTGTAACGGTGGATGTGTGTTATTACATACTTCTCACACCCATAGAATGTACAGACCAAGGGTGGACCCTAAGGTAGACCATGACAACGCCATCAGTGACGTCTCCCCGGCTGGAACAGACGTCCTGCCTGGTGCAGGGTGCTGGTCGTGGGGGAGGCAAGAGTGCCTGGGGAGCTCAGTGCTTTCTGCTCAGTTTTGCTGTGAACCTAAAATGGCCTAAAAAGAAAATCAGCTGTAAATAAATAAATAATTAATTAAGTGACTTGTCATTAGCACAGAAGGTGGTAGACCCAGGATTTGAAAGGAGGGTATTCTGCTCACAGAGTCCACATTCTTTCCCACTGAGATTTCTCTGCCTGGAATGGGAAAGGAGGAATTAATGAGCTGGGTTGCATGAATATCCACTGGAGGTCCTCTGAGTCTTGTCTCCTTGATCCCAGTTTCCCCTGCTTTAGATGTACTGTCTAAGCCTCTGAATAGACTTGGAGACTTGGCAGTTGACGCCCTTGGCCAACTGTCACTCCTCACCCAGCCTGTCCTCTGGGTGCCCCACCCTCCACAGGCCTTATAGCTTTGAGCTTTGACTTTTTGACTCTGTATTCTAACCTTACAGCACAGTGTTGGACTTACAGCAGCTGCTAAAGAAATGTCCGCTGAGAGAATGTGTGCACAAATAAGTGCAGAAGCAAAGAGGAAGGAGAGAGCCAGAAAACAGAAGGAAGCAAGGAAAGGAAGACAGAAGAAGAAAGGGAATGGAAGGGAGGAATGGTGGAGGAGAGTGGGGGAGGAGGAGGAAAGTCTTGGCCCCCTAATCTGACCTCATCCCCGCTGTCTTCCTTGGGGGCTTGATAGCCTCCTCCATTGCTTGGTCCTGCTTTCCCTTCCAACAGGAGAACTTTGGCTGAGCCCTGCCCATCTCCCAGGTATTCCTCACAAAGTCTTTAACCCTGGAAGAACGACCCCATCCTTTCCTGCAAAATGAACGTGTTATTTGGGCAAAAGAGAAAAGGAGAAAAATTCAAGTGGAAAAAAATCTGGGATTTGGAAATTCAGCTGACTGCCCTCCTTTGGAATAAAGGCTCCTTCAGTCCCTGGCCACGCTGCAGGCAGGCAGCAGAGCCAACAGCAACACTGGATGCAAGGATACAGGAGGAAAGCTGGGGGCTCTTGAGGGGAGCTTCCAGAGTGGCACACACTTGCAGCCCAGGGGGACGGTGCTGGGGCTCATCCCTGGAGCGGAGTCCCAGCATCCTCCTCGCCTCCGTGGGGGCAGAGGTCGGGCGTAACGCCATCTGGGGAGGAGGAAAAGGACCGGAGGAGGCAGGCTGTGGACTCTGTCTGCCTTCTGTCTGCAGCACCTACCTCAGCGCCTGACACGTGGAAGGTGCTCAAAGCCCGCGTGCTAGGGAGAAAGGGAGCAAACCCCCGTTCTGAGGGGTTGATGGAGACCCAGGCCCTCCCCTTGCCCTCAGGCTGCTCCGAGCCTGGTGGTGGAGAGAGAGAAGCTCTAAAGACAACAGGCGTCTGATCCAAAAGCTGAATAACAAAGTCAGATAAAAATAAGATTGGGTTGGCCAAAACGTTTGTTCGAGCTTTTCCGTAACATCTCACAGAAAAACTCAAGTGAGGTTTTTGGCCAATTCAATATAAACCAAGGGCTTACTTTCAGAACAGCATAGTGGACTGACTGACTTGGAGGCAGGAGGCTAACTGAGAGAACACCCTCAGAGTCAATTTGAAGCGGGCCTTTGAAGGGGCAGGTGAAAATTATTGGGCTACAACCAACAGGATAGATAAGAATGGTGAGAGTGAAAATTTGGACTAAAACGGAGTGAGGAGAGCAGGAGGCTGAGGGGAGGGCTGGGGTGGGTCTCCGTGGCGGCTGAGAGGGGCTCACCGGCCCCTGACAGGTGTCTGTAGGTGTGTGGAATGTCTGTAAGCAGGGCTGGGGTTTATACTGGCTCACTCATTACCTGGGTAGCAGAGAAAATAGAAAAGGATGTGTTATAGGCTTCAGTGTAATCTCCCAGATGCTTTGTTTTCAGCTGTGGTTGTGCTTATAGGGGTATTGAGTAGAAAGTGAAAAAGAAAAAGCAAAGTCCCTCCGTTGTGTCCAACTCTTTGTGACCCCATGGACTGTAGCCTACGAGGTTCTTCCATCTGCAGAATTCTCCAGGCAAGAGCACTGGAGTCGGTTGCTGTTGCCTTCTCCAGGGAATTGAACCTGGGTCTCCAGCATTGCAAACAGACAATTTTACTGTCTGAGCCACCAGGGAAGCTCCCCTAGACTTGTGAAAGCCCAGAGATCAAATAGATTTCCACAAGAAAGGGCACAGAGACCAATGAGGGAAAACATGGAAACATAAGAGAGGAGGTGTGAGTGAGGAGGGGCCCTTTGACTTTGTTTAGGAAGAGAGAGGGGTTGGAACAGTACTGAAAGGAGGCAGATGCAAGTATAAAAAGACTTGTAAAGAAGGTTGGCTGGGTGTCTGCGTGATCACGTGTGCATGGAGGTTTCAGTAAAGACCCATATAAACTTCCAGGTTTCTGGAGCTGGCGTAAGACTTCCTTCAAATGTGACCTGATGAAGTAGACTTTAGAGATAAAGAAAAACAAAGACTCAATTTTATTCTAGCTATGCCTTCCTGGCAGACATTTCTCAGCCACTATCCATTCTTGCCTTACTAATAAATCACAGCTTGTTGCCCAGACCCAACGTGGCCGTTCCTGGCCTCTCTTGCGTCTAGGGGCTGTGACCCAGCTCTGATCAATGAGGCATCTGCAGAAGCTGCTGGAGCTTTGGTGGGAAAGTTCGAATTTTCTGACATTGGCCCACCCCTTCCTTTTTATCGTTGTCTCTTTTCTTGTTCCTGCTTGGAACGCGTGATCAGGACGCAACCATGAGGATGAAAGTCATAAGGATGATGGAGTGGAGAGGCTGAAGGAGGCTGCCTCAGGTAGCCTGACTTCTTGAAATCGAAAAGCAGCCTCGCTGCTGTCTGTCACCAACCACTGAGTGCAAGTCTACCTGACCCAGCAGCCCTCACCAAGGCTTAGAAAGCAGGGGATAGCCCCCAGATCACAGCAGCCAGAACAGGTCAGAGTGTCAGGGCATCTCCCTGTGACTGGCCACGGGAGAGCAGGCCCTCCTGCAGTGGAGGGGGTCCCCCAGCAGGGCTGTGAGCGCTGAGACCTGAGGGGCTCAGCGAGGGGCCCGAGGCAGGACAGAGGGCAGGAGGAGGAGGCACAGAGAGGTGCTCTGCCTCTCACCTGCTCTTACCTCGCAGGGGACTCCGCCACCCCACCCTGGACTGGAACCCAGTCCTGTGTTTCTCTGGGGCTGGAGGAAGGAGAAGGGAAGGCCGCAGCGGCCAGACTTCCTCATGGTGGCTCTCTATTGACCTCACTGTGCCAGACTAAAGTGCCAGCTCCCTGCCCATCCCTCCAGACACTGTATAAATGCCCAGTGATTCCATCCATTTGCCAAATTCAGTTTTTTCTAGGAAATGTCAGAGGTACATCAGACGTGGTCAATAGACTTGAGTTCTACTCAAATTACCCAATATGTTCAGTAACTGGCCATGGACCTTAGCTGCTCCAGTCATGTCTACTCTGGGTCAGCTTTTCCTTATCTGGAAGAGGAGAGACTTATTCTATCAGCCATCTCACGAAGACGTCCTGTCTGTGGGAAAATAATAGTAGTGACTGTTATTCACTGGGTGCTTCGTTTGTGCCAAGTGTTTCTCACATATCAGCTCGTTTAATTCTAATAATGGCTCCAGAAAGGGGTGTAATCACCTTTCCTTAATAGATGATAAAACCAAGGCTTCCAGTAGCTGAGTAATTCATCTGAGGTTCTTCAGACCATGAGCGGTGGAGCCTGTGTCTGAGGTCAGGGGTTCTGGCCCCAGGGTCCACGTATTCAGTCAGCACACCACAGCTGTCTGTGCGGTAAAGGAAAACTAAGGCAGATGATGATAAGTATGTATGCATTTGGATTCATGTGTGTCCACGCATATACACATGTGTCCTAATTATATTTATGTAACGCTGTGAGCTTGATACCGACTTTCTGGGGAAGAACTGGGATATATTCTTTATGGTAAGAGTAAGAGAATGAGTCTTTCATATTTTTATGTTAAAGTGTCTTTCTCTGAAGTGATGACAGAAGATGAGTACTTTATTTGCTTAACTGGCAAAATAAAGATTGACAGCCTGTTATTTTTAACCGTATTCCCCCCACCCTCAAGTCCTAACAGACCATGAAATTAAAAGTCTGGCAGTGCCTGGGCTATAGAACTTCAAAGTCCTTTCTGTCTTCAACAGTCTGATATAGTCAACCTGCAGATAAGGTGATTTAGGCCACATATTCCAGGAGACATCCTCCCTGAACTGAGCCATGCCACCCTGATACCCTGGTGAGCTTAGCAAAGGACGGCAGTCAACAGAGGGACCTGTTTGTACCAAGCCTGCTTGAAATCCTGCCAGTATTTTGATCTAAAAGGAAATTTCCCTTTCATGTCCTGTCCTGGAGCTTTAGCTCCAGCCTATTCTGTACTTGTCTGCCTTTTGGGATAAGCACCATAGAAAAAGTTTTAAATTACTCATTAACTGGGTGGAGATATTTCATCTGAGATCAACTCTCAGAAATAAGCTATCCCCAACCAGTCTTGAATTCCAGGTGTCAAAGACGACCAATCTCCAACTAGAATATTTAGAAAGAGGAAGCAAAAGGCACAGTTATGGGTTATCTTGAAGACATCTGTTCAAAGCAATTGCTCTCCATTTATCATGGATTCTGCTGACACCTGGAGCTGATCAGAAACAAAACAAGCAGTGTTGTGGGCAGTCCACTGGTGCTTTCTTCAACACAAAGCTGGTAAACTCTTGTCTTGAAGGTAATATAGAACAACTAATTTGGGGAAAAAAGGAATTTGTATATCCCTTTGTTGTAATTTTTTTTTCTTATTAAAAGTCTCAGAGACCCTTGTGAAGAAGGGGCATTGCTAACATCCCAACAGCAGCCGGGGACATTTTTAGGAAAAGCAGTGAAGACACAGTGCTGCTTCTGCTGTGGGGTCCACATGCCTAAAACCCAATGAAGAATTAGCCTTGGTGGGCTGGGCTAAGATCAAATAGACTTAGGATTAGGACTTGAGGAAAAGGGGATGCTTTTTCTTTCTGTCCCATAAACACAGAAACAAGAGCCATGAAGGCTATCAATCTGGCAGAAATCTAAAGAATTAGAGGAAGATGAATAAAAATAAACAGAAAGACATCAATTTTCCAGTTTTTCAAACCAGATGTGACCCTGGAATCAGGTATAATGAAGAGAATCAGCTGTTGAGTAGATCATGTGATGACTCCAATGATATCATTCTTTCATCATCAAAAAGGACTTTGACAAAGTCATCATTCTCAGTGAGATTAAAAATAGAGAAAGAGGAAGGAGGAGCTGGATTACAGTACTAATCTGATCCATTTGCTTCAAAACCCCAGGCTTGTGCCCTGAAATGGAAATGGAAACTAGTCATCAAAAATGATTTGCTCTCGTGATGGGATTTTGATTGAGAAATTAATTTGACCAAGTGGATTAATCTGTATAGAAAAATGTTTGCTGCTGTGGTGGTCCATTAAAACACCAAGGAAAAGAGAAAGCAAAAGGAATAAAAACTACTAGCAAGATCCCATATGAGGCCCACAGTCCTACAGTTTTAAAATATCAGGAAGCCACTTACAAATTAAAGTTAGAAATTTGTTTTGTGGGTTGGAGGGCTGGAGAGGGACTGTCTGCTTCTTACGGTGAGAAGTGATGTCTCGTTCTAGAGGCCCATGATTCACATGATCAGTTATTCCCTCCGCCGACTCTGTCTTTCAGCCTCTCTCACCGCAAGGTTTTCCCTTCAGTCTACGAACAGACCACAGGCAGTGTTGCTGTCTGCTCTGCGCGCCAGACAGTCCCACCTAGACAGGACTCTCCACTGACCTGGGTCCCCTTTCAGCTCTGGCCCTGGCACTCTTCCTGTTTCCGGCCACACTGCTTGAGTTAGGATTGCCTCACAGAATACAAGATGTCCAATTAAATTTGAGTTTCAGATAAACCACAAATAATTGGCTTATTGTAGTAACAGTAAAAATACTATTTATTGTTCATCTGAAATTCAAATTTCAGATGAATTAAATTTAACTGGGCAGTTTATATTTTTACTCACTAAACCAGACACCCCACTGACCTTGTACCCTCTGCCTCACTTTTCATTTGCTGCTCAGCCCACTGAAATCTACTTTCTGCCTCTTCCTATCTACTAATACTGCTCTCCCTAACTTCCTCAGGGATCTCCTAATGATCAAATCCAAAGGAGGTGTTTCCAGCTCTTGCAGCGAGCACCTCTCTAGAACTTTCCGCAGTCCCTGTTGGTGTCTGCTCTCTCCAGGTGAAACTGTCTTCACATTTCTTGTTTTCTCCATCTTTTTCTGACAGCCCTCTCTGCCTTCTTCTTGTACTCCCCTTGTTAGCCCTGGTGCTCCCTAGGGCTCTGCCTTTGGGCCTTTATCATTTTCTACACACGAGGCTTTATCATAGCCACATTTCTCTCCCTGCTCAGCCCCTCTGGTCTCAGCAGCCCTGAGCAGCTCTTGCCTCCTCATCCATCATCCTGACTGCAAGGCACCAGAGTATATCTCCCAGAGAAACCTTCCTGCCCTAGGCCTCCGAGGAGAGAGCCTCTGCTGTCAGAGAAGAGAGCGGTTTCCAAAGGGTCAGAGCCCTGGGCCCTGCAGGGCTGATGGGCCATGAACTATGGATGGCATGCCCTAGTCGGCCCCAGGGCAGCAGAGCCCGCAGGGGCGTCCCTGCCTGCCTTCCAGAATCAGCCTCTTCTCCCAGGTGTCCCTTTAGCATGCATTGGTGCAGTCCTGATTTTCCTTTTCACATTTGTTGTTTTTTTTAATGATTATTATTTCTACACACACACATCGTCTGACTGGGAGCTCCTTGGACCCTCCTCCACCAGACTGTGCCCTGCTGGAGACCAGAGACTGCCAGTGCCCCATGGGGATGTTCCATACATGCCTATGACTGTGTGACTCTTAGCACTGAGAACCGTGAAGGGTGAGGTAGAGTTTTTTAAGGAAAGAACTCGGAGGCTAGGAAGGAAAGGATGTCACCAATTCATTGCAGGCTGGTGGCTCCAGCCAACAACCTGTGCAGACTGTCTTCAACATTGCTAGTCCTTCCAGCTGCCCAATCCAATAGTTACTTTCCAGTCCGTATCAGTTTGGACTTCTCTAGTGCATTGGATCCTGTTAATCACTCTCCTCAGCTACTGTTTGTTTTTTAACAGAATTTGTTATACAGCCAATGATAGTGATTCCCAGTCATGCTGTCATGGGGCATTCTAGTCGGGGTGGGGGGATTACATAACTACTTAATCAACAGTTTGGCAAATGTTTAAAGATGAGTAAGGCAAAAGAGATAATTCAGTCTCTTTGAAAAGGTCATATTTGAATAGAGACCTGAATGAAGAGATGGAGCAAGCTACGGAGATTGCTGAGGGAAAAGTGTTCTGCAACGAGGAAACAGCAGGTACAGGTGAGCAAGAGGAGAGTGTGAAGCAGGTCAGAGGGGTGGAATCAGAGTGAGAGGCGGAGAGCCAGAGACAAAGTCAGAGAAGTAGCAGCGATGATTCATCACGAATGGCCTTGTGAGCCATGACAAACACTTTGCGTTTACTCAATGTGAAATAAGAAGCTGTTGGAGAATCTGGTGGCAGTTTTGACTACAGTGTACTGGTAGTGGTGGTAATAAATGATTGGGCTTGAAGGGAGAGCTGACAGAAGTTGCTGATGGATTACATACAAATATGACAGAAGCAAGGACTAGCCCTCATGTTTTTCTTCCTGAATGGTAGCATGGTGATGCTATTTATTGAGGACTACAAGATACATAGATTTTTGGGGGAAGATCAAGTTTAGTTTGAGACTTGCCTAATGATACCTATTAAATATCCAGTCAGTCAGTCCAGTCACTCAGTCATGTCTGACTCACCACGACCCCATGGACTGCAGCACGCCAGGCCTCCCTGTCCATCACCAACTTTTGGAGTTCACTCAAACCCATGGCCATTGAGTCGTTGGTGCCATCCAGCTATCTCTTCCTCTGTCGTCCCCTTCTCCTCTTGCCTTCAATCTTTCCTAACGTCAGGGTCTTTTCAAATGAGTCAGCTCTTCACATCAGGTGGCC
Source organism: Antilocapra americana (assembly GCA_007570785.1). Classification (NCBI taxonomy): domain Eukaryota; kingdom Metazoa; phylum Chordata; class Mammalia; order Artiodactyla; family Antilocapridae; genus Antilocapra; species Antilocapra americana. The sequence goes on from ML660207.1 coordinate 242,976, forward strand.
AAAGTATTGGAGTTTCAGCTTCAACATCAGTCCTTCCAATGAACACCCAGGACTGATTTCCTTTAGGATGGACTGGTTAGATCTCCTTGCAGTCCAAGGGACTCTCAAGAGACTTCTCCAACACCACAGTTCAGAAGCATCAATTCTTTAGCGCTCAGCTTTCTCAGAGATGTATAACACATAGACAGCTGAAGACAATAGTTAAATGCAGGATGGGGGTAGAAATAGGGGTGTAAAGCTGGAAATCATCAATATATGAATGGACTTGATGGATCATTTAGGTAGCAAGTATAGATTTTTTAAAAACTCAGAAGATGAGGAGGAATTAACCAAAGAGACTGAGTTGCTGGTGAGGTAGGAAGGCTGGCGTGCTGCAGTCCATGGCGTCGCAAAGAGTCAGACATGACTGAGCAACTGAACTGAACTGAACTGAGGAAAAGAGTGGTAAGAATGATTTCCCAAAGGCCAAAGGAAAGGAAGGTTTTGAGAAAGAGGGTGTGATAAATTATGCCCAAATGAGAAGCTACAGAAGACAAGAAATGTGAAACAGTTACTGGGTCTGCAGCGTGGAGGACAAGAACCCTGACAAGAACCGTTTCAATGAAATGGTGAAGCCAGAACCTGACGGACAGAATTTGAGAAAGAAAAGATGGCTGAGCAAGTGTAGAGAGCTCTTTCAAAAATTTATTTGTAAAGAACAGATAAGTTGGACAATAGCTGGAGTAGGAATGCAGGGGGAAGTTCTTGTGTTGTTTTTCAAATGGGAGATATTATTGCATTTTAAGCAATTTTAGGATTTCCTCAGTGATAACATTACACTCATTTACTATATACTGTAAATGTAATAGTGATAGCAAATGTAAGCAGACTATTATTACTCCAGTCTGTTAGGATCTGAATGGGAAAATGGGCAGAAATCTCTCACTAATCATAGGCTATCTCCTGTGCTGCATACTTCACTTGATCCTCCCCATAGAAGGAGTCAACCCCAGGAACACTGTCTATTTAGGGGGTCACAGTGGTGGTAAACTGGGATCTATGTACTAATGTATTAGAATTTTGTCAATCTACTTCTGCAAATAGGTATTGTTACCTTAAATGTTTTTCTAAGTACTTGGGGTTGTGGACAACCAGGCAAGCAAAGACCATGAAGACTTCCATTTCTGTCTGTAATGGAGTAACAAGGACTGGACTTGTTGCCTCCCTCCCCACCTTAAACAACTTTTAAAAAATTGACAAAATATATCAAATAATGGTTTTCAGGGTTTGGACAACAGACAGCATAGAATAATGACTTCTGAGAGAAGAGAAACAAATGACATGGTCCCTGAATTAAGGATTAGAGTTCAGCTTTGGAAGCTCAAGTTGGCCAGACTTTGCAAAGCAGAGCTGGAGAGGAAAGAGCTACACACAGAGCATTTCAGAGATCTGCAGAGGATTCCCTTATGTTTCAACCTGAGTACTGACCAGTACATGAATATGACGAAACTGCCCAAGGCTAGAGAAATAACTACTCGAAGGACAAGGCAGAACAATCCCCATTGCTAACACAACTCAGGAAGGTAGGTTCTTGCTCCCATTCACCAGAAGGGAAGGATCTCCTAACTCATGGGACATAGAGTTGAGTCCTCAGACTGGTATTGCTTCAATTCAGTTCAGTTCAATCACTCAGTCGTGTCCAACTCTTTGCAACCCAATGAACTGCAGCACGCCAGGCCTCCCTGTCCATCACCAACTCCTGGAGTTTACTCAAACTCGTGTCCATTGAGTAGGTGATGCCATCCAACCATCTGTCATCTCCTTCTCTTCCTGCCCTCAATCTTTCCCAGCATCAGGGTCTGTGCCTGTGGTAATATATTGGAATAGGAAGCCTTGGTAACCACACATGTATATTCCAGCTCTGTCCCCTAAGAGTGACATCCCAGGAGCAGGGAGCACACCTGGCACCCAGAACTCAGCTTCTGAGTCTCATTCTCAGCCGAAAGGCACGAGGGCTCTGTGAATCTATGGCTACTTTCAAAGCTGGTGCTAAAGGGCATCTCATGCCAAAGGCAGGGAAGCGCTCAAAGAATGATAGGGATATGGCAAAAGGACACAGAGGCCAGCTCAAAGGGGCTTGAACCAGTCAACTAAAAGAAAATTTCAACTTCAAAATATACATTAGCAACAGATTATAACCCATTGAGTAAATGGCAGATCCATGAATCTGAAGACTACGGTCTGTGGGCAAAATCCAGCCCACTGACTGATTTTGTACAGCCCCCAGGCTCAGAATGATTTTTCAGAGGAACATTTGCAATCAATTTGATAACTGGGAACACTGACCTTGAACCCCAAATAAGTCTAACTTCCCTCCTCTCCCCAAAGAATTCTATTCTCATTAGGAGATCTGCACTACAAAAAAAATTGTACTCAATAATTATATTTTTAATTTCATCAGCGAAAATGTTGTTGAAAATGTTTTTCCTCTCATTATGAAAGTACCTACATAATATCCTCAACTTGGCTTCCTGACTCGCTAAAAATATTTACTAAATAGTAATCTCTCTAGCCCTTTACACAAAGGGTATGTGGACTTCTGGTCTAAATTAATTAAATGTCTGAGGAAGAACGGGATATCTGAATGTTTCAAAGCTCTGCCCATAAAATATCAATCATAAAATCATGTTTTAGTTACAAAGGAAAAAATAAAAATGCCATAGTGGAAAGCCCAGCAGACACCAATATGAATAATGAAAGCCCCTTCAGTAATGGGACAAACTGAAATCAAGCCTCACCTGTTAGGGTGCAATGAAAAAAGCACAGATCACTCCTGTGACATTCCTGCTGAAGATGGATAACCTGAAAATAATCAGGAGGTAACAAAATAATTAACCTATGATCTTCAAAAGAGATGAAGTTATGAAAGGCAAAGAAAAACCAAGGAATTGGTCCAGATGGAAGAGACGAAAGAGAAGCAGTAACTAAATGCAGTGAGTGATGCCAAACTGGATAATTTTACTATAAAGATTTTGGGGACAAAGAGCAAAACATTAACAGTACCTAGGGATTAAAAGATGGTACTATACCAATGTTAATTTTCTGATTTCTATGATTGTATTGTAATTACACAAGATGGAGGAGAATATCCGCCCACCCCCTTTTTCTGTAGGAAACACACATTAAATTTTTCAGGGATTCTGGGGCATTAGCCAGCAACTTACTCTCAGCAGTTCAGGGAAAAGAGGTTTTTGTGCCATGCTTGCACATGCTTGCACATGCTTGCTTTTCCCTAAGTTTGACATTATTTCAAGACAAAATGTAAACACTTTGACAGAGTTAGAGGCTCCTATATTATTCTCATTACCCAAGACTCCCTTAGAGCTAGGGATGCAAGTTCTAGCCAGTGAGACACAAGCAGAAGAGTGTGGGGGATTCGTGGGGAAGCCTGTGCTTCTTCTTTTTTAAATTTAATTTATTCATTTTAATTTTCTTTACATTATCATGTTGGTTTTGCCATACATGGACATGAATCTGCCATAGGTATACATGTGTTCCCCTTCCAGAACCCCCCTCCCACCTCCCTCCCGATTCCCTCTCTCTGGGTTATCCCAGTGCACCAGCCCTGAGCATCAACCCTGGGCTGGTGATTGATTTCACATATGATGATTAACATGTTTCAATGCCGTTCTCCCATATCATCCTACCCTTGCCCTCTCCCATAGAGTCCAAAAGACTGTTCTATACATCTGCGTTTCTTTTGCTGTCTCACAGGCAGGGTTCTCGTTAGCATCTTTCTAAATTCCATATATATGCATTAGTATACTGTATTGTTGTTTTTCCTTCTGGCTTACTTCACTCTGTATAATAGGCTCCAGTTTCATCCACCTCAGTAGAACTGATTCAAATGAATTCTTTTTAATGGCTGAGTAATATTCCATTGTGTATATGAACCACAGCTTTCTTATCCATTCGTCTGTTGATGGACATCTAGGTTGCTTCCACGTCCTGGCTATTGTAAACAAGGCGGCGATGAACATTGGGGTACACGTGTCTCTTTCAATTCTGGTTTCCTTGGTATATATGCCCAGCAGTGGGATTGCTGGGTCATATGGCAGTTATATTTGCAGTTTTTTAAGGAATCTCCACACTGTTTTCCATAGTGGCTGTACTAGTTCGCATTCCCACCAACAGTGTAAGAGGGTTCCCTTTTCTCCACATCCTCTCCAGCATTTATTGCTTGTAGACTTTTGGATGGCAGCCATTCTGACTGGTGTAAAGTGGGACCTCATTGTGGTTTTGATTTGCATTTCTCTGATAATGAGTGATGTTGAGCATCTTTTCATGTGTTTGTTAGCCATTTTTATGTCTTCTTTGGAGAAACGTTTGTTTAGTTCTTTGGCCCACCCTTTGACTGGGTCATTTATTTTTCTGGAATGGAGCTGCAGGAGTTGCTTGTATATTGTTGAGATTAATTGTTTGTCCATTGCTTCGTTTGCTGTTATTTTCTCCCATTCTGAAGGCTGCCTTTTCACCTTGCTTTTAGTTTCCTTTGTTGTGCAGAAGCTTTTCATTTTAATTAGGTCCCATTTGTTTATTTGTGCTTTTATTTCCAATATTCTGGGAGGTGGGTCATAGAGGATCCTGCTTTGGTTTATGTTGGAGAGTGTTTTGCCTATGTTTTCCTCTAAGCCTGTACTTCTTTCACAGACTCGAGCTGTCCTCCCTTCCTCCTGCTTGGAGCGTGGCTGTGGTACCCCAGTGCAGAGCATCCTGGGTTTTACAGCACTGTGGTGACAAGTGTGAAGCAGAAAGCTGATACCCTAAAGATACCAGGAAGAGACTCAAAAGATGCTGGGATGCCCCAAAGCAAGACAAATGTCAGTTACAGAACAATGGGGAGTCATTTCAGCAAGTCCTGAGAATGAGTGCAGAGCAGCCCATAAGGACTGGAGAATGGTTGCCCATCATCCCCTCACATGTGCGGTCTCTTCCTACTGCTATCATTCCTGCACCCCCCTCCCCTGCTGGCTCTGACAGAAACAAGTCATCAAACTAAATATAAATTTTAAAAACAGGAAGAGGAGAAAATTAAAATAAAAATTTAAAGCCAGGAACAGAAGTTGGAAAAATATAAAACAGAAAAAGAAATCCTTAAGAATTAAACTTTTAAAACCTTAAATATTTTACAAGGAAACAAAGTACTATTATGTACAAAAAGTAAACGACATGAAAAATAAAGGCAAATAGAAGCTAAGACAATCAAAGGAACAAAAACGCAGTAGCAAGAAGATAATAAAAAGATAAATGTCCATAGTAAACAAACAAGAACAAAAAACTTAGATATAGACAGGCAGGGAAAGTATCTTCCCATCAAGAAAGAGACTAGAAAAGACAGAAACTGCTAAAGATCATGGAGTAGGGTTAGGAGCTAATGCAACCAAAAAGAGGAGGAAAAAGAAGGAAATCTAAACAGTAGAAAAGGGTCTAAGGAACAAGCAGCATACTTCTGGCCTGCAAGGAGAAACTAACACTTGTCCCAAGAAAGAGCTTAGTATCTGCTCTAACCCAGGAAATGAAGTGCCTTTTAGGAATGCCTCTGGGAAGACAGTCTGGGGGAAGCCATGCTCCTCTCGTTTCACCAGCCTCCAGAAGGTTCCGACCCCTGCCCTTCAGTGTCATTTAGAAACAATGACTCCCTATCAAGTAATGGTGGCTCAGTGGTAAAGAAACTGCCTGCCAATGCAGGAGGTACAGGAGATGCCCTGTTCGATCCCTGGCTGGATCCCTGGCTGGGGAAGATCCCCTGGAGGAGGAAATGGCACCCCACCCCATTATTCTTGCCTGGAAAACCCCATGGACAGAGGAGCCCGGCGGGCTGCAGTCCACGGGGTCGCACAGAGTTGGACACTGAGTAACCGAGCCTGCACAATCAGGAAGCACCAGGCAGAGGCTCCAGCTCGTCTGCTGGAGCCCTGGAGTGTCCTGTGTTTCCGGTTTCAGTTCCTGCATTTGACGTCTCCCTTGGCTGTCCCCAAGCCCAGCTTTGTAGGGCAGGACTGAATGAGACGAAGTCAGGGGTTGCTGGAGGGAGCAGTCCTACAGAGAAGTATTCGATGAGAGGAAAATCGAGTTTTGGAAGGTTCCCTAGGTGAACTTCTGGAGGCAAAGAAAAGAGGCTTATTCAAGTTGCCTCAAGAAACATGCACAGGAACCCAGGAAGATTGGCCAGATCTTAGGAGAAACAGAAATTGGAGGGTGTCCATGCCCCTTGGTGGCAGAGGATGAGATGGTTAGATAGCATCACCGACCCAGCGGACGTGAGTTTGAGCAAACTCTAGGAGACAGTGAAGGACAGGGGAGCCTGGTGTGCTGCAGTCCATGGGGTTGCAAAGGGTTGGACACGACTTTGTGCCTCAACTACGACAGCATGCCCCTTTACTCAGACGGTTCACTGGTAGGACCAAAACAGTGGAACGGGGGTAGGGAAGGTGGCCTGTAACTTTATATAGAGAGCCTGCCCAGGATGGCTGCCTGAGGGAACCTTGAACCCCAGCAAGGATCTGTGTGGTGTGGCCCAAAGGATAGCCATGAGCCGAGGGAGGCGTGGAAAATGAGCAGCTGGAGGAAAGGCACCATCTGTATCAGGGAAGCTGCCATTGCAGGATCCCAACAGGGCATCACCAAAAAATGTATGTTAGACCCAAGAGAAGAAAGCCGGCTAAAGACAGAAAATATCAGCACTATACTATACTAAAGAACTGGGCCTATCCCTGGTGGCTCAGATGGTAAAGAGTCTGCTTGCAATCTGGGAGACCCAGGTTCGATTGCTGGGTGGGGAACATCCCCTGGAGAAGGAAATAGAAACCCACTCCTGTCTTCTTGCCTGGAAAATCCCATGGACACAGAAGCCTCGCAGGCTACAGAGTTGGACATGACTGAGCAACTAAAGTAAGAATTTTCTTGCTTCTTACTTCTCCTCCCTCTCCTTGAGCAACAGCCTTGGAGATCAGGGCAACCTAGTAAGAGAAGGGGTAGATGAGACACAGAAGGAGCGAGCATGGAGGATGAGCTGATCACCACCAGTCCTTTGCCTGGTGCTTCTGGTCTGAAGCAGGGAGAAGAAGGGCAGAGAAAGACAGAGAGAGGGAGGGGGAGAAGTCTTATAAGAAATTTAGCTTCGATCAGGTGGAGAGGAAATAATTAATGCTTCAGGAGAGAGAGGGGAAAACGGCAGGACAGAGGCTGGGGTAGGTGTGTAGCCTCCCTTGATCCCAGCTGCCAAGTAAAATGTGGTCTCTCTTATGCATGAAGGTTTTCTGCAGGAGAACTCTGGGAGACAAGTTGTATCCCAGCTCCTGTAGGCAGGGTCCAGGAAGTTACAAGGAAAAGCACATAGCCACAGAAACTCCAGGATCCTCCAGCTGAAACAGCAAATGTCTGAGACCTAAATAGTGCTGGGGAAGCCCAGCCAGAGAACTATCCTTAGAGCACATGGATCTGAAGGGAATAAAACTAGAAGTTGTCAGCCGTAACTATGCGAACTGAAGCACATACAGTTAGGCGCTGCCTGGGTAAGGCGGAACCCCTTGACTCGTGTGCCAAGCACTCACAGTGGGTAGGACAACAAGAAAAAAACCCACATGGTGTTTTTCAACCTCTGTTCTCCTGCAAGCAGTTGTCTGTTCTGTCTTCTGAAGACTGGATCTCCTTATGGAAACAGAACCCACGCTCAACCTTTCCCCTGGTGATGTGGTCTTTGCTTCTGGGGGGGGGGGTGGTTCTTAACACCAGTGCATTTACTCCCTGCCTCTAAGTCACAGAGGGAGCCCATCAGTGGTGCCCTACATGCAGCCCGCACTGGCCTGCGAGGACTGACTGCTCAATTTTCCAGAACCTTGTGAGCAGGTTTTTAAAGGCGTGCTACATCATTGGAAATTAATTTATAAAAACTGACAGTTAGGTCACATTGAAAAACAAAGGTGGGGATTTCCTGGCAGTCCAGTGGTTAGGACTTGGCTCTTTTACTGCTGGGGCCCAGGTTTAATCCCTGGTTAGGGAACTTGGATCCCACAAGCCAGGCAGCACGGCCCCCCCCCCCAAAAAAAACCTCATCACTTACTAATTATCTTATTGCATTTTATGATCACTTACGTTCTGGAGGTTACGTACATCTATCGTATCTGATGGTAGAAATACTATGAAACAGAGTATCAACACACATCCCTTCTCAACTCCATGTTCAGGGACTTCATTCTGGTAGTTCCAAATGAGCTGTGGGAATCAACAGACACTACCAATCAGCCCCCAGCCCAAGCAGTAGCTGTTGAATGTTCACCAGCTCACCACTGGACTCCACGGACCTGAGGGAAGTCAGAACAAGCCCAGCATAAGCCCACCTCAGGAGCCTGCCATTTTCTCCGCCTTTTCCATGCACCCTCCTCTGCTCAGGGAGGGGGGTACGGGATTTACTTACTCGAAGGACATCTGGGTCGGATGCTCTCAGACAACAGAACCGAGGAGCTGGCTGAGGAAATATTTTCCCAGCTCTCCCTGGTTTCCTTTTGAACAAAACTTGTTCTAAGGAATTCGGCCGGTAGGTAAGTAAATAGAGCAGCTGTGATGTGAGTTATAGCTGAAATAAAGAAAACTTATGAGTCTGGTTTATATAAAAGAAAGGTTATAGATTCAGATTTTCCTCCCTTCCTGCCTCCGGTCTCCCTCTTACAACAGGACACAGTCTGTGCTTGCATTGCCCACCCCTTCCCTCTGGGGTGTAATTGGCCCCTGGTTTTCCTTGGCTCTGGTGCAGGATAAACTTGCTGTTTTCTGGACACTTGTTTCCAGTGCTGGAGTTATTTATTACTCTTTTCATAGTGGACGTTGCTTAGACTCCATAGGACTCTCTCAAGGGCCCATGTTCATGGATCTGCTCTTCTGAGTTGGAATAATCCTCCAGTCCCAATTCTGTTCAAAGCTCAGTCATTTCCCTTGAGAGCCAGGAGCAAAAGGAGGAGATGGGGGAATCCAGCACGTTTAGAAATTCAACCAGATTTCTTGCACCGGGATGATCCAGAGAGAGGGAATCAGGAGGGAGGTGGGAGGGGGGTTCTGGAAGGGGAACACATGTACACCCATGGCATATTCATGTCAATGTATGGCAAAACCAACACGATAATGTAAAGAAAATTAAATAAATAAATAAATAAATAAAAAGAAATTCAACCAGATTTCTGATCCTCCCTAAAAAGATGCAATTTTATTTCCTATCCCCACACCTGATGGTGAATTAGTCACACCACAGAAGCATAAAGCTCCATGTCAGTACAGGCAGATCTTGGAGATATTGTGGGCTCGGTTCCAGACCACTACAATAAAATGACTATCACAATAAAGTGAGTCACACAAGTTTTTTGGTTTTCCATTACATATAAAAGTTACGCTTACACTATGCTATAGTCTATTGAGTGTACAATAGCATTAGGTCTAAAAAAAGGACATACTTCAATTTAAAAATACTTTATTACTAAAAAAAAAAATGCTAAGTACCATTGGAGCCTTTAGTGAGTCTTATTAGTCACATCAAAGATTACTGATCAGAGCTCACCATAACAAATAATAATGAAAAAGTTTGAAATACTGAATTATCAGAATGTGCCGCAGAGACAGGAAGTGAGAAAATGCTGTTGGAAAAATGGCTCCAATAAAGCGCAGGAAAGTTAAGCACAGTAAAATGAAGTATGCTTTTATGCCAGTAACACTGCCGAAATGGCTCTGTTTACGACTTACCGTTTGCTTGCATGTATGTGTTAGATTGTAGTACAGCCATCTATTGTGAACCAGAATGTTTGCAGGCATATGTCTGTAGCAAGTTAAGAGACACCTGGAGTAACAGCAAGTTTGGCCTTGGAGTACAGAATGTAGCAGGGCAAAGGCTAACAGAGTTTTGCCAAGAGAACACACTGGTCATGGCAAAACCCTCTTCCAACAACACAAGGGATGACTCTACACATGGACATCACCACGTGGTCAGCACCAAAATCTGATTCTATTCTTTGCAGCCAAAGATGGAGAAGCGCTATACAGTCAGCAAAAACAAGACTGGGAACTACGGTGGCACAGACCATGAACTCCTTATTGCCAAATTCAGACTTAAATTGAAGAAAGTAAGGAAAAACCACTAGACCATTCAGGCATGACCTAAATTAAATCCCTTATGATTTTACAGTTGAAGTGACAGATTCAAGGCATTAGATCTGATAGAGTACCAAAGAACTATGGACGGAGGTTCATGACATTGTATAGGAGGCAGTGATCAAGACCATCCCCAAGAAAAGGAAATGCAAAAAGGCAAAATGGTTGTCTGAGGAGGCCTTACAAATAGCAAAGAGAAGAAGAGAAGCTAAAGGCAAAGGAGCAAAGAAAAGATACACCCATTTGAATGCAGAGTTCCAAAGAATAGCAAGGAGAGATAAGAAAGCCTTCCTCAGTGATCAATGTAAAGAAATAGAGGAAAACAATAGAATGGAAAAACTAGAGATCTCTTCAAGAAAATTAGAGATACCAAGGGAAAGATACCATGTAAAGATGGGCACAATAAAGGACAGAAATGGTATGGACCTAACAGAAGCAGAAGATATTAAGAAGAGGTGGCAAGAATACATGGAAGATCTATACAAAAAGATCTTCATGACCCAGATAACTGTGATGGTGTGATCACTCACCTAGAGCCAGATATCCTGGAATGAGAAGTCAAGCAGGCCTTAGGAAGCATCACTACACAAAGCTAGTGGAGGTGATGGAATTTCAGTTGAGCTATTTCAAATCCTAGAAGATGATGCTGTGAAAGTGCTGCACTCAATATGCCAGCAAATTTGGAAAACTCAACAGTGGCCACAGGACTGGAAAAGATTAGTTTTCATTCCAATCCCAAAGACAGGCAATGCCATATAATGTTCAAACTACCATACAATTGTACTCATCTCACACACTAGTAAAGTAATGATCATAATTCTCCAAGTGAGGATTCAACAGGACGTGAACCGAAAACTTCCAGATGTTCAAGCTGGTTTTAGAAAAGGCAGAGGAACCAGAGATCTAATTGTCAATATCCACTGGATCATCGAAAAAGCAAGAGAGTTCCAGAAAAACATCTACTTCTGCATCATTGACTATGCTAAAGCCTTTGACTGTGTGGATCACAATAAACTGTGGAAAATTCTGAAAGAGATGGGAATCCCAGACCACCTGACCTGCCTCTTGAGAAACCTGTATGCAGGTCAGGAAGCAACAGTTAGAACTGGACATGGAACAACAGACTGGTTCCAAATTGGGAAAGGAGTACATCAAGGCTGTATATTGTCACCCTGTTTATTTAACTCATATGCAGAGTACATCATGAGAAATGCCAGGCTAGAGGAAGCACAAGCTGGAATCAAGATTGCCAGGAGAAATATCAATAACCTCATATATGCAGATGATACCACCCTTATGGCAGAAAGTGAAGAACTGAAGAGTTTCTTGACGAAAGTGAAAGAGGAGAGTGAAAAAGCTGGTTTAAAATTCAACATCCAAAAAACTAAGATTATGGCATCCAGTCCCATTATGGATACAGTCCCATCACATATACAGCAAATAGATGAGGAAACAATGGAAACAGTGACAGACTTTATTTTCTTGGGCTCCAAAATCCTTGCAGATGGTGACTGAAGCCATGAAATTAAAAGATGCTTGCTCCTTGGAAGAAAAGCTATGACCAAACTAGGCAGCATATTAAAAAGCAGAGACATTTTGAGTTTATTTTTGTGTATGGTGTTAGAAAGTGTTATAGTTTCATTCTTTTACAAGTGGCTGTCCAGTTTTCCCAGCACCACTTGTTAAAGAGATTGTCTTTTCTCCATTGTATATTCTTGCCTCCTTTGTCAAAGATAAGGTGTCCATAGATGTGTGGATTTATCTCTGGGCTTTCTATTTTGTTCCATTGATCTATATTTCTGTCTTTGTGCCAGTACCATACTGTCTTAATGACTGAGGATTTGTAGTACAGCCTAAAGTCAGGTAGGTTGATTCCTCCAGTTCCATTCTTCTTTCTCAAGATTGCTTTGGCTATACGAGGTTTTTTGTAGTTCCATACAAATTGTGAAATTATTTGTTCTAATTCTCTGAAAAAGACCTCTGGTAGCTTGATAGGAATTGCATTGAATCTATAGATTGCTTTGGGTAGTATACTCATTTTCACTATATTGATTCTTCCAATCCACGAACACGGTATCTTTCTCCATCTATTTGTGTCCTCTTTGATTTCTTTCATCAGTGCTTTATAGTTTTCTATATACAAGTCTTTTGTTTCTTTAGGTAGAAATACTCCTAAATATTTTATTCTTTTTGTTTCGATGGTGAATGGAATTGTTTCCTTAATTTCTCTCTCTGTTTTCTCATTGTTAGTGTATAGGAATGCCAGGGATTTCTGTGTGTTGATTTTGTATCCTGAAACTTTACTATATTCACTGATCCCTCTTACACTGTTGGTGGGAATGCAAACTAGTACAGCCACTATGGAAAATAGTGTGGAGATTCCTTAAAAAACTGTAAATAGAACTGCCATATGACCCAGCAATCCCACTGCTGGGCATATACACCGAGGAAACCAGAATTGAAAGAGACACGTGTACCCCAATGTTCATCGCCACATTGTTTACAATAGCCAGGACGTGGAAGCAACCTAGATGCCCATCAACAGACGAATGGATAAGAAAGCTGTGGTACATATACACAATGGAATATTACTCAGCATTAAAAAAAACTCATTTGAATCAGTTCTACTCAGGTGGACAAAACTGGAGCCTATTGTACATAGTGAAGTAAGCCAGAAGGAAAAACAACAATACAGTATACTAATGCATATATATGGAATTTAGAAAGATGGTAACGAGAACCCTGCATGCGAGACAGCAAAAGAAACGCAGATGTATATAACAGACTCGTGGACTCTGTGGAAGAGGGCAAGGGTGGGATGATATGGGAGAATGGCATTGAAACATGTTAATCATCATATGTGAAATCAATCGCCAGCCCAGGGTTGATGCTAGGGGCTGGTGCACCGAGATGTCCCAGGGGGAGGGAATCGGGAGGGAGGAGGGAGGGGGGTTCTGGAGGGGGAGCATATGTAAACCCATGGCGGTTTCATGTCATTGTATGGCAAAACCAACACAATAAAGTAAAGAAAATTAAAAAAAAAAAAAAAGCAGAGACATTTCTTTGCCACAAAGGTCGGTGTAGTCAAAGTCACGTTGTTTCCAGTAGTCATGTATGGAAGTGAGGATTGGACCATAAAGAAAGCTGAGCACTGAACAACTGATGCTTCTGAATTGTTGTGTTGGAGAAGACTCTTGAGAGCTCCTGGGACTGCAAGGAGATCAAACCAGTCAATCCTAAAGGAAATTATCCTTGAATATTCATTGGAAGGACTTATGCTGAAACTCCAATACTTTGGGCACGTGATATGAAGAGCTGCATTGGAAAAGACCCTGATGCTGAGAAAGATTGAAGACAGGAGGAGAAGAGGATGAAAGAGGATGAGATGCTTGGATGGCATAACCGACATGAGTTTGAGCAAGCTCCAGGAGTTTCTGATGGACAGGAAAGCCTGCAGTCCATGGGGTCACAAAGAGTTGGACACGACTGAGTGACTGAACTGAACTGAACTGAACTTATATGTGTGTGTGTGTGTGTGTGTGTGTGTGTGTGTAAACAGGCATACATGAGTGCCATTTTGTAGATGCCTGTGTATTTGAACATGTACAGAATCACATGTGTGTGTATTTCTCTGTGTTTTTGTAGATGCAGATGTGATTTGTGTGAGTAGGAGTGAGACTTTGACAACCTGGTTGAAATGCTTGGAGAATGTCATTATCTTCTAAAAACAGAGTAATGAAACATTTTCAAGAAAGGATTTAAAAAAAATCCACCCAAGTATCTTTCAAGACTCCATAAGTTCTCTCTATGTGCAATGAGAAAAAACCCAGATATTTACATTTTCCTGTCATTATAAGGATTCTCAATTTCACCCAGGGACAGGATTTCAATATTCAGTTTAAGCTAAAAGCTCTTTAGAAGGAACATCGTAAGAGGAAAGATGAGACGCCACGGCCCTTGAAGGGGCAAGTTTGGAGATAGCACCTTCCCCTTCCCTCTTCTCCAACTACTACCATCTGCTTCTAAAACATTATGACCCTCTTCCCACTTTTGGAAGGGAAAGAGCTGCTCTCTAGCTGTGGATCCCTTGAACACATGGGCAAGGGGCCGGGGGCCATGCCCTTCTTCTCTTCTTATTTACTTCTTTGAGTCTCATTTTGAGGACAAGGAGACATAAGGAAGACATGAGACTGCGCTGTAGCAGAATTAGGTCAAAACCAGGGGAAAATGTCTCTACTTCTTAATGGGCCATGGGATGTAATAAAAACTTTCTGAAGTGTTTGTAAATTCTCTTCCAAATGATTATAAGAGGAGGCAACCCATAGCTCTCTGAAGTGAATTAATAGGGTCATGGAGGGGCATGTGATCAGCAGGATAATCTCTGAAAGCTTTAAGTGTACAATAATTTATGTTTATTGAGCATTTGTTATGGTGCCATGAAGACTTTGTGTGGGTCAACTCATTTAATCTCTGCCACAACTATTTAAAGATAATTATTACCTTTACTCAACATATGAAGAAAATGAGACACAAAGAAGTAAAGACACTTGGCCAAAGTCACATAGTAAATGATGGATTCAGGATTCACACCAGGTCTGGATCCAGAGTCCACACTGTTAGCCCTTAGACTGTCTTAGTCCTGCCAACTCTGTCCTAGGCCTCTGTGCCACTTCAGAGAAGCTGATGTCTCTTCCCATTGCTAACACATAGCGGATAAGGACTAAAAGGCGTGGATATCAAAGGCCCAACTACCAGGAATACTTTCATATGCATGTACTCCTTCCATGAAAATCCAAAACAGGAAGAGAACCTCAGGAAAGCACCTGCCCTCCATGTTTGGGGATTGAAAGTTTCTGGCAGGAAGGAAACACACATATTGAGCCTGGGGGTGTAATACAGCTGCTGGGCTCCTTGCTTGTTATAATCACCTTGTGCTGACACAGTGCTGTAACAGACCTTTTGCCTTGTTGATTTCCCTAGAGTTGTAAAGTGTTTCTTCAGTGAAAGCTTACTGTAGGGAAGGAACAAATAGGCAAGACGGAATGTTCAGGCTCTTTCACCCTGGATCTGTAAATAATGACTCTGTAACAAGCCTATTCCCCAACCAGTAATGCTGAAGAAGCTGAAATTGAATGGTTCTATGAAGACCTACAAGATCTCTTAGAACTAACACCCAAAAAAGACGTTCTTTTCATTATAGGGGGTTGGAATACTAAAGTAGGAAGTCAGGAAACACCTGGAGTAACACGCAAATTTGGCCTTGGAGTACAGAATGAAGCAGGGCAAAGGCTAATAGAGTTTTGCCAGGAGAATGCACTCGTCATAGCAAACACCCTCTTCCAACAATACAAGAGAAGACTCTACACATGGACATCACCAGATGGTCAACACTGAAATCAGATTGATTATATTCTTTGCAGCCAAAGATGGAGAAGCTCTATACAGTCAGCAAAAACAAGACTGCGAGCTGACTGTGGCTCAGATCATGAACTCCGTATTGCAAATTCAGACTTAAATTGAAGAAAGTAGGGAAAACCACTAGACCATTTAGGTATGACCTAAATCAAATCCCTTATGATTATACAGTGGAAGTGAGAAACAGATGCAAGGGACTAGATCTAATAGACAGAGTGCCCGATGCACTATGGACAGAGGTTCATGACATTGTACAGAAACAGGAATTAAGACCATCCCCAAGGAAAAGAAATGCAAAAAAGCAAAATGGCTGTATGAGGAGGCCTTACAAATAGCTGTGAAAAGAAGAGAAGTGAAAAGCAAAGGAGAAAAGGAAAGCTATTCCTATTTGAATGCAGAGTTCCAAAGAATAGCAAGGAGAGATAAGAAAGCTTTCCTTAGTGATCAATGCAAAGAAATAGAGGAAAACAACAGAATGGGAAAGACTGGATATCTCTTTAAGAAAATAAGAGATACCAAGAGAATATTTCATGCAGAGATGGGCTCTATAAAGGACAGAAATGGTTTGGACCTAACAGAACCAGAATATATTAAGAAGAGGTGGCAAGAATACACAGAAGAAATGTACAAAAAAGATCTTCACAACTCAGATGATCACGATGGTGTGATCACTCATCTACAGCCAGACATCCTGGAATGTGAAGTCAAGTGGGCCTTAGAAAGCATCAATACAAACAAAGCTAGTGGAGGTGATAGAATTTCAGTTGAGCTATTTCAAATCCTGAAAGATGATGCTGTGAAAGTGCTGCACTCAGTATGCCAGCAAATTTGGAAAACTCAGCTATGGCCACAAGTCTGGAAAAGGTCAATTTTCATTCCTATCCCAAAGAAAGGCAATGCCAAAGAATGCTCAAGCTACCGCACAATTGCACTCATCTCACACGCTAGTAAAGGAATGCTCAAAATTCTCCAAGTCAGGCTTCAGCAATACATGAACTGTGAACATCCAGATGTTCAAGCTGGTTTTAGAAAAGGCAGAGGAACCAGAGATCAAATTGCCAACATATGCTGAATTATCTAAAAGCAAGAGAGTTCCAGAAAAACATCTATTTCTGCTTTATTGACTATGCCAAAGCCTTTGACTGTGTGGATTACAATAAACTGTGGAAAATTCTTAGAGAGATGGGAATACCAGACCATCTGACCTGTCTCTTGAGAAACCTGTATGCAGATCAGGAAGCAATAGTTAGAACTGGACATGGAACAACAGACTTGTTCCAAATAGGAAAAGAGTATGTCAAGGCTGTATATTGTCACCTTGCTTATTTAACTTATATGCAGAGTACATCATGAGAAACTTGGGCTGGAGGAAGTGCAAGCTGGAATCAAGATTGCCAGGAGAAATATCAATAACCTCAGATATGCAGATGACACCACCCTTATGGCAGAAAGTGAAGAGGAACTAAAGAGCCTCTTGACGAAAGTGAAAGAGGAGAGTGAAAAAGTTGGCTGAAAGCTGAACATTCAGAAAACTAAGATCATAGCATCTGGTCCCATCACTTCATGGGAAATAGATAGGGAAACAGTGGAAACAGAGTCAGACTTTATTTTTTTGGGTTCCAAAATCACTGCAGATGGTGATTGCAGCCATGAAATTAAAAGACACTTACTCCTTGGAAGGAAGGTTATGATCAACCTAGATAGCATATTGAAAAGCAGACCTTACTTTGTCAACAAAGTTCCTGCTAGTCAGGCTATGGTTTTTCTGGTAGTCATGTATGGATGTGAGAGTTGGATGGTGAAGTAAGCTGAGTGGAAGAACTGATGCTTTTGAACTGTGGTGTTGGAGACAACTCTTGAGAGTCCGTTGGACTGCAAGGAGATCCAACCAGTCCATCCTAAAGGAGATC
Source organism: Antilocapra americana (assembly GCA_007570785.1). Lineage (NCBI taxonomy): Eukaryota > Metazoa > Chordata > Mammalia > Artiodactyla > Antilocapridae > Antilocapra > Antilocapra americana. Next base: position 260,474 of record ML660207.1, read on the forward strand.
AAACCTGGGTTTTCATTGGAAGGACTGATGTTGAAGCTGAAACTCCAATACTTTGGCCACCTTATGCCAAGAGTTGACTCATTGGAAAAGACCCTGATGTTGGGAAAGATTGGGGACAGGAGGAGAAGGAAACAACAGAGGATGAGATGGATGGATGGCATCACCGACTCAGTAGACATGGGTTTGGATGGACTCCGGGAGTTGGTGATAAACAGGGAGGCCTGGCGTGCTGCAATTCATGGGTCGCAGAGTCGGACACGACTGAGTGACTAAACTGAACTGAACAGCCGAGCTCATTTGTCACACTGCACACGCGCAGCACGAGGTACTTGCTTGGTTGCGGGCTGCTTTGTGCGGTGTGCCAGTGTGGGCTTCACCGTGAAAGCCCTGATTACTGCTGCTTCACGGCTGTGTCCGCTGGGTCAGCCTGAGAGGAGAGAATATAGCGTATCTGCTGCCACAGTTGCTGCGTCAGCCGGGAGAGAGGCTGTGTTATGGCTGCCAGGCCAGCCAGGACAGAGTAAACGTGTCTGCAGGTCCTGCGGCTCCTGGAGTCCCCACCCAGCCTCTTAGCTCATGTCTTGCGTACCCTGGCTCAGCGACCAGTGTGAACAGTGTAAACAGCAAGATAATTGGCGTCACGAACAGGAGGAAGAGCAATGCACTTAGCATGCCCACAGACTTATAAGGAAAATTGCCTGCCCACAGCCCCTGTAACTTTGTGATTCTGTGTTAGATACAGCTGGCTGGGCAAAGGTGACCCAATGACAGCCATTCGTAGACTGCCCAGCCCTGGCTAGACTAACCGGGACACTCAGATGGTTGCTTTCAGAAGCCAAGGGTGGAGCTCTTGGAAGGAGGAAGTAGTTAGCAGTGGTAGTTGAGGTGGAAGGAAGCAGAGAAGGGAAAGGCCATGAGGACCGTGGGCAAGATGAGGCTATAAGTAGGAAAAAACTTGGAGTGAATGGAGGCATAAGGGAAAAAGGACATGCACAGGGAGAGAGAAGTGATTGAATCCCAGTAGCCTTCTGGTTTCAGAATAACCACCAGCTTGTCTATGCTCTAAAGTGGCTTGAGTGAACTCTTTGCAATGGAAAGACCTCTTAGAATACCAAAGTTTTCAAATTATTTACATTTTTAATATTATGGTAGAATTAAAACACAGAATCAGAATTTTCCTATAGTAAGTCTTTTGTTGATTTCTATTCCAAAATGCCATTTTGGGTGGGGGAAAAATTGGTAAAAGTAGGCAAATTTCATGTAACATGAGATTTATCCTGTCTGTGCTTATGGTAACTACATCTCATACACATTAATAGTTGTGACAAATACAGTTTATTGTAGGGCTTTACTTCTCTGGAAAATTGTTTTAAGTATTATAAAAGTTTGGTTTGTCATTCATGAGAATGTCATCCATTACAATTTGTAGAGTGTGGCAGTGGGAAAAGGATGCGAACCACTGAGGAATATTTTTACATGCCTTTTCACAGAGAGTCAAGTTGGGACTCAAAAGGTTAAGTTTCCTACCCAAGATCATGAAGCTAGAACATGTCAGAGGCAAGACACAAATTTAAATCTTGACTTCATAAAGCAATAGTTTGATGGACCAAAAATTCTGAAAGTTTCTACTACAAAACAACTAGATCCTATACAAAACACAGTTGTTATTTTATTGCAGATTCATAATGAAAAACTCTACAAGGACCAAAGCAGGCCTTAAAAATCATGAACTAAAACCAATACTGTGAATGGTAAGCGTAAGTAAAAAGTTGTCCAGAGGACAAATGCTGGTATGATGGCTGCCTTTAGGAGACTGTCTTTGGCCATCAGCAGAATCGGGGAGCTGAACCCAAGACCCTGCAGTTAATCCAAGGATCCACTAGGGTATAATGCTTTCCATGGTTAGGAGTGCTTTTAGTAACAGCCCAAATGCAAATTCTAATTTCTCAAATTAGACGAAAGAAACATTTTAGTTCTCCAGGTTTTTCAGAAGTAAAAATCAAATATGACCTCACAATCAAGGATCTAGAGATCTCTTCAGGAAAATTGGAGATATCAAGGGAACATTTCATGCAAGGATGGACACGGTAAAGGACAGAAGGAAGACAAGGACATAACAGAAGCAGAATAGATTAATAAGAGGTGGCAAGAATACAAAAGAACTGTACAAAAAAGGTCTTAATGACCCAGATAACCACAATGGTGTGGCCACTCACCTAAATATCCTGGAGTGTGAAGTTAAGTGGGTCTTAGGAAGCACTACTTATGAGCAAAGCTAGTGGAGGTGGTAGAATTCCACCCAAGCTATTGAAAATCCTAAAGATGATGCTATTAAAGTGCTGAACTCAATATGTCAGCTAATTTGGAAAACTCAGCAGTGGCCACAAGACTGAAAAAAAGTCAGTTTTCATTCCAATCCCAAAGAAGGGCAATGTCAAAGAATGTTCAAACTATCATACAATTGTGCTCATTTCACATGCTAGCAAGGTTATACTCAAAATCTTTCAAGCTAGGCTACAGCTGTACAAGAACTGAGAACTTCCAGATGTACAAACTGGGTTTTGAAGAGGATGAAGAACCAGAGATCAAGCTGCCAACATTCACTGGATCATGGAGAAAGCAAGGAAATTTCAGAAAAACATCTACTTCTGTTTCACTGATGATGCTAAATCCTTCAACTGTGTGGATCACACCAAATTGTGGAAAATTCTTAAAGATATGGGAGTACCAGGCCACCCTACCCATCATCTAAGAAACCTGTATGTGGGTCAAGAATCAACAAAACCAGACAAAGAACATTAAGAAACCTGTATGTGGGTCAAGAATCAACAAAACCAGACAAAGAACAATGGACTGGTTCCAAATTGAGAAAGTAGTTCATCAAGGCTATATATTGTCACTCTACTTATTTAACTTATATGCAGAGTACATCATGAGAAGTGCCAGGCTAGATAAATCACAGGCTGGAATCAAGATTGCTGGGAGAAATATCAACAAACTCAGATAAGCAGATGATGCCACTCTAATGGCAGAAAGTGAAGAGGAACTGAAGAGCCTCTTGATGAGGGTGAAAGAGAAGAATGAAAAAGCTGGCTTGAAGCTCAACATGCAAAAAACTAAGATTATGGCATCTGGACCCATCACTTCATGGCAAATAGAAGGGAAAAATTGGAAACAGTGACAGTTTTTTTTTTCTCAGGCTCCAAAATCACTGCAGACACTGACTGCAGCCATGAAATTAAAAGACGCTTGTTCCTTGGAGGAAAGCTGACAAACCTAGACAGCATATTTAAAAGCCGAGGCATCATTTTGTCGAAAAGGGTCTACATAGTCAAATCTATGTTTTTTCCAGCAGTCATGCATGGGTGTGACAGTTGGACATAAAGAATGCTGAGCACTGAAGAACTGATGTTTTCAAACTGTGGTGCTGGAGCAGACTCTTGAGAGTTCCTTGGACTGCAAGGATATCAAACCAGTCAATCCTAAAGGAGATCAATCTTGAATATTCATTAGAAGGACTGACACTGAAGCTGAAGCTTCAAAACTTCGGGCACCTATGTGAAGAGACAACTCATTGGAAAAGACCCTGATGCTGGGAAAGACTGAAGGCAAAAGGAGAAGAGGGCGGCAGAGGATGAGATGTTGGATAGTATCACTGACTCGATGGGCATGAATTTAAGTAAAATCCAGGTGATAGCAAGGGAGCCTGGTGTGCTGCAGTCCATGGGGTTGCAAAGAGTGAGACACAACTTATTGACTAAACAACAATGAACAACAGCAAATCAAAGATCAGTAAACACACAAGAAACAAACAACCACAGCAGATGTAGTCCTCTGCCTCCCAACAAAAGCTTCAGGTACTGAAATGATCAGATACAGAATATGAAGTCATGATACATGATTAAAAATTTTTGAAATAGAATGAAAAATATGAACTAGGCATTACCAGAAACGACAGGCATACATATTTGAGGGCGTCCCAGGGCCTAAACCCTTAGCATCTGTCCTTTGTGGAAGGTCCCAAAGTAGTAAGTATACCTGTCTCCTAGTGACAGCCTATGCCCAAGTGGGAGCTGCAACTGAGCAGAGGGGAAGCAGTCATGGAACTCATGGTGACTTCTAGACCTTTCATGCTTCCTCTGAAGCCACAGCTTGGTAAAGACTATACCCTTACAATGTCTTACTGGAGTGAACAGAACCTGCAGGCACAGCAATAATCAACTCAGTGTTCCCTCGAGGCCTGGGGGCAGAAGGGGGTCATATTTTGCCTGCCATTTTCCCAAGGTCAGAAACTACTTTTTAGTTCACTTGGCTCAATCTCCCTTTGGATCAGCACTCAGACAGTTTTTAACTAAAAGTTTTCTCCCCACTGAAATGTACCAAGCTCAGCTAAGACTCTTGGCCTTAGATCACAAATACCTTCCTTTGCCTTCCCTGAGAACCAGCCTTGGAGGGGGATTTATTTGCTTAACCTTTGTTGGTGCAAACGTGAAAGACAGCTGCCTCTCCTCAGCTAACATTTGCATCAATGTATACTGTTTTTTCCTAGGGGCTGGCAATTTTTGAAAGCCTTCTCTGGCCCTCCTCCTCTAAGAGGTAAGATCTTCCTCTCAACAGAAAATGGAAGGAATCACAGGAGCAAAAATGGGTCAAAATGTCGAAGTTGCAAAGAGGAAAATGCAGACACCTCACCAGGAGACCCAAGAAGTCAGCGGGAGGACAGTTCAGTCCTCCCAGGATCTGCATCCCAGCCTCCCTGGCTTAGGGCTGGTCTAGCCACCACTCTGCCCCACCCTCACATTCCTGGTCCTCCTCTTCCTTTTTTCCTGGACCCCTGGACAAGAAGGCTATCCTTCTGTAATCTAGACCTGCCCACTCTTCCTCCTCCTCGTTTAATCAAAGTCTCTCAGCCTTGGGTCCCTGAAGTCCTACTCTGACTCCTAAGTGCTGTAACAAATAAATCCTTTGTTCAGATGGTCCACATCCCTTCCTGATTGTTAACAAGATGCAAATACATTCAGATCCCCTCCCCAGGTATGTTGCTCTAAGGTAACAAAGTATACAGTTAATCCAGCCTTGAGGGGCATGAGCAATAGGAAAAGAATGCCAAGTGCCTAAATCTGAAAGAGGAAGCTATCAGAGTCCTTGCTATTTATCAGAAGCACCCAGAGGGATTGATAAAATTACAAATTTCTGGGCCAATTAGAATGTCCTGAAATAGAGTGGTGGCAGCAATAGCTCTTTGGGTAATCCAGATACACACAAAAGTTTGGGGATTACTGGTCTAGGGGTGTTAGTTCTATGGAATGCGAGATACTCCAAAGAGCCTCTGAGATACATAACTTAGAATCCTGTAACAATAGTATTAGAGGTGGGAGTAGCAATGATTGCTAGCATTTACAGCTGCTCTTCACATGCCAGGTGCTGTTTCTAAGTGCTTTATCTGTTGTTTCCTTCCCACGGTAACCCTCTGTAAGCACTGCTATTATCTCCGTTTTATAGATTAGGAAACTAATGCACAGAGAGGGTTTTCCTAAGGTTACATAGCTAGTAAGCAGCAAAGCCTAAATTTGATCTCAGAAAGTCTGACTCCAAAATTCTCCTCCGAGCATTTATGCCATGCAATTGCACCATCCTAACTGGCCCCCTCTCCGTTTTTAGTAGGTGTGGGGTTGAAAGGGGAGAGGGAGTCTAGAGGATAACTGAGAAGAAGATGGGGAGCCCGTTGGGCCCCCTTCCCACCTGTCACCAATCCCGGCTACGTAACAAGAGGAGGATAATGAAGGGGTCTGAGAGGGCTGAGGAGAAAGAAAGGCCTCCCTGTCCAGCCTGAACGCTCTGCTAGTGGCTTCCTGCTGGCCTGTCCGTGTGTCTGAGGAATGGCCAAGTCTGCTCCCTTTGTCTGCCATGTCTTTCTCTGCATCAGCATCTGACAAGATCCTCCTGATCCTTCAAGGCTCTCTGGAAAAGCCTTCAGAAACCCTCCACTCTGACCAGGCTTATCATCACAGCTGTTTTTGAAATGACAGGGACCCCACAGTCCTCTTTATCACTGTAGTCCCCATCCTTGGCACTTACAGACACAATAATGTTGAACAGAAATGAATGAGGGACCTCCGATATGCAGACACCACTAAATCCCGTGGATCTAGGAGGACTTTGCATTGCCCTGATTGCAGGGAATGTGTGACCCTGGTAAGAGAAGCAGCTGGCTGGCTGTGTCACTGGGAGTCACCACTGCCCATGAGAAATTCTTTCCTGGTAGAAAAAGATTTATAAAACCTCTGGAGGTGTTTTCTGCAGTTCTGTTACCTGTTTTTTCCACAAAGAGACATGTCGAATAGAAAGACCTGTCTGCCTGTGGTTTGCAGGTGGGAGGGAGCCCGAGAAGGGGAGTGGGAACGGCCACCTCCAGGTGGTGCCGGGAGGGTGGTGGGTGACCTGTGAGGAGGAGATGGGAGCTGACGGCCCAGGAAGAGAGGAGGGCGCCTCAGGGGCCAGCCTGGGTGGAGGCCAGGCCCCTAGGTACGCCGGTCTGGGTGCCAGTCAGAGGCTGCTCTGCATGGTCTGGCTCTCTCAGGTGGGGTGGAAGGAGCCAGCTTCCTATTGCCCCCTCTCCTCAGCCAGCCCGACTCAGAGTCCAGGCCACACGGGCTCCTGCAGGCCGCCACACAAGCTTAGTTTGGGCCTTGCATACTAACTGACTCCACGCTGGGTTCCAGGACTTAATTGTGAGCCCATCACGACCCCTTCTGTCCTCAGATAGGAATGTGCACAGACTCAGCAGAAACTGGGGCTGCACAAGTACGGGAGGCTGGGGCAGGGGCCAGGGGGATCCTGAGTGTTCAGCTTTGCCCAAACGGATGCGTGGCCATCCTCTAAAGGGTGAGAGGAAACAAGACCAGGAGGCCCAGCCAGTGCCGCAGAGGTCAGGAAGGAGGCAGTGGCCTCCCATGAATTTCCCTAGTGGAAAACCCAGGGTCAGAACCCAGGGTGCAAAGTTAATGCATCTCCCAGATATGGGCTACTTTCTCTTTCTTCTGATCGTAGACGTTTCCCAGATGATTTGTCCAGGCCTGGCCTCAGCAGAACCTGGATGAAGTTAGGGCAGAGAGGTCAGCATTGCCAACAGTATTCAGGAGCCCCAAAACTGTCTTCTTTCCAGAGTGAGTCAGTCCATGCTGCCCTAGCAGACTGCCTCACCTGGTCCCCATTGCAGGGGCCCCAACACCGTCTAGGGTTCCAGGCCTGGATCTGGGCAAGAAGGCCTAAAGGTGTTGAAGCCTTGAATTTGCTCATCAAGCCCCTGCCGATTCATCTACCTCTAATTTCAGACCTTAGTTCTGACAACAAGCTTTCTCCCTCATTTTTGAGGCCCAGCTCCTCACACGCTGAAGACCTCGGCCTCTCCTCCAGTCTTTTAGTAAAGACTCAGTTGGGTAAACCCCTGCCTCTGAGGGCTGCCATCTACCCAGTCCTCCTGTTCTTGTCCCGGCACAGCAAGCTTTCTCTTGGCACCCGTAGTAGCCAATGTTAATCACATCATTCGTCCCTACTTTTTCTGCTGAGGTCAGACTTTAATCCCCCCTTGACTCAGAATGCCAGATGGGCACTACCAATTCATCAGGTCTGGTGTGGGAATTCCCATTCCCTCCTAATCTCAGAGAGATACTGACATTATTCTACCTAGTTTAGGAAGAGGAGAATTTGGGAAAGAAAGAAGATACAAGAATCTTCTCTGGTTCTTAATCCAAAGTGGGAAATACGCTCTAATGAGACTGAGCAAAGTTCCAGAATGTCACAGGGACCACGAGCTTTATCCAATGTTTCCCTCATTAAAAAAGCAAAGTGCATGATCTCCATTTACCTCAGGGGAAGTCCTACCTTTCATTCAGCAATAAACTCTCCTCTCACACCTCTTTTTTGCTGCCTGCTGTCAAGTACATACAGAGGTGTCTATGTATATGACACTGTCCTTGGCCAGTTGGACTCTTAGTCCACTTCCTCAGTATTCCCTGAGTGTGTCTTTTGGAGTCTTAAGCTTTGACTTACAATGTAGATCTAAGGCATTGGTTTCCTAAACCTTGTGCTTCAGAATCACTTGCAAGTTTGTTAAAAATACAGATACCTGAGCTCTACCTTATTCACACTAAGAATTTCCTGGATTAGGGCCTAAGATTCTGGTCCTATGCCAGTATTTTAAAGGGTAGCCCATAGACCACTGGCATTATGAGTACACGAGAACTTCTGATAAATACAAATTCTCCCTCTCTACCACAGACCCTGGAGATGGGGCCCAACAATCGTGTTTAACAGCCCTTCAGGTGATTCTGGTGAATACAAAAGTCTAAGAACCACTGCATTAGGTGGTTCTGAAATAGATTCAAGTTTGAGCGCCACTGACCCAAGGGGACTTCCAGAACTCTGACTCCAGCTGCTATTCCTCTGGGCACATCCAGTGCAGCCCAGTAGGCAGGGAGAAAGCACTGGAGCATCTTTAGTCTTTTCTAGGGGACCGGCATGCTGCAAGGGAGAGGCTGGAGGAGACAACTTCTCCAGGCTATTGCTGTACCTGGCATTCGTTTCTACTGGCTGTTAGACCATTAGCCAGCCAAAGGCCCTTCTGAAAGGTTCTATTCAGAGTTGTTAAATGAGCAAACACCATCACTTTTTTCCTTTTTCCTGCACCTGGAGCTATGACCAGAAGTGTTGGCAGCTGCACCTGTGGCCCCAGAAAAGGGTCAGAGCAAAAGAAGATGAATCCTTTCCTGCGGGGGAGCTGGGTCCCTGGGAAGGAGCTAGCCAGTGGGTTAGGAAGAGAGCATGTCTACTGGAAAATTGGGGCAATTCCTTGGAGTGGGAAAACCCTTAGCTATACAGAATTTATAGGAATACTCCCAGCACAGTGCTTACATTTGAAAGGTGCCTGAATGCTGGACTGTGCTACATGCTTAACAGATGGTCTCTGGGGGTCTCTCAACCTGAGGGGGACACATGGACAGGCCAAGCCCCCACAGACAGTCCAACAGCAGCATTAAAACCAAGGTTGGAACCTGCGCTGTAGCACAGTCAGGGGTCAGGGCACTGGGGTGGAAGCTGCAGATCCTTCTAGCTGCAGACAGAGCAGAGGTTTAAATCCATCCTGTCCTCCACAGCCTGCATCACAGGACCAACACAGGGCTCTGAGAGGAGCTGGCCGCTGAGTGGAGGGAATTACACAGCCCTGCATCCTCTCTCAGGGGTCCACACTCATGATCATTTCCACAGTGTAGTGTCAGTCCTTGGTTTTTAGGTCAACTACAGTTTATTTTTTAACTTCCCATCTTTGATTCACTCAGGGACCAGGAACAGATCCTCTGGTATTCTATAAAGTCATACAGCTTTGACTTGTTGAATCCGAGCCCCAGAAGGGCTCAGGTGCCCTTCCTCTCCACTCCAGAAATCTCTTCTTACTAGCAGTGGCATCAGGTAACTTCCATGCCCTTTCCCAGACTCAGTCTTTTTATTAGCAAAATAGGAATGACATTATCAACCTCACAGTGCCCTTATATCATGTTACAGGCAATTAACAAATTCTGATTTCCTACTCACTTTCTTCTTTGGGCTGAAGAAGCCAATACCCAAGCCACAAGGTGTAGAAGTGGGGCCTGAGTCTGGTTTCTCCGTCTCTGCCTCCAGAATTCCATTGCAGTGAGTTGGACATACCCTCAAAAGGATATGCTGTAGTCCTGAGCCCTGGTACATGAATGCACCCATGAACTGTAGCCCACCAGGCTCCTCTGTCCATGGAATACTGGACAAGAACACTGGAGTGGTTGCCATTTCCTCCTCCAGGGATCTTCCCTACCAAGGGATCGAAACCACATCTCCTGCAGCTCCTGCACCGGCAGGTGGATTCTTTACCGAGCCTCAAGGAAGCTGAGAAATACGACCTTATTTGGAAACAGGGTCTTTGGGAATGTAATCAAGTTAAGATGAAATCATATTGGACTAGAGTTGGCCCTAAGTCCAATGATTTATATCTTTATAAGAGAAAGGAGACTGAACCTTGGATACAGAGACACCAAAGAAAAAGATAGTGTAAAAATGAAGACAAAGATGGGAATGATGTAGCTGTGAGCTAAGAAATGATGAGAATGACTGGGAGCCACAGGAAGGTAGGGTGAGGCGAGGAAAGACTCCTCCCTGGGGCCTTCACAGGGACCGCGGCCCCACCAGTACCTTGATCTCAGACTTCTAGACCAGAAAACTGTGGAAGAATAAATTTCTACTGTTTTAAGCCACCTAGATTGTGGCAGGTTGTTCTGGCAACTTTATCTTCCTGGGTGCCCTTAGGGCTCAGATAGTCACAGTTGGAGGCTAGAAACGCTGATGACTATGCTATCCTTGTTTATGGCAGGAAATACTACATTTCTCAAGGTTTGGTGAATCCATTTTATAGATGTGGAAACTGGAAAGATTAAAATGATTATATTATGATCTCATGACAAATAAGTGGAAAAGCCAAGGATGAGCCTCTATATTCTGATCCTTAAGCCGGGATTCTTCAAGTTTATCTGTTGTGAAATTTAACAACACGCATAAAGATGTGCAAGACACAAGCTCAAGGTCAGCAATACCCACATAACCACGAAATAGGTCAAGGATTTGCCAGGTCCCAGACATCCTCTGCCAATCACTCCTCCTTCCTTCCACCCAAGGGAGTCACTGCCCCTCTCCAGGCCAGTGCTCTCCATTCCATTCTGACTTTTGCATCATTAAGAATCGACAGAAAGCACAGGAAAGGACAGAAACCTATGTAAGCTCTCTCAACGTCTGTCCCAAGGCCCAGGAGCTCCCTGACACTAGGACACTCTAAGGCTCTTCCCCATCCTAGCCTTTAGGAGAAAAGCAAAAACAGAACTCTCAACTGGCCTTGACATTTCAGAACCACAGAATCTGGGAGTGGTTGCCACTTTTTTGAAGCAGTCAAACCGCAGACTTAACAGAGAGGGAGTGGGGAAGGCAGAGGACAGGCTCAAGAGTTTGCGATCATAGACAAGTTAAAGAAACAAAACATAATTAGCCTCCAATTAAAATAAATAAATAAATTTTAAAAAAGAGAAACATAACAAAAACTACAAAGTCCCCCAGAACCCTCTGGCTAGCACTACTCTCCCCATCCCATTAGAGATGCCTCTGCTGTACTTTCAGAGGGTGGCTAGATCCACTGGATTTCAACCTAATCTTACTCGGAGTCCGGGGTGAACCACATGGATTCTTGAATCTTTCCTGCCTGAGTTCATGACACCTCTCTTCTCCAGAAGTCTGTGCTCTGGTTCTTGGTATCATCAGGCAGGGCAGGATGTGGGGGGAGAGTAAGAGAATGGGGGCTGATCAGAAAGCTCCAGCCAAGAATTTGTGCTGTCCTTCCCTTGCCTGACTTCTGGAAATTCACTTAACTTTTCTGGGCTGCAGATCCAGTCTTCTGAAGTGAGAGCACCAGTCAAGTCCCTCTGGGGAGTTAACACTGATGCAGACATGAAATGCTCAAGCAGGTTCCCAGATGAGAAGGGACAAGCAGAGGGGTTCTCGGCTTGGGGTGAGCCTCTGGGTCACCCACACCCCCCAGCTCCCGGAGCTGTTGAGGTTCATTCTAACTATTTCTGCAGAGGGACTGGAGGCAGAAAAACCAGGGGCTTTGGAGGGACCCAGGGGCTCAGGGGAAGCAACAGCGCAGCTGGCTGTCAGCGACGCTCAGTGCCACCCTCTCCTTGCTGGTGGGCGGCTACTGATCAGCTGAGGCCCTAGTGAAGGCAGGGCAGCGTGAAGGGCTGGGAGCACACGGTGATGGCCTCCCTGCTCAGGGCTCCTGTCTCTTCCCTTGGTCCAGGGCAGGGCAGGTCCCTGAGCCCAAGCAGAAATTTACACTATTAGAGGTTTTTTTTTTTTTTTTTTTCCTAGGGAAAAGCCATGGCCTGCATTCCTGAAATCTGTTTGAAAAAGACTGGCTCTGTGGTCTAAAATTGGAAGCCCTGGGTTTAGTTAAGATCTTGTGATTTATAGGGAGCTTGAACAAGTCACTTGAACTCTCTGAGCCTCAGTTTCTGCATCTGATAATAATAATATTTTAAATTAATTGAGCACTTAGTATGTGCTAGGTAATGACCTAAATGCTTAATATGCATTCTCTCTAATATCTGCTGTGTCTACCTCACAGGCGAGGGTCAAATAAAAAATATACTTCCTCAAAAAGTTAGACATAGAATTATGTTTACCACATTGTTGCAGGAAGGGGGACCCCTTCCAGGGTCCGAAGCTGGGCTCTTGTCTAACTTTCGGAAATGAATTGTCTGAGGAGACACACGCACTGCCAAAGCAAGAGACTTTATTGGGAAAGGGCACCTGGGTGGAGAGCAGTAGGGTAAGGGAACCCAGGAGAACAGCTACATGGCTTGCAGTCTCAGGTTTTACGGTGATGGGATTAGTTTCCGGGTTGTCCTTAGCCAGTCATTCTGACTCAGAGTACTTCCTGGTGGTGCACGCCTTGTTCAGCCAAGATGGATGCCTGAGAGAAGGATTCTGGGAGATGGTCGGTCAGGCGGTGTCTCCTTTTGACCTTTCCCGAACTCTTCTGGTTGGTGGAGGCTTATTACTTTCGTGTTCCTTATCAGAATCTCCTGTCATAAAACAACTCGTGCTAATGGTTACCATGGTGCCTGGCCAGGAAGGGCGGTTTCAATCAGTGTGCTTCCCCTAACACCTCCCCCCCGAGAGACTTCCTACTCAAGATACTTCTTGGGAATTGGGGCAGAGGTCTCTTTCTTCTGTAACTTCTTCCTGCTGTGCATGGGCATAGGCCTGCCTAGCAGAGCAGAAGTCTCTCTCTACCTGATCTAAGTCAAGGTATTTTTTGCTTGAAACCAGCACTCACCCTTGTAATAATAGCACTTTAGTTTGAAACTGTCGGCTCCTCTCAGAGATGAAACAGAAATGGGCCAAACAGGAGACCTAACAGGATGGTCATCACTGGTCCCCAGAAACAGGAGGCAACATTTGGGGTGAGCGCTGCAGGGTTGTGACTTTTTTTTTTTTGATTGGTTGGTGGTGAAGCGACAGAGCTGTGCTCCAGGAATCTTGTGTGTAGTCTGAAGTTACCACCCTCCACCTGGGTTGGGGCTCCAGTTCTGTAGAAGAACTCAAAGACATTTGTTATGCATATTCCTTTGAGCAGGAACCAGGACCCTGTCTCAAGGCTGTACCACCATTTGATTGTTTCTCCTGTTTTTGTGTCCCCTCCCTTCCCTGATTAGCAATTGTTTGAATCCACGCTTTGGAACTCAGGGAAGGTCAAGGAGGCTGAATGAAGCCTATACCCTATGGATAAGAAATGAAGAACACAGAACACATCTGTACTCCAGAGCCCCACAGAGTCTTACTCAGTTTTAATTTGGGGAACTGGGAAACTATGACTGTGATAACTTCCTATCAAAATGTGGCATAGGACTGCCTCAGCTTGGAGAATAGACATTGAATTGGAAGTATTCCTGAGTTCCAAGTTCTAGATCTGAGCCTTGTATGATTAAAATCTCTATCTCTTGGTCTGCCATTTTGTTGTAACAGACCCAATTAGAAGTAGCTGGGGGAGGGATAACTGGAATTTTAATAGGCAAAATAAATCTGATTTCTTTTTAGAAGAATAGGCCTGAAACCCAGTCTGGACCTGGCACTTCGGGGAGACTTGAAGCCAGGTAGCCAGTTACCTAATTTTATAAAAAGTAAGGTTGCAGTTACTAGCTTCCAGCAGACATTGTTTTGAGAAAGGTGGCATCTAAGCCTGACATGACTCAGAAAACTCAAGTGTTTAGCGATACAAGCTCTAGTCTGAAATTACACCCATAGTATCACCTAGTTATTTTCCAGGATGTCTGAACCATAGCTGCTCTATTTTGACTTTTAATTGTAAACTTTTCTTTAATAGCCAAAGCAGATGTCACCATTAATGATGTCAAAAATCTTCTCCTAAAAAGATTTAATTATCTGAAGGCCCGTTCTACCAGTTTTTCCCAGAGCACAGAGTGCCTCATTCTGATTTTCACCCTGAACTCCTTTCAAGGGAGTTGAAGGTCAGCAGTTGCAGCGGCCATGATTTAATCTTTGTAGATGTAGATGGCAAGTGTCAGTCTTCAGTTGGCAGAGCCCCTTTTTTCTCATAAACTTGACCATGATTTTAAGGGGGGCGTTTCATGACCATTTTATTCCATGGTGCTGAGAATGTCCATTCTCAGGTTTGGCAGACAATGTGCTGTTACTGGACTAGGCCATAAAATAGTATCCAAAATTCTCTGGGCCACCTGTCTTACTAGCCTCTTGGTCCAGGAAAATATTCCCTCTTGTTGCTTCTTCCCATACCCAGAGTCACACTGTTACCATCATCGATCTCACATGGAACTATATATTATTCTATCAGAGGCCTCAGACACACATTTGGCAGTGTAAGAAACAGCAGTTTTGTAAAACAGGTGAAATACAGATAACATCACCAGCAGTATTAGTAAAGTCACAAGTAAGACTTCAGTTAAGAGCTTCCATTAGATGTAGCTCAATATATCTCAGGTCATCTGACTTAGTCTACTCTGTAGAATCTTTATCTTCCAGGGAAATTATATATTGGCACCACCGTCTATAAGGCACATAGCCCAGTATTCTAGTGTTACTAGACTGGTTATCCTTAGTATGATTTAATTGTTTCCAACACAGAGGAGACTTTAAACCTAAATTACCATAGCCTGGTATCCATCCCATAATTGTGAGAGATTTTTTTCCTCTTTTGCTGAAACTTTGCTTGTTGCTCTGATTGAGTTTGAGTAATAGAAGAAAGCTTAAATTTATGGCCAGAGTCAGAGCAGGTATTATTAATTGGTCCAGTGAGGGGATCCCATCTAATAATATCATAGTGATCTGAATATGACTTTAATTTTTTTTTTTAAGTAAATTTTCTTAGGGCTAACCAGTTAGAGTCTTGTAGTAGAGAAATTTACCAAGGTAACCCAGAACTAGACACAGGCAATTGGCCACAAACCCAACAATTGGATTGATTTCTAAAATTAGCATAGGATCAGGCCTATGATAGAAAATCATTTGATTTAGATGCAAAGGTCTAAGAAGTCAAGAAAACATTATAAATGATCATATGAGTCTGGTTCAGCATCTTAGGCAAGCTGTCTACCTCTGATGTCATCATCTTCTCATCCTGGTGTAGTGTGGCTTCTCCTCTGTTTGAGCATCATTTTAAGGTGACATCAAATCAACTGTCTTCTCTATAGACCAATCCAGTGTAGGGGCCTTTGGGAGTGGGAATTCATCCAAGAGTTAATTTCCCTTAAGTTTCATTGTGCATGAGCTAATTAAGAGTACCTGATAAAAGAGTCTTTCTATCCAGGTTGAAGACCGTCCCTTAAATTATGTCTTTTTCTAGTTCTGGTTGCAGGTCATGAGGCATCTGATCTTCATCCAAAGATAGATTACTGAGATGAGCTTCAGAAACAAACTTAGGGTGTTCTTTAAGAATTCAATTTAATTTTACATTAATATCACGTAACAGCAAATAACTATCCAAGAAATGAGTCTTACTAGATGCAGACCTCCATTAACAAACTGGGCTTTAACATTTATTGAAACATCTTTTTCTTTCTAAAATTACCCTCATTTTTATCAAGTAAGGCTAGCTTGTTTGCAAAATAGGTCTGTTCTCACTAATTTTCGTCTGATGATTTATATAACCATAATTGATCATAGACTTTTTATTTTGCATTTATAGAGTCTCAGACTAAACTTTTAAAATAAAACAGGGCTGGGAAACTCACATCAAAGGCTTATCACAGATTTTGCCTGACAAATCTAGATGAATTCGTCTCTTTTTAAGGTCTCAAAAATTCCTTGATATTTTTGTACCTGTTAGTGAGATAACCTTCCTAAATCATTTAATAAACTTCCTGGAAACCTAAGAGTTTTCAATTTCTGGAGAAGTCAGATAGAGAGACAATATAATTGTTTTGTTTATAACGTGTAATTTTACCAAATTATTGTCATAATTAGTTTGAGAGGAAGGTTTTCCCTATTCCCAGAAAGCACAAGATTCAAACCTGTAATTTTTCAGATAGAAACCATAAAAGTTATAAGCATATTCACTGGTTCATTCAGTCCTTTGTTAACTTTCATGAAGTCATCAGGTTTTGCATTAGAATACCAAGATATATCAGAATGTTAAGAGTTCCATATAATTTCTAGGATATCTATATTTGTAATATTTATAATACATTATAACATGAGAGGATTTATTACTCATTTGATAATATTTTTCATATAATTTAACCAACCAAATAAACACAGTTTAATATCTCTCTTTGGGATGTTTCAGGGGCCTTCTGAAGCACCCCAAAGTTAGCTAGAGGTCAAAGGAACTTTAAAAAAATTCGATTTAGGGAGTTTTTTAAAAAAATCAATTAAAAGGGTTTAGAACATTTGGTCAGATTTAGTCAATATTGATGGGTGCATCATTTAGCTTGTTGATATGTCACGATGGGTGTATATACTGAGGTCAAGGTCTAGTGAAAGCCAGCTCCGCCATCTTGGACCTAACCAGTTTTGGCTCTAACCAGTTTTCCTATGGCTGTGTCATTCCTAACTAAATCCATTTATCTAACTAATTGTAATCCAATTTTTAAAAAATCCTGATTATGCATAACTCTTTTTAGTATTTTTCATACCTTTTTTTTGTAATTATTTTTTTCTTTTTATTTATTTATTTATTTATTTAAATTTTCTTTACTTTATTGTGTTGGTTTTGCCATACAATGACATGAAACCGCCATGGGTCCACACATGTTCCCCCTCCAGAACCCCGCCCGACTCCCTCCCCCTGGGACATCTCGGTGCACCAGCCCCGAGCATCAACCCTGGGCTGGCGATTGATTTCACATATGATAATTAACATGTTTCAATGCCATTCTCCCATATCATCCCACCCTTGCCCTCTTCCACAGAGTCCACGAGTCTATTCTATACATCTGAGTTCCTTTTGCTGTCTCGCATGCAGGGTTCTCGTTACCATCTTTCTAAATTCCATATATATGTGTTAGTATACTGTATTGTTGTTTTTCCTTCTGGCTTAATCTCAAAAATATACAAGCAACTCCTGCAGCTCAATTCTAGAAAAATAAACAACCCAATCAAAAAGTGGGCCAAAGAACTTAACAGACATTTCTCCAAAGAAGACATAAAAATGGCTAACAAACACATGAAAAGATGCTCAACATCACTCATTATCAGAGAAATGCAAATCAAAACCACAATGAGATACCACTTTACACCAGTCAGAATGGCTGTAATCCAAAAATCTACAAGCAATAAATGCTGGAGAGGATGTGGGGAAAAGGGAACCCTCTTACACTGTTGGTGGGAATGCAAACTAGTACAGCCACTATGGAAAACAGTGTGGAGGTTCCTTAAAAAACTGGAAATAGACCTGCCATATGACCCAGCAATCCCACTGCTGGGCATACACACCAAGGAAACCAGAATTGAAAGAGACGTGTACCCCATTGTTTACAATAGCCAGGACATGGAAGCAACCTAGATGCCCATCAACTGACGAATGGATAAGAAAGCTGTGGTACATATACACAATGGAATATTACTCAGCATTAAAAAAAATTCATTTGAATCAGTTCTACTCAGGTGGACGGAACTGGAGCCTATTATCCAGAGTGAAGTAAGCCAGAAGGAAAAACAACATACCTTTTTTTTTTTTTTTTTATGGAAAACACACTTCCTACTTTCCTTTAGCAACCAAGAACCAACTTTTATATTAGCATTTTATAGATTGGTGAGCATAAATACCAGTGATAATCTCTAAAACCCTTGCTTTCTTAAAACATTTTAGGATGGCACTAAACATTATTCGTTTATAGTCCCAAATCTCTTTAGTTTTTCTATAAAAGGAAATCAGTGTTTAGTAGTAAGTGTTTCAAAATCTTATTTTATTTGGAAATGACCTAATTATTCAATAGACTTCCAATACTTAATTTAGCACAACCCTTAAAAATTCAAGTTACCCCAATCTGGAGAGACTATTTTAGACAGATATTCCCAAAGCATAATTATTCATAATAGAGCTTATCTAAAAGCTCATATCTCATTTACATTTTTAAAGAAGTTTCTTCACTCGAGGTAATGTCCTTGTTGATAAACTTGTAACAGATATGATAATATTTAGCTTATATTAAACCTAGGTATAATGAAAATATTCTACTTAATGTTTATTACTCTAAGATATATCTATATTAGAAAAATCAACAAACATTAATATCAGGTATTTAATACTGAATATTTACCAGCTCACATGAACCTGGAATTTATTGTTTAATTTAGAATTATTTGATTTGTCAGTGCTTACCTTTCTTCAAGCCGATTAAATACAGCTCATTTACAAATTAATTTCAAAAATATTACCCAGAGACAGAGACATACCAAGACATATGTAGATAGACACAGTGCAAGATCTAGCTTCACTTTCTCAATTTAGTCATGAATTAGATATTACAATATAAATTTTACTAATTTATAAAAAGCAGTTGGAATAAATAAAATTTTTAGAGGCTTTTTCCCATTTTCCCTCAGTCTCAGGAGTTAGAGATGGTCTAGATAAGTGTTCCCAAGAGCCCTGGTCTCAAGGCACAGGGAAAGAAAATCAAGTTCTAAAAAAATGGTGGCATGTCTAAACCAAGTGGTGGCCACACAGAGCAAAATGGCCATCAGAAATCACAGCACAGAACACAGAGTTAAAACACACACCTATAAACCTGGCAGTCCTCATCAGACACTTCCTTAAATACAAGAATACAGTCTCTCAGAAAACCTCCTACAGAGACACAGAACTTCAGCTCCAAGTACTAACAGAGTAAAGGAAAATATCTCAGGTCTTCAAAGATTTCAAAGGGAGGAAAGGAAGCCAGGTTGAAAGAAGAAAGGGGAGGAGGCAGGGGAGGGGGCAAAAGGGGTGGCCTTACAGACGTCTCTTGCCACCTGCAGATACCGGGCATAGCAGGACCTTACCCTGGGCCTCCAGAGAAGGGAGGGCTGGAACTCAGCCCTACCAGAAATCAGACCAGACCAGAACCAGAATTCAAGTTCTCCGCCAAGAGGAGGTCTCCAATCCTCAGCTCAGGCCGAGGCCCTTCAACCAGACTCCTGCATCCAGGACCAAGGGGCTAGAAAAACGAGGAGGATAGGAAGGGTTAAGGAGAGGAAAGAGAGAGGGAAGGGAAGAGAGGTCAATAAAGTCTCTTGTTCCTTACCAGTCAGGGCACTCTGCCAGTTGTCCACGTCATGAGGAGACCAGGGACAAAAAGATCCCAGTTGCGGCCACTGGGTCTGGTCCAATGGCAGGCAAGCTGGCCCCTGAGTATCCTGAGTGGTCAGGATGTCAGTCTCAGTGAAGAAGAGTCCTGTCAGAGTCACCATTTGTTGCAGGAAGGGCCGGAAACCGGACTCTTGTCTAACACTCGGAAATGAATTGTCCAAGGAGACACATGCGCTGCCAAAGCAAGAGACTTTATTGGAAAGGGTGCCAGGGTGGAGAGCAGGAGGGGAAGGGAACCCAAGAGAACAGCTCTCTCACACGGCTTGCAGTCTTGGGTTTTATGGTAATGGGATTAGTTTCTGGGTTGTCTTTGGCCAATCATTCTGACTCAGAGTCCTTCCTGGTGGTGCACACCTTGTTCAGCCAAGATGGATGCCAGAGAGAGGGATTCTGGGAGGTTGTTGGACAGGTGGTGTCTCCTTTTGACCTTTCCTGAACTCGTCTGGTTGGTGGAGGCTTATTAGTTCCCTGTTCCTTAGCAGGACCTCGTGCCCTAAAACAACTCATGCAAATGGTTACTATGGTGCCTGGCCAGGGTGGGCGGTTTCAACCAGTGTGCTTCCCCTAACAATATGACCAGCTATCCACTGCTAGGTATATTCCCCAAAGAACTGAAAACAGGTACTCAAACAAGTCATTGTTCACAAACATTCATAGCAATGCTATCCACAATAGCCAAAAGGTGGTTACAACCCAACTGTTTATCAGTGGATGAATGGATAAACACATTGTAGTGTATACATACAAGGGATTATGATTCTGACATAAAAAGCAATGGAGTCCTGATAGATGCTACAACTTTGGATGAAACTTGAAGACATCATACTCAGTGAAAGAATCACACATTGTAAGGTTTTTTTTTTAATATGAAAAATTCAGAATAGGCAGATCCATAGAGATAGAAACCAGATTTTTGGTTGCCAGGGACTGAGGGGCAAGAAAGAATGGAGAGTGATTGCTTAATGGATGAAGGGTATTCTTCAGGGGTGACAAAAATCTTTCGAAATCAGAAAAATCTTTTGAAATTACCTTCATAACATTGTGAATGCACTAGATGACACTGCATTGCACATGTAAATGGCTAATTATATTTTTATTTCAATAAAATATGTATATATTTATGGAAGTCTGACAGTGTGTGAAGCCTTTGGTGTTTATGACCACTGACTTGCTTACTCCTCTAAAATGAGAAGAGATGAGGGCAGCTTGCCTTAACTCTCCTCTAAAACATATTGCAACCATGTTCCACTACATATGGTTCAATTCAGCCTCGCAGGTCAGTGTTGCTGCCAGACTGTGTGGGCATATGTTATCATGCATATACTGATGTGCCCACAGGTGGTGGGGCTCTGTGGAAAACATAGTTTCTGCTTGGAGCACCCATCCCTCTGCGGTAAGCAAATATGTGCTAATTTACCCATCTCAGGTAGTAGAGAATTGCCTGCGAATCCAATGAGTTCCTATTTTCATTGAGCCTCTTCACTCATAGCAGTGCCCAATAAAGGCAGGAGAGATTCCAGAGACAATAGCCAGAGGAAGACTGTGGACAGCTGCAGGCAATGTGCAGGCAGGGTTTGCTTTTCATTGATGAACAGCACACCACACTCCTCTGACACCATCTCCAAGTACGTAAAGGGCACTGCTTTCCTTTGGGAGGGTCCCTGTAGAGGAGGGGGCCAGAAGGGACCCTGAGCCTGTAGGGTTGGATGTGCACCATGTTGAATGAGTATGGCTAGATTGCTGCTGCTCCAGGACTCTGGGTCGGTACCCAAGCCTCTTGTGCTGTTAGGGCTGGCCGTTTGGCCTGGGTTTATTACTTTGTGTGAAGATCCCAGGAGGGCTGGGTGGGTAGGACAGTGTGTGTGAGATGGCAAGAGGACACTCCTGGGTGCTGTGCGCTCAGCAGGAAGGCTGCTTTCTTAGCCTCCCAAACAGGAGGGCCTCCAGCTCTTCTCATCCATCCATGCCTGGGGATGCAGAGGTCTAGCAGGAGCCTGATCACCAACCTCTAGAGGAGCCGTCTGGCTACCCTTGAGGCCATATCCCTAATAACTTCAGAGGAGTGGAGTCAGGTGACCTCCCTGAATCCCAGAGCTTAAAGTGGAAGAGAGTTCATGCTGCTGGGCTCCTTTGCATTGGTTGGCAGGTTGGTGGGGAGGCGGGGGGCAGTTACTACATGAGCTGCCAGAGGTCCTGCCAGGAGCACTCAAGGTTCTCTCTACCTGGTGGCCTGTCTCACCCAACCGCCAGAAGCTGGAAGTCTTAGGCAACAGCTCCTTGCTCTTTCCTTGCATTTCCCCAGTCCTGGGATGTACTGGGCTTTAGGAGAAGCTGCTGGCAGCCCAGGACACAGACAGCAGTCTGCAGGAGGTTTTGCGGGAAGTCAGAGGGAGCCCGGACAGCTAGGCAAGCCATGTGCAGCGATCGCTCTCCCAGGGCACATGGGCCTGTTCATACACAGGCACACACGTGCATAAGGGCAAGAGAGGGGGTAATGCAGAGGGAGGTTTGTCAGAAGCTGATCCTCTGTAGCTGGAGAGGCATCCAGCCAACAAAGAAAGACAGAATGGCAAAATCTGACTTTCCCTTACTTACAACCAGCTGGCGCTCTCTTCCTATACCCCCTCTATGTTAAATTAGGAGAGGGCCTCACGCAGCGAAGGGTAGGCCACCAATTAAAGCATCACTTTGTGCCTGAACCCCAGTCACTTTTTCCACTCACTTAAAATGCCTCCGGATGATATCCCTACACAGTTCAGAGCCTCCATGGGGCTCCCAGCCCTGGGTTGCAGACAGGTCTCTAAGAGCAACAGTACGACTAAGCAAGAACATGTCTCAGCTACTCACCTTTCAAATCTTCATTCCCTTCTGGGTAGCAGCGCTGGTTCATGTCAAATCCCACCAGCTGCTGATACTAGCTCCTCTCCTCCAGCGAACCCACAGCAGCCAACTGCAGACCCAGGCCTGACTAACTCTGGGACCCTCCTGCTCCCCGCCCCCAACCTCTCCCTCCTCTCCTCTCTTCCTTGCTCTGTCCGGCTCTCTTCCCGCCTGCTGAGGCGAGATGGTACCTCTGGCAGCTGTCACCTCAGTGCACTTTCTCAAACCCTGACTGAAGGAATATGGACGGTGCCCTAGGCACAAACGTAGAGTCAGAGGAGCTGTTCCTTCAGCAACATCAGGACAAACAAGGCCCCGAGTCAAAGAAAACTAGGCCAAAACACAGGAAAGGAAAGAATAGGAGTCAAAGAGAACCTTGACTTATTCAGGCGTGGTTCTCAGGGAAGCCTGAAGAAGAAAGAGATGGGGAAGGAGGAAAAAGAGACATGGAAGCTGGGTATCCTGCAGCAGGTCAGGGGGCTTCCCACAGCTCTGGACCCTGTGGTAGAGACCTTAGGAAATGATCTTCTGGAGTTGGGGCTTTCTAGGAGAAGTTCCTTCTCCTTCTAGGAGAAGCCCTAAATACCATTTGCTTGTGTTTAAATCCTAGTTCACCTCTTTGAAGCTCAATATGTGTTAAACAGAGATAATTGTAGCTGTGTTCCAGAGTGCTGGGCTTCCCTGGTGACGGTAAAGAATCTGCTACAATGCAGGAGACCCGGGTTCAATCCCTGGGTTGGGAAGATCCCCTGGAGAAGGGAATGGCTGGCTACCCACTCCAGTATACTTGTCTGGGAAGTCCCACAGACAGAGGAGCCTGGTGGGCTGCAGTCCATGGGGTCACAGAGTTAGACTCAACTGAGTGAGTAACACTTTCACTTTCTTTCCAGAGTTTTATAAAGTTGAAATGAAATGATGTGTGAGAACTTAGCCTTAATGATATTAATTCCCTCTGTTTCCTTTCTCTAGGTCTCCAGAAAGGAGGCAGATCCTTCTAATCCTGCACCCTGCATCCCAGTTATACCCTCAAACCAGAACACGTTGGCTCCTGGAAGATGCTGTTTTATTGACATTTATGAAATGAGGTGTTGGAGGAGGGGAGGGGCAAGTCCAAAGGAATGTAGCAGGCCAGACAGAAATGTCTCAAGGTGCGTGAAGTTTATGAACTTATTGTGAGGCTGGCTGCTGGCAGGGAGGTGAAGGAGAGAGCAAATTCTCTCACAAGGATGGATTTCCTAAACCGCTGGAGACCGAAGAAGTAGAAGAGGGAAGAGAGTGAGTCTTTCTGCATCCTGACTGAAGATGAAACGATTTCTATTCTTGTAAATTCCTTTAGAAATGTGGCCTCATGAGGATTGGGAAAGGAATTTGCTTCTTCACAAACCTTTACCAAGCTGCCTGGCCAGGAGCCATTTGGCAGTTTCTCTAGTAAGAAAGCTGTGGAGGAAGCAACAGTGTCCCCTCCTCAGGCTACAGCAACAGACTGCAGGGAGCTGGGCCTGTCAGTCCCCGCTTTGGGTGACCCCATGGCCAGCATACATCCCCAAGAGGCACAGGGCCCCCCTGCCCCCCCACCCCCACAACCACCAGCTGTCCCTCCAGTGACTGAGGTGCTCACCAGCCAAGGTGAATGACCTAAAACTGTGCTATCCAATTTGGGATTCACAAGGCCCTGGAAAAGCAAGGCGTATCTGAAGCATCATTTTTACCAAAGGAGATTTTTGGGGGGTGTGATATGCTCGGTTGTGTTTGACTCTTTGCGACTCCATGGTCTGTAACCCACCAGCCTCCTCTGTCCATGAAATTTTCCAGGCAAGAATACCAGAGCAGATTGCCATTTCCTACTTCAGGGAATCTTCCCAACCCAGGGATCATACCCATATCTCCTGAGTCTCCTGTATTGGCAGATGGATTCTTTACCACTACGCCACCTGGGAAGGCAATTTTTTTTTGTTTGTTTGTTTGGTGGGGGTTAATTTCTATCAAAATAAACAGAAATGTTTTTTGGAACAAATTTCAGGTGATTTTTAAATATCAGATGTGAGATTTCAATTTGAATGAGCTGCTTTAGGTTATGTTCCTTGATCACCAGAGCATACACATTCATTCTCTCCTTTTCTGGGTACTTCGTTAAAAAAATGTTTGAAAAGCCCTTCTTTTTGGAGCTAGATGTTAGGATGATCTCTATCTTAAAAGTCATCATAATCATCCGCCTGCCTCGAGATAGCACTCTCAAACCTGGTCACACACTAAAATCATCAATCAATTCACAAAAAGACATCAGGTCCCATCCACAGAAATCCTGCCTCATTTGCCTAGAATGGGGCCTGGGCATGTCTGACTCAAAATCCCTGCCCTTTCCAAGACAATGACAATATATTGCCCTTCCTTTTTTTGTTTCTAAGGGATTTTTCTTAATTCTTTTTTATCTAATTGTTAAACTACTGCTTTATTACAGGGACCATAGAGCGAACTAGTGTTCTAGATATCTCACATGGTACTAGAGATCATTATTTCTGCTCTTTGCATACCTAATAGAACTAGATCTGAGTCCAAAGACCTTTGGATGGACTCACGGGACCTGTTTCTAGTTCTTGCTTTGAGAATTCAGCCTTGTCCCTCTCCAGGTAGGAGTTAGCCACTCTCCTCAGCCCAAGGGCATTCAGAACAGTGCTACCAGTTAGGTGGTATTCTCTCCCCAACCCAAACCTGATTCTTACACTCTTGTCTGAGAAGGAGCTGAGGCATCTCCCTTTCTGGACTGCTCTGTACGTGGCTCTTGAATCCTGACTTTTCCATGACCCCCTGGGTAAGATATTTCCCCTATCTATCCCCAAAGATATTTGTACATGTCTGTGGAGACTTCTACACTGACGTTATAGCCACCTCTCTTGTCCTTCCTTGGGGCAGTTCAATAACTTCATCCCTAAAATTCCTACCTCTATCCTCGGCTAACTTCTCTCTGATTGGTTTAAGTTACCAAAGTATGTTTACTACCCATTAGTGAAATACAGCTTCTTCACCACTCATTTATTCACAAGGTTTAGAAGAGGCCTAAGACGTGCCAGGCACTTGGCCAAGCATTGTGCTAAAGGAGGCACACAGCATTGCCTCCTTCCTCAGGGAGCTTGCAATCTACTAAAATATCAAAGGATGCCATCATTTATTGAAGGACTGCATGTGGCAGGCTCCCTACTAGGAGCCTATGACACACTATGCCCTGTACGTCATTCAGTCCTCCCAACATCTCATGAGTTTAGGGTTATCGCCCCCACTTTACAGACGAGAATGCCAGATCTCACTGAAGCTTAAGCAATGCTCAAAGTCACGGAGACTTCACTTTAATAAGTGGTAGAGCTGGAATTTGAACATGTATCTGTGTTTTCAACCCATGCTTTTTCCTTTACTCTGGAGATTCTATATAGTATAGTGGTTAGAAACTCAGACTCTATAGGTGGACAGGCTTAAGTTTAAACCCCAGCTCTGCCACTTTTACTTGCTATACAATCTTGAAAAAATTAATTAGCCTTTCTGAACTTTGGTTTCCTCATCTGTAAAAATAAGATATAAAAATTCCTGTCTCATAGGGTTGTGATGAGGACTCAGAAATGGTAAGTGGTATTTTAGAGCTAATATCCAGACCTCGTCTCACCTACAGCCAGGCCACATCATGGCAGATACCAACCTCCCAGGAACTGGTCTGTCCTACACCTGTTCATTCTGACAGCCCCAAGCACAGTCTGAGAGGCACCATCAGCTCTTTTGCAGAACAAAGATGGATGTCACACAGTTACTGAAAGACCAAACCCTCTAGGCTTCACATTTCGCTCTGTCTCCTCTGACTCCTTCCTCATTTAGGTATCACTCTCTGAAGCATCCTCCCTTTCCTGACTCAAATACACTCAAACTTTCCAGAAGGTGATTTTCTGGAATCCATCATGTATGTCATCATTATGTGAATAAAGACAAGTGCGCAATAAATACACAGTAAAAACAGGAGATGCTATCCATTAAATAGTAAAGGTTGTCCTCTGTCTTATTTTTAAAGAACTCATTAGAAGGAAATTCCAAAGCCTTCAGTGCATTTCCCAGAACTTGGAACTTGAGATCTTTTTCTTCTTACATTTGAAAGAAAATAAGCCTCCCCAACCAGCTCCAACATCTTTGTCTCCTCTTTGGGAAAGAGGAGACTATCCATGGTAAGAACTTTCAACAACCACTCACTGCCAAGGGAAGAAGGGAAAACATCTCCATTGGAAACTCTGGGACACCATTTTTGGGTACCCATATAACCAGGACTTTCCATCAAAACCTCAGACTAGTAAACAATCCCTCTCTGGCATCAAGAGTTTTCAGAATGGGCGAGCAGCAGGACCTGGCTGGTAATGCAGGACCATGATCATCTTTCTACTGACCTCTTTATATCCAACTGAATAATTTTGTTTGGGTGGATTTCCAGTCTTACCCTTCATTCCTTGGTTGTTTGGGATCAGAAGTGGTGTTATAAAAACAATGACTTTTGGGTCCTATGAAGGTTGAAGAGGAAGGATTTGGCAGCCACAGGCACATATCTCTATTTGCTGAGAGGAATTTGAATGAGAGGGCACTTCAGCCCTTCCAGACTGAGTGGGTCCAAACATCAAAGGCAATTAGTTTTGCCCAGTGGTTGTGGCTTAACCTGAACTTTTTCTGGGTGGGGAGGAAATAGCAATGATATGAGCCCCTGGAAAATATAACTGACCTGAAGGCCTTAGGGTTTTCCTGGCCGGGTTGGTGGTTATTCCACCAAACACTGGGTTCTGAGGGTAGGCAAACTCCGTAGAGAGCCAAAAATACAGTTCATTTTATAACACTTTACTGATTACCTGCTAAGTGTCAAGCACCATATGCCCAGCTGGGGATAGGGGTTACAGAAGCAAGTAATAGTCTCTCTCTTTAGCTTGTTTGCTGTCTAGTGCTGCTGTTTTGACACCTCTCAGAGAGCACCTGTGTCCCAAATGAACTTCCTTCTGAGCCGATTCCTTTGGCAATCTGGAGACATCAGGATCCCTTACTTGGTGTCCCATATTGAAACCAAGTTCTGAGGGCCTAGATATAGAACCAGGCAAACTGAGAGGCAGTAG
This sequence comes from Antilocapra americana, assembly GCA_007570785.1. NCBI lineage: Eukaryota > Metazoa > Chordata > Mammalia > Artiodactyla > Antilocapridae > Antilocapra > Antilocapra americana. The sequence continues at coordinate 287,879 of ML660207.1, forward strand.
TCAAAATGGAGGCTAGAATTCATTGACAAAGGAATTTTTGAACAGTGAGCAGTTCCCTGAAACTCTCCTCTTGACCTGATCCTGCTCATCCCTTCCCTCTTTCCTTCCTCCCCAGCCTACCTTGCAACAGAACAGAAGACTAAAGACCTAGTACAAATCCCACCTGGGGATACTGTGGTTTTTGGTAGATCTTAGTTGGAAAGAATCCCAATCAATGTTTGGCCCCTAGACTCTACTGATTTTCATTGTCAAGTATTGTTAAGTGTGGAATATATTTTATATAAAATATATAAGTTGGTTAGTCATGATGCATGCTCAGTCGCTCAGTCGTGTCCAACTCTTTGGACTCAGGCTACCCCACAGGATGTAGCCTGCCAGGCCATCCATAGGATTTTCCCAGCAAGAATACTGGAGTAGGTTGCCATTTCCTTCTCCATGGTATCTTCCCAACCCAGGGATCAAACTCAAGTCTTTCGCAGCTCCTGCACTGGCAGGCAGATTCTTTACCACTGAGCTACCTTGGAATCCCTTGCTGCTTGTACACCTTTGACAGGTAGTCTATCAAACCTTCTTTGTGCTTCTAGCTCTTAAGAGCATGCCAGGCATAGAGTAGATGCTCACATGTATTAAATTGAAATGAAATATGTCTGGAGTTACGAAATGAAACCCGGTATCCCGGACCTCCCTCATCCTCACAATCCCCTGCCACAGATTCAAGCAGATTGGGCCACTGTAATTAGTTGGATTCCATATTAACTGAGCTCACCCCTGACAATAAGGTGGCCACCACCCCCGTGACTGGTCCGCTGGCCTTGTGTTGTGAGAAAGTGTTTGGTCTTTGGAGTCATGTAGGTCACGTTCAAATCCTTGTTTTACAATCTAATCTAATCACTGTATACCTGCGATCCTCTATTTTCAACACAAAGTATCTACTGTGATTACCAATGAGATAACATCTATAAACCATCTAGTTTATAGTAGGTAGGCAGCAAAGGCCCACTCATTATATTTAATCTTTTTAAAAACTTGGAAATTTCTGAGGAGGTTGGGTCCCTAACAAGGACTTTTCATATTACGTCAACAGCTCAAAACCTACTGGAGCAACCGAACGTTCCATTGTTTAAAATTCAAATTCTAAATTCTTCAAATTCAAATCTGAGGTTTCTCAATTGGTATTTTTTTAAAAAAACAGGAGTGAGTGTTTCAAATTCAAACCCTTGCTTATTGTTGACGGAAATTTAAAATGGTATGACTACACTTTGAAAAACAATATGGAAGTTCCTTAAAAAAGATACAAACAGATTACCATACGATCCAACAACTCCATTTCTGAACATACAAGCAAAAAGTAATTAGAGGTAGGATCTCAAAGAGATATTTGTACACCAATGTTCATAACAGCATTATTTGTGATAGCTAAGTGTAAGCAACTCAAACGTACATTGAAAGATAAATGGATAAACAAAATATAGTATATACATACAATAGAGTCTTTAAAAGGAAGGAAATTCTGACACCCGCTACAACATGGATGAACTTTGAGGACATTATGCTAAGTGAAATAAGCCAGTCTCAAAAAGATAAATACTGTATGATTCCAGCTGTATGAGTCATGTAGAGTAGTGAAATTCATAGGGAAAGAAAGTAGTTCTTTCTACTCTGGTGGTTGCCAGGGGTTGGGGGAGGGTGAAATAGGGCATCTTTGTTTAGTGAATATAAAGTTTAAGTTTTGAAAGATGAAAAAGTTCTGAAGACTGGTTGTATAGCGATACTTAAAACTTCTGAACTGTGAAAATTATTAAGATAGTAAATTTTATGTTATGTGTAATTTACCACAGTTTAAAAAAAAATTTAAAGGAGTGTTCCTTGGATGTCAGTAGGAGGCAATTAGTTGAAGAAAGAGCATTTCAGATGCATGGGTTCATCTAAGCTATTGAGATTCTAGGTAATCCAGATTCTTTTAGTACCTGACCTTTCAATTTATCCTGATATATCTAGCTGCCTGCGTGCATCTCCACTGGAAAGCCTAAGAGGCATTTCTAACTTAGGTTCTGTCCCTCCCCATTTTTCTAATGTCAGGAAATGGTGCTACCACCCACCCTGTTGCTCAAATTCAAAATTAAGGACTTATCCTTCACTTTCCCTAACTCCTTCTCTGGTCCATCGTCAAGACTTTTCAACTCCTTGTCTAAACATACACTGTTCCCTCTTTCACTGCACTGGCCCAATCTGTCATTATCTTTCAACAGAGGAGAGGGAGAGCTCCTGCTTCCACACTTTCCTCCTTTTCACCACGCAGCAGTCTCTCCCATGGACTTTTAAAAATGTAGGTCAGATCTTCTCACTTTCTCTCCTTACAATAAGTTTTTTAAATACATTCAGAATAAAAGTTGAATCCATTCCATGGCCTTAACGTTCTTTCATGGTCTAGTTCCTGCCTGTTTCTACGACCTCATCCTACTCTTGCTCAGAGTCTCAACATCTGTAAAATGGGTATAACAGCAATCATTTCTACCACAGACTGAGTGAGCACCAGCTGTGTGCTGGGCCAGGGACTTCACACAAACTACCTCATAGAGACCTTACTACAGCTCAAGAAGATACTGTTGTTAACACTAGGGTCATCATGAGATTAGGTGGATGTGCTAGTGCCCAGTAAAGTGAAAGTGAAAGTCGTTCAGTCATGTCCGACTCTTTGCAACCCCATGGCCTATACAGTCCATGGAATTCTCCAGGCCAGAATACTGGAGTGGGTAGCTTTTCCCTTCTCCAGGGGATCTTCCCCACCCAGGGATGGAACCCAGGTCTCTCCCATTGCAGGTGGAGCCACAAGGGAAGCTGAGCCACAAGGGAAGCCCAGGAATACTGGAGTGGGTAGCCTTTCCCTTCTCCAGGGCATCTTACCGACCCAGGGATCGAACCGGGGTCTCCTGTGTTGCAGGCAGATTCTTTACCAACTGAGATAGGAAGGAAGCCCTAGTGTACAGTAAGTGACTAACAAATATGAGAGTCCCTTTTTCCCCTTTTATTCCAGTGGGGAGAGAGAAATCCTACAGCCCAGACATGTCTACACTGGTCAGGGATGGAACTGGAGCCAGAGCCAGCTATGCTGCGTCCTCTTCCTTGTCTACCAGCCTAACCACTTGCCCACAGAGGGCGCTGGAGCCCAAAAAGGTGAGCACTAGCTCTCCAGTGGGACCCTGGGTTGCTGAAAGAGTTAAGATGCCTCTTGGCAAATCCTGGCCCTCCTTATCCCTGCATCTGCCCTATGGGTTTAATGGGAAATCCAGGCCTTTGTAAGAGACTGTACAAATAACCTCCAGAGCGCCACTAAGTCATTCAGCAGAAAGAGACCCCAAGCTGCCAATGCTTCAGGGAAGATAAGTGAGTGGAAAGAAGGTGGTTTTTATAGCAATTTTGAGCGGTTGAGTGTGAGCTCCGCCTCTGCAGCAGTGCTGGAAAAGCCAGGATCTGGGCTCCTCAACGTCTCTCTTCACGACATCTGATTAGGAATTTGGGGGCGGGCCCTGGCCTGGCACAGGCGCGCACACTCTCAGCAGACACACTCGCTCCTCTCCTGCTCACACGCTCTCCACCAAAGAGGCCAGACAGAGGGACGTGGTCACTCTCTGAAAGATTCAGCTTCAAGGTAAGTCGGTCATTTTCCTTCAGATTTTGTCCCTGGTAGTTCAATTAAGGGAGCAAAGGAAAGAGGCTGGGGAGAGGGAACGGGGCCCAGGGCAGAAGGAGCAATTCCTCCTTCCCCCATCTGGACCGTGTCCCAGGATGCTAGGGCAGGGAAAGGGAGTCGAAGGAGGGGCCACATGCCACCTTTGTCCACCCCAGGACAAGCCTTTCTGACTGCTGGGAAATCTTCGGCTTTCAGGTGTGAAAAAGTGAAGGACCAGGTATCTAGGGAAGCCAGCTCTGCCCCACTACTACTCAGAAAGCCCACCATCCTGGACCTGTGCCCTGCAGTCTCTTCAGAGGGGCTGAGGCACCTAAATACTCTTATATGAGGGGAGAGGGAGTTTTGTGTAGCGTGTGTGTATGTGTGTGCTTGTGTGCTGCTGGGATGAAAGGGAAAAAATACACAGAAGTGTTGAGAGTTGACCAGGTCCAAGCAACTGTGAGATGCAGACCTAATTCAGGTTACAAAACAGCTTTTGGTTTCACCTCCTGGACTCTGATAGGAAGGAGACATGGTTCTCTAGAATGGAGAGATGAAAGAACAGCAGGAACTCCTGAGTAAACTCCCCCCAACTCAGAAAGTACCAATCCTAGAAGCTTTCCACCTCACGAAACTTGCATTGGGAGTGGGGTGGAGAGGATTTAAGAGTGTAAGGCCTGGAGCAACATTGCTAAGAGATGAGGGAGGGGTAGAGAGCGGCATAAGGTCCCCAACAAACCCTTTTAGCAGTCAGGACACCGAAAGAGAGTCGAGTGGGCAGGATACACAGCCCTGGAAGGCTGAGTCTTGAGGAGGAGGGCTGCTCTTGCCTGCCAAGGTGCCTAGTTTGGAAGGAGAAATGGAGACAGAGGCTTACTGTGCCAACTTCCAGACAGCCACTCTGGTCCTGCAGCAGCCCAGAGCTGAGCGTGGAAAAATGTGCTACTGGCAGTGGGCCACTCTATCCGTTTTCTCCTGGGCAGTGCCAGGGCCCAGCCAGCGTGCCCAGGCAGTGGGCAGCTGGGTAGGCTCCCCAGGACAAAGCGGGCTCTTTGTCTGGGGCTGCCTGAAGATGAGTGAGGCACCTCGTTTCTGGAGCCTGTGGGCTACTGGGATGAAGCAGGCCCAAGGGAATCGCTCGCAGGGGACAGAGAGGTCTGAGGGAAACACTGGCCAGAAAGGGACTAGACTGACTGTCACCACCAGCTCATGGGCTTTGACGTTGGCTTTTAGAGCCCTTCCTTTCTCTTGTCCTCAGCAAGGGCCAACAGCAACATGAACAGCATGTGTGACTATGCCCAGATCAAGAAAGGTGCTAAAATTTCTCTACCCAAGGGTGACACTCACCCCTCTGGAAGGGGCCTATTGCTCATAAGGGCTGTGCGGTGCTCTGGCTGTCGGTATCCAGAGTAAGACATCCAGCCAGACGGGCCACCCTCCTCTTACATGCCTTCAGCTTCCTTGTCAGGGGACATCAGACTCACACTTCTCTCCAAGCCTCGCCTGCGTTCGTCTCACTAGCACACACGCTCAAAAGCAATGAGCCCGCAGGCCATGTGGGGCCCAGCTGCAGAGGGCTTCGGATGGGAGAGCAGGAACCCCATTCTAAAGTCACGTTCCCCTGGGCACACTTGAGAGTCTGCACCTCCTGTTTCACTGTCTGATGTTCCTCGTTATCTCTCTTGGCCCCAGCTGCCTCTGGCATAATGTCCATAGTGGAGCATGGGAAGCACTAACACTTTACTAGACGCCATGGAAGACAGCCGAGGACACTGACTAAGACTTCATGGTCTCAGGACCCACTAGAGCACAAGGACCACCCTGGGGGGCCGCAGCCCCTCTGAAGGGAATCTATAACTGCTGTATGATGGTCCTTGCCAGCCAAGCTGTGAGTACAGCCACAAACCGCCAACCAGACCCCTCACCAGCAGACCGTTACAGCCCCTGCACTGTTAAAATGCGGGCACCACAAGCCCAAGCCTGGTGATGGCTGCGGGGGGCCACACCCTCCCTCAAGACTCAAAATCAGAACTTCCCACGTAGTTCAGATCTTCCCCTTTGGGACCTCAAGGTGGTGTTTCCCAGAGATATGGAAAGAGCCAGAGGGTCTTTTCCTCAGACTCTTTCCAAACATTATTCCCTGGGGAGTCCAAACGGGAAGTAAATTCAGGCCCAAATAGAACCCACTGCCATTCCCACTCCCATGGAAGTTGCTGCGGGCTTTCTAGCTTCCCTAACAGTACCTTCGGGTTGCTAGAGGCTCCTATGGGCCTGCTCTCTGAAAAAAAAATGCAATACCTCCATTCAAGCTCCTTCTGATCTCAAAGGCTGTTTCTGTGACTCTGTGAGCAGAGGGAAATGCACCTAGCTCCCCACAGGGCCAAGGCTCATCTGGACCAGCATGTAGAGGCAGCACCGGGAGAGGCTCAGAGCTGCTTTCTGCTGAAGGTCAGGTCTGCAGAGCTCAAAGCCCAAAGCTCACCGCTTCTGCCTCTCTGACTCCCTGGACCTGATTCCTCTATTCTTTCTCCCTTACCACAGAAACACAAAATGCAGTGGGCTTCCATCCTGCTGCTGGCAGGGCTCTGCTCCCTCTCCTGGGCCCAGTATGAGGAAGACTCTCACTGGTGGTTTCAATTCCTCCGCAACCAGCAGTCCACCTACGACGATCCCTACGACCCCTACCCCTACGAGCCTTATGAGCCTTACCCCTACGGGGGAGAGGAAGGTCCAGCTTATGCCTACGGCTCTCCATCCCCACCGGAGCCCCGAGACTGCCCCCAGGAGTGCGACTGTCCACCCAACTTCCCCACAGCCATGTACTGCGACAACCGCAACCTCAAGTACCTGCCCTTCGTCCCCTCCCGCATGAAGTATGTCTACTTCCAGAACAACCAGATCTCTTCCATCCAGGAGGGTGTCTTCGACAATGCCACCGGGCTGCTCTGGGTTGCTCTTCACGGCAACCAGATCAGCAGTGAGAAGGTGGGCAAGAAGGTCTTCTCCAAGCTGAGGCACCTGGAGAGGCTGTACCTGGACCATAACAACCTGACCCGGATACCCAGCCCACTGCCTCGGTCCCTCAGGGAGCTCCATCTCGACCACAACCAGATCTCAAGGGTCCCCAACAATGCGCTGGAGGGGCTGGAGAACCTCACAGCCTTGTACCTTCATCACAACGAGATTCAGGAAGTGGGCAGTTCGATGAGAGGCCTCCGATCACTGATCTTGCTGGACCTGAGCTACAACCACCTTAGGAAGGTACCTGACGGATTGCCCTCAGCCCTCGAGCAGCTGTACCTAGAGCATAACAACGTCTACTCAGTCCCCGACAGCTACTTCCGGGGGTCACCCAAGCTGCTGTACGTGCGGCTATCCCACAACAGCCTCACCAACAATGGCCTGGCCTCGAATACCTTCAATTCCAGCAGCCTCCTTGAGCTTGACCTCTCCTACAACCAGCTGCAGAAGATCCCCCCAGTCAGCACCAACCTGGAGAACCTCTACCTCCAAGGCAATAGGATCAATGGTGAGACACTGGCAAAGGGGAGTGGGGAGTGCTGTCTGTTGCGCTGGAAAGATCTGATCCCGAGTGCTGGGGGCAACACAGAAGAATTAGAAGTAGGAGAACCAAAGAATATTGATGAAGCAAGTTGAAAACCCTGCCACATCCCCGTACAAAATGGTACAGAGTGGCATACTCTTAGACTACATGGCAGTGCTAGGAGAAGTCACTGGGGAGTGGGTTGGTATGGAAGAAGAATTCTCAGAAGAGGTAAGTCTAAATCTAGGTCCCAAGAGATAAACGGGTATGGGCTGGAGGAACACAGGACTGAGCCATCCTTAGAGGTGCCATTGGCACAAAGGGACTGGTCATTTACCTGGTCACTTTGAGGGGACAGCTAGGAGACTCTCGTGTCTAGCAGGAAGGGGTCATGTGTCAAGCTGTGAGAAATGAGTTTGGAGAGGTTTGGGAGGGGGTGGTTCATAGACAGGGGGATTTAAGTTGAGGAGGAAAGTGGGCTGCTAAGAAACCATGTATCTGTACTTGCTCCCTGACTCCCGAGAGACGAGATCTCTGTTTCCCCCATCAGCCTGGTTTTATGCTTGGATGCTTGGACGGGAACCCGCAGCCTCTCAGAGCTGCATGTGGCACTTGCTCTGGCTGGCTCTCTGGGAGCACGAGGAGCCCCTGGTGGCGGGGCAGAGGGCTCCCTGGGCGACACGAGCTTGACCCCTGCCAAACCCTGCAGTGGCGAGCAGGGACAAGGCTTCCTGTCTCCCGAACACTCCCCAGAAGGCCCCAAGGATGGCCTGACTGCGAGAACCAGAGTCCTCATCTCCCACTGGACTGTCGAGGTGCCTTCCAGTCCTCTCAGGGTCTTGGGTTCAGAATGTGCTTATGCTACGCCAGAGCCGCTGACGTCTCAGCCCAGCTGGAAGTTGCTGAGCCAGCATTAACTTCTCCTCCTCTGCAGCAAAGTACCTCTCTCCCTGGGGGAGGAAGTACTCATTAACGACCGTTGGCAGAGGGCTTTGAAGTAGAGCCTGCTGAGAGCAAAACAGCACTGCTGCAGCATCAAAGCACAGATAGGACTGAGGCCACGACCTCTCCATGGATCCTTCTCTCTCCCTGTGCTCACAGAACCGATCACTCGTTTGGCAAGATGTTAAGAAAGAAGCCAGACAGACCCCCCGGGTGAGAGAGGCACCAGTCCCAGAGGTGGACCGTGGGGTGGGCAAGCTGAAAATGTGTCTGGTTCTCTACTTTGAAGTGCAAGACACCACCATGTACTCTGCAAACTGTTCTGTACTTAAAGACTCTCTTTCTTTGGGGAAGGTCTTCCTATTCCCAAGGCAGGGTTCTCTACTCTCTCATACGTTGCATGATGTAAAAGCTTTGACATTTACTTGTAGCTGTCTATCATCCCACCCAGAAGTCACTACTACTTACCTGCTACCCACTCTGAATCCAGTGTCACAAGAGAAATGCCATATAGTATGCGGTGCTTTATCAGAGTTTGACCTTGAAAATGTGACAGCAAAAAGCAGCTGTCATGGGAGAGAAGCCAATAGTTACTGCCTAACTGTATAACCAGGGAAATTTAGGGTGGGAAAGACTATCACAGCATCTTGTTGCTCTGCCTTCTTGCAGAACCACAGATATTCTTTAAACATAAGGTGGTTCACTTCTTCCAAAAGCTCTGCCAAAGATGAAATCACATTAGTCAAGTGTCCTGAGGCCTTGCAAGAAAGGTTTTCTTAAGTCAAACCTAAAAATGTTCAGTGTCTACCCCAAATACCTTCTTGCGCAGTTTAAGCCAAAGCTCCTCTATCTGGTTGCCTCCCTCTTAGTCCTTTTTTTTTGGGGGGGGGGGCGGTAAACAACGCCAACACCTTATTTTTCTTAGTTAGAGGATCAGTACATTAAAGGCTTTGGTTCAGGACCTGGCACACAACTGAAAAAGCACTTTTTTTCAACACAAAGTAACTATATTATAAACTTTTCCCCTCATTGCCACTTTGACGTTGCCAGATACAGTTTCATTTTATCTTTTGCATTGCAAAGATGCGGAAACTGAGACACAGAGAAGGAAAAGCAATCTCTCAGGTCACCCAGATCATGTAGTATAGCCTCTGCCTTCAACATCAAAGGACTGAGAGCAGGCTTCTCTGGCTGAGAAAGGAAGGAGTACATCTCTGATTCAGACCACCAGCAGGAAAGTGAGTTCCTCAAGCTCAGCCACTCACCTGGGCAAATGTGAAGGAGGTCTCCCTGCAGGGGACCCAGAGCAGGGGTGGGTAAAGGTAGGATTTAAGCAACCCTTTGAGAAGAGAGCTAAAAGGACAGGCGCTGAGTGCAGAGGAATTAAGCCTGGCTCTCTCCCTCCCTGCTTCTTTTTTCCACTAGTGTCTCCCTCAGTTTTTCCAGCCTGGCAACAGCAGGAAACACAGCTCAGAATGTTATTCAGTAGCTCTGGGATCCAGTGGAGCAGGGCCAGTACACCAGGAGGAATTTGGAAAAACTTGTGTCAAAATTTAATCTGGGATGGAAAGTGTCCTGCAACATCTCCAAGCAGAAGCCCCTGTCCTATTCATGAACTTAGAGAGGACTAACACAGAGGCTCATGGTGCTCAGCGTGTGGATAGAATCTATGCTGAGTGTTGAGCCACTCCTAAATATGCTCCATATTTATACTTGCACAGTTGGGAGCCAGGAATTCAGCAGACAGTCTGAAGGCCTCAGGCTGGCTTAGAGAATCCATTGTGGAACCTCTAAGTGTGGTCCCCCAATACAGCTGGAAGTGTTATTCAAGCCAGGCCACTTGGTTTTTCTCTCCAGCCAAACCCACTCTGCCCGTTCCATGCAGACACCATAGACCCAGACTTGACTCAGCCTCGACTCTGCCCCCAACCTGTCCACTTGGAAGTCACTTGATCTATTCCCTGGGACCAGAAAGGGAACATCCAAAAGCGTTCCGGGTCTCCACCCGACCCTCCCTGAGTGCTCTCTAAAGAAGGATATTTCCCATTCTTCTCATTATTCTTTGGTTTTACTGTCTTACATTTGTAGCCCAAGTTAACTGGCTGCAGACTTACCCCATCTCCTCTCGGTCAGTTCTTAACAGAGACTGAAAACAATCGCTAACGCTAATTTCAAAAACAATTTCCTCATCTATCTAAGCTCTCCACAGAGAGCTTACTTCTCATACCCATAACCACAATGCCTTTGACAGTCACCCCAGGAAGAGAATCAGGAAAGCCTTCCTCCCACTCCTCCTGCCCAGCTCCAGGCTGACACATAGCTCCCGGCCGCTCCTCTGGTGGGAGCAAACGCAAGCCAAGCTCCGAGTCTGCCCAAGCGTTACAGCCCTCCAGATGTAGCCTACCAAGTCCCGACAAATAACCTCACCCGAAGTCCCTTTTGACCCGAGCCACCTTTCTGATGCGCTCACATACCATATTGAAGGCGGCCTCTATGGGCGCCAGCAGCTTTTCGGTGGTGACTTTGCTGTCTCTGCTGGAGTTTGGGGGCTTCCGTGGTGGTGCTAGTGGTAAAGAATCTGCCTGCTAATGCGGGAGACATAAAGGATATGGGTTCAGTCCCTGGGGTGGGAAGATTCCCCTGGAGGAGGATATGGCACCCCACTCCAAAATTCTTGCCTGGAGAATCCCATGGACAGAGGAGCCTGGTGGGCTACAGACCACGGAGTTGCAAAGAGTCAGACACGACTGAAGCAACTTAGCAGGCACGCAGGCTGGAGCTCAACTGAGCTCTTGTTTTAATCCTTCAAGTTCCTGACCCGGTAGGATAGAGACAGAGGTAGTTGATTTGTCCAAGAGAACAAGCAGAGGGAGAACCGGGTGAGTGGAAGCTGAAGGACTTCTGTTTAAACCAAACTGAACGATTGTATCTATTAGGACTACAGGACTTGGGGCTGGGGGGAGAATCTTCAAACTTCTTTTGAGATTACAAAAATGGAGAGTACACTAATCATATTAAATGCAGGAGGTAAGAAAATTATTTGATTTTTGAACTCCGTGGCAGTTCTGTTCATCTATCTCCTTAAACCTCAGGGCCTAGATCACTCCTTTGTCTGTACTCAGAATGTATATGGGACAACCCCCTCAAAGCTCTCCACTCGAAGGCCCTTGCTTCTCAGTCCAAGTTTTCTCCCTCCAATTTCTTTCCATTTTCTCTATCTGCAAACTGTTAGGAAATATTCAAGATTTAAGTCCTTCCACCTACCCAGTCTTCCTTCTCAAAGCAATTGGGGAACGCCCTCCTCTTCAAACACAATCAAGGGGGACCGTCAAAGCGGCTCGGGGTCGTCTTTGCCTGCCTTCTGCTGCCACCTGCTGCCCGCAGAGGGGAAAGACCAAGGCCTGCCAGGAAGGACCTGCCAGGGTTTTAGGGGGTGGGGGCGTGGGTAGGAGGTGAAGTTCTGCAGGCGGAGACCTCACTCTATCCCTGGCTCTGCTCCCCATCGGGTGCAAGTTTGACTCTGATGCTGAGAAGCGCCTGCCCCACCCAGCCAAGCTCCCCACTCCCCTTAGAAGCTTCACAGACACTGTGGGGCTTTCCCACGGTCCCAGGCCCCTGATCTGGGCTTCTCCCCATCCCTGCCCCTCTTGTCCCCGCAGAGTTCTCCATCAGCAGCTTCTGCACCGTGGTGGATGTCATGAACTTCTCCAAGCTGCAGGTGCTGCGCCTGGACGGCAACGAGATCAAGCGCAGCGCCATGCCCGCCGACGCGCCCCTCTGCCTGCGCCTGGCCAGCCTCATCGAGATCTGAGCGCCACCAGGCAGGGCCGTGCCCCTACGCCTCTTTGCATTCGGCTTGATGGTTTGGTTTGGCTTTTGCTGGAAGGTCTGGGACAGACCGTGTGACAGAGGTCCATGGGCGCTCTCTCTCTCTAGTCTTCTTCCCTGTAGGCAGTTTTAGGTGGAGTCAGGGGACAGGCAGTCTTCTGCTGAGGGAAAGGAAATGCCCGTTTCCAAGACAGAAGTGGTTGGCAGAAGGTGAAAACCCTGAAGTCCCAGTCCCCAAAGTCTCATTACCCTCAAGGTCTTCACAGTGATCCGGCGTCCTGAACCATTGCCCAAGCAGTAGAATAACTGTGCTTTAGAAGTTACCCCTGACTCTGAGGGCAGCACCTGACCGCTCCCCAGTGTGCTGGGCTGGTCGTGCCGATACTCTGGGCTCCCACTTGCTGCTTCTCAGATATACCTCTTGCCCAAATGCCGCCTCCTCAGTCCACCTCACCCACTCAGCCATGCCCCGCAGACATCTTAGGTAAAGGAAGGAGAACCCAGGCATAACTGCCCAGTCACTGCGCAGAGAACTCACATTGGTGGCGGAGGTAGGAAGGACACCAAGAATCACCTTTACACCAGAGGTCACCAGTGTGATGACAATATTCCAGGCTTGATGTGGGTGGAGATAGCCAACCTCAGACTTAGCTAAATGTGCAGGGCTATATTTTAGCAACTGAGCAGTTCTTTGACGGTGAGTCAGCCTTCAGAAAAGGAAAGCGACCTGATGCTGCTTATTGTCGGCATCCATAATGGAGGCAAATACACCTTGAACTGGCTGAACTGAGGAGGCAGCCCCGGTAGTAGTAGCCTCATTCTTGCCCAGCTCTGCATTCCCAACAGCTCCCTACTTGAGTTTTTTATCTTCAAAGGCAGAGGCCAGTGGTTCTTAAAGTATGAGAGAGGTAATCTGTCCTCTTATGCAAGCAGAAAGGTCGATAACCTGATTGGAGAGACAGACTCCAACCAGCCCTGGACTTGCCACCCTCATTACTGAAGCTGGCTGTCGCTTTATAGCTTGGCTGGAGAGCAATTAATCCTTCCCATTTCTGAAACTAGTGCTGCCTGGGGACCTCACCCCTGCTTTGTGGGGTACCACTAGGGTGGGGCCATCTGGGCAGTCATGGGCAGACTAATTGAGGAGAGCTCCCTGCACAGATGCCATTGCTTCCCTGATACCGTGTATGCTTTGAAGCAGCTCCTTGAAGAAAGAAGAGGGGATCCTTGAACTATGTTCTTGGCTCCAGAACCTCAAATCCACAAAAGCCAAACCAGCTCATTTCAACAAAGAAGCTCTGATGTGAGGGGCAAGGCTGCCCCTTGCCCAGGGCTCTTCAGAAAGCATCTGCATGTGGACACCATCATGCCTCTATAAAGGATCCTTATTACAGGAAAAGCATGAGTGGTGGCTAACCCAACCAATAAAGTTATTTTACAATCGCACGTGCAAGAATGGAGTCGTTTAAGGCAAACACAGAGAAAGGTTGCTTTAGGGGAACTGCTGGCATCACATAGGCCTCAGACTGGAGGAGCCCACATTCTCATCTAGTCTGCTTGGGCAGATGTAGCTAAGGGTTTTTGTTTTCGTTTTTGTAAGTCAGTCACCTGTATAAAATCTCTACGGCAAACTTTGTGCTCTGGAAGTTCTTTAAATCTAACTTCAATCCCACTAGCTTCACGTTTCTTTCCGTTTGGTCCCCAAGAGATAAAGAAAAACTGTTTTGCTTTCCACCCCCGCCCCCCGCCCCAGTCATTCTAACATTTTTCTCCTTCAGCCATTCTCCCTTGTCTACCCGGTAATTCCGGCACTGGTGGGTCTAGGGTTTTGCCTTAAGTGCCCCTGCCCTCTAGTGGCAACTGGTAGAACTGAGGGCAGTCAAGTACCGCAAAGCCCAGTAGGGCCTCAAAGAGGAAACTACGCAGTCAGTAGCGTGGTTCCATTTCTGAGTCAGGAAGATCATGGCAACCCACTCCAGTATTCATGCCTGGAGAATCCCATGGACAGAGGAGCCTGGCGGGCCACAGTCCATGGGGTCACAAAGGTCGGACACGATTCACAAAGAACTTAGAGCACAGCACAGCCCATCTGCTCTTTTGTTCAACCTCTCAATGCACATTACTTGAAAATCTTTAAGAACATGACGCTTAGCAACTGTTACAAAAGTCAGGAGAGTGGGCTAGGCTTGTGCTTTTGGGGCAAATCATCACTGTCTAATAGAGAAATAACCATAACTGATATTTATTGAGCTGAATATATTATTTACTGAATATACTCACTGATGAATTCTGTGAAATTTGGTGCCAAGCGTGTTACAAATGATACAACTTCCTCTGAAGCCAGAGTGAGCTAATTTGATCATAATCCTCTGGAGCAAGAGTTAAGCAGGAATTTGAGAATGCAAAAAGGTCAGTCACAACTTTAGCCATACGCCTCTCTTCAAGGTCAGCACATCTGCCTCGGTGCTCCAGTTCAGATGTCACATTAAGGAGGTGGGGACACAGACACACAGAAGAGGGTCCAGCCAAGCTGCAAGGAGGAATCCCATGCTTCTCAGTTTTGCTTTTTAGCAGTTCTCATGGCTATCCCAACCAAGACAGTGGGGGAAGAATCCAGAGCCAGGCTCAGCCGTGATGCAAGACTTCCCTGATTTCTAAATCCAGTGCTTCTCAAGTTGGTAGCAGGACTGGATTATCCATAAGGCTCAGTCAGCGATTTTCCTTTAAGCTACCACTTATTATGGGGTAGGTGTTTTACTTACGTCGCCTCATTAGCGTTCCTAAACGTTCTATGCCAGAGGTACTATTATTTTCCATATTTTATAGGTGGAAAGACAGGCACAAAGAGGCTGAAGGAAGCATGCAGGCCAGGACCTGAGCCCAGGCCACCCCCAGCCTGTCAGTCTTGCTATCCTGTCTCCACTGTGCTAGCCTGAAGACCTCGCAGTTACTGGTATATGCAGAACTACGGGAGTGTGGAGGAGACTTGGGGGTAGATGGGGTGTCACAAGTTGCGGGAAGCCATCTGACTTTATTTTTTGTGAACCTAAATTCATTCTGCTAGTATTCACAGTCCTTTAAGGAATTTCCCAGTTAAAATTCACTCTTCATCACTGGAGGTATTGTAGATCCAAACGAGAGCCTGCCTGCCACTGGGGATTTAACACCCAGTGCGCTGACAAGCACTGAACTACAGGAGCGCCTGAAGACCACACAGTTACGTACGGGAGACGTCTGTAAGGAGGTGAGCACGGGCTTACACGAGGAGCATCTAGAGGCCTGGCCTGGAGGACCAGGGCAGATACTCAGATACAGAGGGAGATGAAGAGAGGAGAGGCGAGTCCAGCACAGCTAACAGAATACATAGACTTCCTGATGCAGGGAGCCCCCTAGACACCGAAAGACAACAAAGTGGCTGGGGGCACAATGACAAGGACCAATGAGACTAGAGCTGTAGGGGGAAAACCATCTGCTGGCTTTATTCTATTTCAGACACAAGTACCAACAGACTATCGACATTCCAAAGCCCCAGCTCAATCACATTTCTGTCCTCCAGCAACTAGTAGGAGGCATCTCGTTCCACACCGTCAGACCCTTTTCTGAAATCTCTAAAGGCAGCAGTCTACTCCTGCTTTCTCCTGTCTGGCTCACATCAGTACACTGGACACGTAACAAATAATCAAAGCATCAGAAGGTACACTGTAACCAGGGAGTCTTTGTGGCAGTCTGCCAAAGCCTATGGACCTCTTCTCAAAATGTTTTTAAAGGTATAAAATAAAATCCACTGGATTCCAAAGAAAACCAATTACACTGAAGTACAGTTCTCAAAATATATAAATATTTTAGATCACATATAGGTGCTTGCTTATTCATGTAATAAACAACTAGATCCAGCAACAAGTCTAACTATAGTCATTTCAAAATGCTGATGAGCACAAATGGCATTTCTAAGTATTTTCAATAACTATAATGTGATATGAAAATATACATAATTTCAGTTGGTAACAAAGCTTCAGGTTGCTAATATTGATACAACTTGATACCTTCATAACTGGAATGCTAAATTTCAGTTAGCAGCATGAAAAATGAAGATTCAGTGTTTTATCATCCAAGTTCCAGGACCCTCTCTAAATTGAGCCGTGAAAAGACAGGCAGAAAGGCAGATCATAGAGGGAAAGCAAGAAAAGCAGGCAAATCATTGTCTTGTTTTTCTATGACCACAGCTCGATCAGTTAACAGATTTTTTCTTTATGCACAACCCTGAGACAGATAATATTAATTGCTGGTGCATTTAGCGTGCACTTTACATTCATGAAAGAATGAATGGAAAGGTCTCCAGGTACTTGCTGCAGAATTTGATGGAGACAACAATAACTAACCTGTATTACATACACAGGTGAAAAAGAGAATTGTCTGTCTTTAAACTTCACACGGTAGCACTTTCTGTATTACTCTGCTTCTTTCAGTGAACATTGTCTTCAAGATATTGATATTGATTCCTGTAAATTCCAGTTCATTCATTCTAACCATGTGATGGGAATACTTAAATTTATTTCTCTATTCTCCTTTTGAGGGACATTTAGATTATTTTCAATACTGTAATGTTAGAAACAAATAATGCAGTAAACCTCCTTTTACCTGTCATCTTGAGTCTGTATTTGAAAGTCTCTCTAGAGTTTACATCAGGATTCCTTAACAGTACACCACTGGCATTTGAGTCTGAATAATTTTTTGTTAAGAAGGGGTAGGGGGACAGAGTGGACTGCCTGTAGAATGTTTAGCAGCATCCCTTGGCCGCTGTCCACTAGATGCCAGTAGCATCTGACTCCTCCCCAGTCCAAATCAAAAGTATTTCTAGAGTTGCCAAATGTTCCCTGGTAGTGGGGGGGGGGGGGGGGGGGGCAGGGGAAGCACCACCAGTTAACAACCACTGTTGTTATATATATATGCCCAGGAGGGAACTACTAAGTTGCGGAGTAGGAACAAATTTTCCTCTACTTGATGCTGTCAAACTGCTCTCCAAAGTGTTAGTCGCTCAGTCTTGTCCTACTCTTTGCAACCCTAAGGACTGTAGCCCATTAGGCTCCTCTGTCCATGGAATTCTTCAGGCAAGAATACTAAAGAATACTGGAGTGGTTAGCCAGTCCCTTCTCCAAGGAATCTTTCTGGCCGACCTAGAGATCGAAACTGGGTCTCCTGTATTATGGGCAGATTTTTGCCATCTAAGCCATCATGTGCACTCATACCAGTTGTACTTGAGTCCCCATTTTTCCACATCCCCATGAAGCCAGTAGCTTCAGACCTCAGTAATTTGGACAGTCTGATGGATGAGACTTGGTATTGATACTTGTTTTAATTTCAAAGATGATCTATTCCTTACACTGGTCTAGTCCTTCTTAGAGGGTATGCTGAGGCTTTGCTGACAGTCCCCATAAAGAAAAGGTGCTAAACCTGCTGGTCCAGCACTGAGAATCTGGAGCTGGAGTCTGCCTGCTGAGCATGTAGCAACAGAACCGGTCCTCCCCACAATCGAAGATTAGCTCCCTCCACCAAGAAGGCTGAGGGAGTCCACAAAAAGGATTCTGTGCGGTGGGGAAAGGTAAGCAACTTGCGTCTTTTCTAGTCTCCCTGGCCTGGGGAGCAAATAGAGATTAGAGGGTGTATACTAGCACCATTCTTCTTTACGCAGAAGGGGAAAGGAAATGGCCTCTCTTGCTGAGCGTAGGGGAAGAACACCCGCAGTGTCCCACCCAAAGCCCGCTCCAGAGCAGCTGGTGTAGCTACAGTGACTATGGTGGCACCCCACATCGGCTTTGTAAGCGGTGTAAGCGGTGTCAGTGGGCAGCTACAGGCGGGGAGGCGCCAGGAACACCAAGCATGAGTGAAGGGCGCATCAAACGTGAGCAGGAGACCCCTGTGAACACACTGGCATCTCCCCAAACTCGGGTCACAAAACACGAGGTCATGGCTGGTGGCCACTGGTGAAGGCAGCAGAGAGGGTGGTTTGTAAGACCCCATACTCCAGCAAGGATGGGCTAGTTGGAGTAAGGCACATCCATGTATTGGCTCCATTGTCACCCCCCCGATCACCCCTTATTGTAAGATAGAAGAGGTGGGGAACCCACAGTCAGTACCCACATCACTTCATGTGTTAGTTGAGCAATGTGGTTAGCTTGTAAACTCTTTAAAGGTAGAGGTTGCATCGTATACCCCATAACAGTTAGCACAAAGCTGGGTTCATAAGACTTAATAACAACTGTTAGAACATATTTTGGGGGGCCAAATGGAAATAGTGGCATAAAATGGATTTAATAGCCTGTCACACACACACACACACACACACACACAACCATTCCCCCCCCAATATAAAGTACCTTCAACAGTATACTCTATTTTCCCAAAATATCTATAAAGTAAGGAGACAGGTCTGATTCACCCATTTTATAGATAGGGTAGTTGAGACCAAACACTTTATTGACTTGCCCCTAATGGCACAGACTCAACACTGAAATCCAGGTCTCCTGGCTTCCCATTGAATTACACCCCAATGCTCTGTGTTGCATCCTTGCATACCTTGCACCCTCCCTGTCCCCAGCATTTGGCGTTACTGAGGTGCCCCAGACATGACTGCTTTTGTTCTTAACAACATATCAGCAAAGGTCACTTCTGACATCAACAGGGCATGGTGGGTGATGGAACATGGCAGGATGACCACTGGGGGTCTGTGAGCACTGAACTGCCCCTCTTTGTGTTCACTGAAGAAAATCTATAGACTGGTGTGTAGCATTTGGAGGAGAGACAAAGACTGCAGAAGAGATGAGTTTCTGAGAAGACAAGAAAGGACTTCAGCAGAAGAGGTTTAGGAAAAACAATCAAATCTTGGTGTTAATATGGAGAGATCAGGAAGGGCACTTCGGAAGTCCATGAAAAAAGGAGAATGTTAAATCCTATAAAATAGGATTATTGTAAATCTTCAGATGCTGCTGTTCTAAAATTTTTGAGAGGGACAAATTTGAATAAAAGTTCTTGAGGAAAAAAATAATCCTATCTTGCCAATAGGTCTCTCCCTTTATAAAATTCATGAATTAAAAGCAGGATCCATATGAAGGCTAGAGGCTATGAGAACGTGCCAAGTGTTAACCTGAATCTTAAATTGCTTTAATGATAGAAATTTTACATGTTCCTAGAATCTAATTGTTACCTCTAGCACCTAAACCAAGAATGGAGGGCTGAGATTAAACGTGGGAAAGGAATACTCCTTCCTTCGTCATTAATGTCATTTATTAGGCATTATGTCAGACATTTTGTTATATTAATGCTAGGAAGTAGGTGCTGACATCAGTAGCATTTAAGAATCTGCTCAAGGTCACACAGCCAGTAAAAGGAGGCTCTAGATTCGTACCCTGTCGCCGTCTCTAGAGTCTTAATCTTGTTGCTACTGTACTAAATTCTTTGAATCAGTACGTGTGTGTATGTTTGTGTGCATTGAGGTGGGGAACAACGTTATTCGAAACGCTTTATCTTACTGAGTTCACAAGGTATACCCGCAGAAATGCATACTCTGCTGCCGATAAGGTGCTGTGTAATAAAACGGATGGTTCATTTGGTTTTAGAAGGTGGGTGATACACCGGAAAGCGTGAGCACATACAGATAAGAAGACAGGAAGGCCCTAGTGACAGACGTGGGCTCTGGAACCCAGAACCCCCAGAATCCCTCAAAAAAGCCTCCACCAGCCTTGCCGTCGGGGGAGGTCTGAGAAACGAGGGCGAGACCTTAGGACTGAGGAAACCGAGATGCTCAGGGAGCAGCGGCGGGGGAGGCCGCCCGCCCCGCCCCTTTCCAGCGCTGTAAACGTCGGGGAGGGCTTTGATTGGTTCGCTCGGCCCTCCGGCCAGCCAATCAGCAGCCTGTTGCCGAGCTTCCCAGAGTGGGCTGAAGCGGAGGCCCAGTCCTGTTGCCCAACTACGAAAACCGAGTAGCCAGGGCGCCTCGCAGTTTGTCTAGGTCCTGGACCACCGCTCCTAGGGGCTGCGGGGCGTGGTGAGTGGCCGCGGGCGCCTCCCTCGCCCCACGTCCGGGAGGGAGGGAGGCAGCCGGCAGCCGGCCCTCGCGCCCGCGCCCCGTCGCCGCGCGCCCTCGCTGGGGGTGTCTGAGCCCGCGCAGCCCTCGCGGGCCGTCCGCGGCTGGCCCCGGCGTGCTGAGAGGGGAGAACTGCCTCGCTGGAAGGTGCAGGAAGCAGCCCACCCCCACGCTTGAGGCTGACCACACCGAGAAGGTCCATTGCACTGTGCCCCACGGTGACCCTCATTTCTCGTGCCTTTGTGGCCTCGGCGGGGCTAATGAGAGTGGGCAGAGCCTCAGGAAGCAGAATTGTATCTCAGGTCCCCTGGCCATTTGGATTTGTCGTCCCGTCGATAAATTACTGCCACAAAGTAAGGGTCTGGACCAGAGGGTATCAGAGCCCCAGACTTGGAGCTGTGTACTCCTCCTGGTGAAGGTGGAAGGGGGGCTACCCAAACAAAACTACTATTTTAACAATAGCAAAACCCACACTTCCAACCATAGCTCATTACAAATGGGAGAATGGGCAGAGGCAAATAACACCTTCATCAAATTCCCCGTTTCTCTCAGTTCCCGTTGTGTAGCCTGTATGAATGCCTCCTGATCTGGTAATGGTAATGACAATAATGTTTAATAACATTTATTGTGTGCTTACAAAGAGCCAGACATTCTTCTAAGTGCTTTACCTATATTAATGCCCTCAACCATACTGATGGAACCATTTTTTATCCTCATTGTAAAGATAAGAAAACAGGCATTGAGAAATAACTTACTTATGGTCTCGGAGCTTGTACATGGCAGCTGAATTCAAATTGCATCTAACTAGTATGTGTCTTCCTAGGGACCTAGGGCCCCTATGTTCTTGGGGATATATGCTGCCTTTTGAAGAAGTGTGTGATCCCAAAAGCAGGACTTCCAATTATTTGCTTTCTCAGTATTTCGATAGTCACTGTATGGTCTCACTTTATAAAATGAAACTAGATAAAATGGTGAATTTTGTTGTAGAAATTTTACCACAGAAAGAAAGGAAAAATCCTCCTATCCATCTGCCTAGTCCCAGTCACCACTGAACCAATCTGGAGCATCCCTAAGTGCTATTAGGTTGGTGTCAGGGAACATTTGGCAGGAAGCTTCCTGTTTTCTGATGTCCCTTATCAATCCCTAAATATTCAGAGATGAGTGGAGAGGCATACCTCTCCCAGGGACAAAAGAAATGCATACATTCTTAAAGTAAAAGTAACTATTTATGGCCTTCTTCCCTTTCTGTTATGGAAAGTGAGTTTTACAACCCCCCTCTCATTGAGATGGATTCTAGCCTTATGTTTCCCGGATAAGGTGTAAGATTTTTGATCTTTATCTTTGCTGAAAAGGCTATCTTGTAAGACAGTATATATATGCCCACATTATGCTGAATAAACGCCTTTGCTCCATCAGAGCTTTGGTCCCCGTGTCTCATTTCTTTTCTCTCTCTTCCTTTTTCTCTATTTCTCTCCTTCAGGCCAATCTCACAGAGTGTGAGGGTCCGCTGTGCTCATTAACCTGCCCGGGCTTTAAGTCCCCCTTGCGAGGGCGCCCTGTGCCTAACATGTAGCGACGCAAACTTCGTGTCAGAGGTTTTATTGATTCCTTGTGTAAACTAGGGGATATCGGCCTCTTTTTCTTTCCTTTATTTTCTTATCATCGACTCTGCACTCCCAAGCCCCAGCCCAGTAAAGGGCCATAATAGGTTGGTGCCAAGATAATCGCAGTTTTGAACTGTGAATTTTAAACCATTATACTAGGCTCAAACATATCTTTATTAATCAAAATAGGAACCATTATAATCAACACATTTTCGCTAAAATCTGTGTTTTAGGATTTCATGATCTTTTGGAAAGCATTTTCTGCATCCTGCTGGTTGTAGAAGCATTTTCTTTGAAAAAAAAGTTGTCAAGATGCTTGAAGAAGTGGTAGTTGATTGGCCAGAGGTCAGGTGAATGTGGCAGATGAGGTTCAACTTTTGAAGCATTGGTTGTGTAATATGTGGTTGGATTTTTTCTTGGAGAAAAATTGGGCCCTTCTGTTGACCAGTGCTAGCTGCAGGCATTGCAGGTTTTGGTGCATCTCATTGATTTGCTAAGCATACTTCTCAGATATAATGGTTTTGCTGGATTTCAGGCAGCGCTAGTGGATCAGACTGGCAGCAGACCCAGCAGACCACCGAACAGTGACCATGACCTTTTCTTGGCACAACTTTGGCTTTAGGAAGTGCTTTGGAGCTTCTTCTTGGAAGAACCCTGAGTCAGTTGGCGCTGCTTGTCATATAAAATCCACTTTTTGTTGCACATCACAATCTCATCAAGACATGTTTTGTTGTTGTTTCATAGGATAACAGAGGACACATCAAAAAAATGATTTTTTAAAATTTGTAGTCAGCTCATGAAGCACCCACTTATCAAGCTTTTTACTCTTTCCAATTTGCTTCAAATGCCGAGTGACAGTAGAATGGTCAACAATGAGTTCTTCGGCAACTTCTCATGTAGCTATGAAAGGATCAGCTCTGATGATTCTGGGAACTGTTTGCTGTCAACTACTGATGGCCCACCACTATGCTCCTCATCTTCAAGTTTCTCGTCTCCTTTGCAAAACTTCTTGAACCACTACTACACTGTACGTTCATTAGCAGTTCCTGGGCCAAATGCGTTGTTGATGTTGCAAGTTGTCTCCACTGCTTTATGACCCATTTTGAGCTCAAGAAAATTGCTCGTATTTGCTTTTTTGTCTAACTTCATTTCCCTAGTCTAAAATAAATATAAAATAAACAGCAAATAATGGCATTAGCAAAAAAGCATAAAGTGAGAAATGTGCATTAAATAATGTATAACATAACCACTTTTATTTAAGAATGTATTTCAGATGAGGAGAACGAGATGGCAGAGGAGTAGGTGGACATGGAGTACATCTCTCTCCATGGATACATCAGGAATACACCTTCAGACACAGAAGTGCTTGCAGAACAACAGCTGAGAGCGGACAGGAGGGCCTGACCACTGGAAAAGAATATATAGTACCATGCAAAACTTCGTAGGACAAAGGAACTAGGGGAGAAAAACAGACGTGTTAGTAAAACTGGACCTGCCCTTGGTGGGTGGGGGAACTGAAGCAAGGGTCCAATTCCCACATCGGGGCAACTGTCTGGGTCAGAGGAGAAACATTTATGGCTGAGAGTGAAAGAGCTGATCTGTGGCAGCCTAAATGGAATGCGAATCAGACAGTCCTGGCCGCAGCCATACATACAGTGGACAGGAACTCTGGTCCCTGAAAGGCCCAGCTGCTGGGAGCTGCAGTTTAGGGATTGTTGAGCAATCCCAGGGCGAGGGCTGCTGTTGGCTGCGGAGAAAAGGATCGAGGGGATTTGAGGGGGAGGTCGTGGTGGGAAATGCCGGTGGAGGAAAGCCGGGAAGCCACGGAAGCAAGGAGATACTGCTGAGTCACGCGTAGGGTGTGGAACCATCACCATAGCCTCTCTCTCCCCACACGTCAGCATCGGCAGCTAAACAACAGAGAGGCTAGCCCATCAAACGTCTGACACACTGAACTACAGAGCAGGACCCTACACAGGGTGCTCCTTTAAGTGACGGATGCGCCAAACTACAGAGTAGGACCCCAGCCAAGGGGGCCCCCTCTATGTGCCTGACGTGCTGAACAACCGAGAAGGACCCCAGGCAAGGGAGACCTCCAAGTGCCTGAATGAGAGGAAGTACGGAGAAAAACTGGCCAAAGAGGCCTTCTGATTGCCAGCTACCAGAGGCTCAAAAAAAGACTTCTATAGGGCCATAATTCCTGCGGTGGAGGCAGTCCGTGTCCCTGCATACTTGGCGCCGCCAGGGTCCCCGCAACCCAAGCAGCTTTACCATCTACATGCTCACAGGGGCAGAGCTGCCACAAGCAAAAAAAGTCTTCTGTCTATGCACATTGGGTCATGTCAGTCATGTCCAACTCTTTATGACCCTGTGGACTGTGGCCTGCCAGGCTTCTCTGTCAGTGGGCTTCTCCAGGCAAGAATACTGGAGTGTATTGTCCAAAACTGGTTGCCACACTCCTTTAGAGCACTATATTTCCTACTACCTTAGCTGCCAACTTCCCTGAGTACCTGGTGCTGCCAGAACCCCTGTGACCCAAGCAGTTGCACCACCTCCACACCTGGCCCTCACAGGGGCAAACCCAAGCTGTCCAGGACAGCCTCAGGTGCTAAACCCCAGTGGATGACCCACATGTAGAGGTGGAAATAAAACCATAATTGAAACCCAGTGGCAATGTGACTAAGGAGGAAGATGCAAAACCTTCCCACCAGCTGTACAGTAGCAGATCAACTAGGCAGACTCTGTGTCTATGGAATATATAAAAGGACATTGAGAGTTCTCACAAAAGAAAACTCACTAGGAGGCAAGAACACATAAGAGTAGGACCAGATATAGAATCTGAGTTGTCCAGAGACCAGGACGGTGTTGGAAGGCACCCTAAGGGGGCAAGGTAGACTGTGACTCCCAGTGAGGGAGGGAAGGAACCCTGAGAGCAGTCACTCAAGAAAAATTTTTACCATTCATATACTTTGACTTGTTATGCAGTTTCTTTAGGATTTTTTTTTTTCTTTTTCTGTTTTCTTCCTCTGTTGTAGTTGTTGATTTTATCAGCACCATGGAATCTAGTTAAAGTTTTGAGTTTTGTTTTTTTTCAGTTACATTTTTTCTTGTTGTTATAAACCTCTGCCTCTGCATTGGCCTTTTGCAGTTCTATGGAGTTTTCCTTTTTTTTCTATTTATTTTTTCTCTTTCTACAATTTAATTTTTAAAAATTTTAAGCCTATTATATTTTCTATATTTATTCCTTTGTTTGCTTTTCCTACTGTTCTTTTCCCCTTGCAGTTAATCTTTAATGTATATAAATCTTCTTTATCTACCTCTATTTAACTTTGCATATCTATTATTTATTTACTTTCTTTCCTTTCCTCTCAACATGTTTGTTAGGTTTTTTTTTTTTAATTGCTTTATTCCCCACTTGTCACCTTGCTTTAGTTTTGTTTTCCTGTTTGTGCTTTAGTTAGTTTTGTTCTTAACTGGTAGATATCATTTTTGGTTTCCTTTGTTAGCTGGGTCAATCTATTGTACTTTATTTTTGTTGGACTCTTTTGATTTTGTTTATGGGTGTATATGTGTATATTCCATTATTTTAATTATTACTTGCCTGATTTTACAACTGCCATTTGTCTGGGGTTCACCTTTGGTTTCTTGTTGTTGGGTATTTATTTTACTCTCTCTCAGTGTCATAACAAACCACTTGTGAAATCTTCGTTCCTGGCCAGAGATCAAGCCCTGAGCCTTTGGACTGGGAGCACTGACTCCAAGACCCTAGACTACCAGCGAACTAACCCTAGGGAGTATCAAATAGTGAGAACTCACACAAAGGAAACCACTTGAATACAAGACGTGGCATCACCCAACCAAAAGTAGCACTGTGTGCAGGATGCCCCATCCAAACAAGAAACACAACAAAAATACAAACCCAGTCATCAGCAGACAGGATTTCCTTGCCCGTCAGAGGAGAAAAAAAAAAAAACTCAGCACAAACCTTACCCTATACGAAGCTTACACAAACCCATATACCACTATATAGGAGGGCAGAAGCCAAAAGGAAGAAAAAATTCAACCTTTAAGCTAGGGAAAAGGAGACCTCAAACACAATAAATTTTTAAAAAATTAACGAAAAGGCAGAGAAATACAGCACAAATGCAGGAACAAACTAGAAGCACAGAAGCCCAGATAAATGAGAAGGAAATATGCAAACTACCAGAAAAAGAATTCAGATTAATGACAGTAAAGATGATCAAAAACCTTGAAAACAGAATGGAGAAAATGCAAGAATCAATTAACAAAGACCTATAAGAATTAAAGAAGAAACATACACAGACAAATAATGCAATTACTGAAATTAAAAATACTCTAAAAGGAATCAGTAGCAGAATATCTGAAGCAGAAGAACAGATCAGTGAGCTGAAAGATAAAATGGTGGAAATAACTGCTGAGGAGCAGAATAAAGTAAAAAGGATAAAAAGAACTGAGAATAGTCTCAGAGACCTCTGGGACAATATTAAACACACCAACATTCAAATTATAGGGATCCCAGAAGAAGAGAGAGAAAGGGTATGAGAAAATTTTTGAAGAGATTATAGTTGAAAATTTCCCCAACATGGAAAAAGAAACAGTCAATCAAGTCCAAGAGGCACAAAACGTCTCATACAGGATAAATCCAAGGACAAACACGTCAAGACACATACTAATCAAACTAATAAGATTTAACACAAAGAATATTGAAAGAAGCAAGGGAAAAGCAACATGAAACATACAAGGAAAACCCCATATGTTTAACAGCTGATCTTTCAGCAGAAACTCTGCACACCAGAAGGGAATGGCCGGATATATTTAAAGTACTGAAAGGAAAAAATCTACAAGCTGGATTACTCAACCTAGCAAGGATCTCATTCAAAATTGATGGAGAAATCTAAAGCTTTTCAAACAAGAAAGTTAAGAGAATTCAGTACCACCAACTAGCTTTACAACAAATGTTAAAGGGACTTACATAGTCAGGAAATACAAGAGAAGAAAAAGATATACAAAAACAAACCCCAAACAATTAAAAAAATGGCAATAGGAACATATATATCAATAATTACTTTAAATGTAAATGGATTAAATGCTCCAACCAAAAGACACAGACTGGCTGAGTGGATACAAAAACAAGACCCGTATATATGCTGTTTACAAGAAACCCATTTCAGACTAAAGACACATATCAACTGAAAGTGAGAGGATGGAAAAATATATTCCATGCAAATGGGAAGCAAA
Source organism: Antilocapra americana (assembly GCA_007570785.1). Lineage (NCBI taxonomy): Eukaryota > Metazoa > Chordata > Mammalia > Artiodactyla > Antilocapridae > Antilocapra > Antilocapra americana. Next base: position 314,806 of record ML660207.1, read on the forward strand.
AGAAAGCTGGAGTAGCAAACCTTGTATCAGGATAAATAGAGCTTAAAATAAAGAAGATTACAAGAGATAAGGAAGGACACTGAATAATGACCCAAGGGATCAATCCAAAAGGAAGAAATAACAATTGTAAATATCTATGCACCCAACATAGGAGCAACTCAATACATAAGACAAGCACTAACAGACATAAAAGGAGAAATTGACAGTAACACAATAATAGTAGGAGACTTTAACACCACACTAAAACCAGTGGACAGATCATCAACCCAGAAAATTAGTAAGGAGACACAAGTCTTAAATGATATATTAGATGAGATGGATCTCATTGATATCTTCAGAAGAATCCACCTTCTCAAGTGCACTTGGAACATTCTCCAGGATAGACCACCTCTTGGGTAACGAATCAAATCTCAGTAAATTTAAGATAATTGAAATTATATAAAGCATCTTTTCCAACTTCAACACGATGAGACTAGATATTAATTACAAGAAAAAAACTGTAAAAAACACAAACACATAGAGATTAAACAATACATTTCTAGATAACAAACAGCTTACTGAAGAAATCAAGAGGGAAATCAGGTAATTCCTAGAAACAAATGACAATGAAAACACAACTCAAATCCTGTTCAGTTCAGTTCAGTTCAGTTCAGTTGCTCAGTCATGTCCGACTCTTTGCGACCCCATGAGCCGCAGCACGCCAGGCCTCCCTGTCCATCACCAACTCCCGGAGTCTACCCAAACCCATGTTCATCGAGACAGTGATGCCATCCAGCCATCTCATGCTCTGTCGTCCCCTTCTCCTCCTGTCCCCAATCCTTCCCAGCATTAGGGTCTTTTCCAGTGAGTCAAATCTTCACATCGGGTGGCCAAAGTATTGGAGTTTCAGCTTCAACATCAGTCCTTCCAATGAACACCCAGGTTTGATCTCCTTTAGGATGGACTTGTTGGATCTTCTTGCAGTCCAAGGGACTCTCAAGAGTCTTCTCCAACACCACAGTTCAAAAGCATCAGTTCTTCAGTGCTCAGCTTTCTTCAACATCCAACTCTCACATCCATACATGACTACTGGAAAAACCATAGCCTTGACTAGACGGACCTTTGTTGGCAAGTAATGTCTCTGCTTTTCAATATGCTATCAAGGTTGGTCATACTTACTTCCAAGGAGTAAGCGTCTCTTAATTTCATGGCTGTAATCACCATCTGCAGTGATTTTGGAGCCCCCAAAAATAAAGTCTGACACTGTTTCCATTGTTTCCCCATCTTTCCCATGAAGTGATGGGACCGGATGCCATGATCTTAGTTTTCTGAATGTTGAGCTTTAAGCCAACTTTTTCACTCTCCTCTTTCACTTTCACCAAGAGGCTCTTTAGTTCCTCTTCACTTTCTGCCATAAGGGTGGTGTCATCTGCATATCTGAGGTTATTGATATTTCTCCCGGCAATCTTGATTCCAGCTTGTACTTCTTCCAGCTCAGTGTTTCTCATGATGTACTCTTCATATAAGCTAAATAAGCAGGGTGACAATATACAGCCTTGACATACTCCTTTTCCTATTTGGAACCAGTCTGTTGTTTCATGTTCAGTTCTAACTGTTGCTTCCTGACCTGCATACAGGTTTCTCAGGAGTCAGGTCAGGTGGTCTGGTATTCCCAGCTCTTTCAGAATTTTCCATAGTTTATTGTGATCCACACAGTCAAAGGCTTTGTTATAGTCAATAAAGCAGAAGTAGATGTTTTTCTGGAACTCTCTAGCTTTTTTGATGACCCAGTGGATGCTGGCAATTTGATCTCTGGTTCCTCTGCCTTTTCTAAAACCAGCTTGAACATCTGGAAGTTCCGGTTCATGTATTCCTGAAGCCTGGCTTGGAGAATTTTGAGCATTACTTTACTAGCATGTGAGATGAATGCACTTGTGAGGTAGTTTGCTATTTGAGGTAGGTTCCTTCTGTGCCCATTTTCTGAAGAGTTTTAATCATAAATGGGTGCTGAATTTTGCCAAAGGCTTTTTCTGCATCTATTGAGATGATCATATGATGATCATATTTATCTTACAATTTGTTAATATGATGTATCACATTGATTGATTTGCACATAGTGAAGAATCCTTGCATACCTTGAATAAACCCAACTTGATCATGGTGTATGAGCTTTTCAATGTGTTGTTGAATTCTGTTTGCTAAAATTTTGTTGAGGATTTTTGCACCTATGGTCATCAGTGACATTGGCCTGTAGTTTTCTTTTTTTGAGTTGTCTTTGTCTGGTTTTGGTATCAGAGTGATGGTGGCCTTGTAGAATGAGTTTGGACATGTTCCTTCCTCTGCAACTTTTGAAAGACTTTTAGAAGGATAGACATTAACTCATCTCCAAATGTTTGACAGAATTCACCTGTGAAGCCATCTGGTCCTGGGCTTTCGTTTTTTGGGAGATTTTTTTTTATTATCACAGCTTCAATTTCAGTGCTTGTAATTGGGTTGTTCATAATTTCTATTTCTTCCTGGTTCAGTCTTAGAAGATTGAACTTTTCTAAGAATCTGTCCATTTCCAATTATCCACCTTATTGTCATATAGTTGTTCATAATAGTCTCTTATAATCTTTTGTATTTCTGCATTGTCTGTATTTCTGTATTCTCCTTTTCTCAATTCTAATTTTGTTCATTTGATTCTCTCTCTTTTTTCTTGATGATTCTGGCTAAAGGTTTGTCAATTTTGTTTATCTTCTCAAAGAACCAGCTTTTAGTTTTATTACTCTTTACTATTGTTTCTTTCATTTCTTTTTTACTTATTTCTGTTCTGAGCTTTGTTTCCTGCGACTTTGCTAAATTCACTGATGAGCTCTAGTAATTTTCTGATACTATCTTTAGGATTTTCTATGTACAGTATCATGTCATCTGCAAACACTGAGAGATTTACTTCTTCTTTTCTGATCTGGATCCCCTTTATTTCTTTTTCTTCTCTGCTGGAGAGGGTGTAGAGAACAAGGGAATGCTCTTGCACTATTGGTGGCAATGTAAATTGATACAGCCACTATGGAAGACAGCATGGAGATTCCTTAAAAAACTAGTAATAAAACCACCATATGACCCAGCAATCCCACTTCTGGGCATATACCCTGAGGAAGCCAAAATTGAAAAAGACACATGTATCACATGTTCATTGCAGCACTATTTACAATAGCTAGAAGGTGGAAGCAACCTAGACGGCCATCGACAGATGAATGGATAAAAAGCTGTGGTACATATACACAATGGAATATTACTCAGCCATAAAAAAGAATGCATTTGAGTGAGTTCTAATGAAGTATATGAACCTAGAGCCTGTTATACAGAGTGAAGTAAGTCAGAAAGAGAACAATAAATATCATATAATAACACATATATATGGAATCTAGAAAGACGGTACCAAAGAACCTATTTTCAGGGCAGCAATGGAGAAACAAACATGGAGAACAGATTTATGCACGTGGGGAGAGGGGACGAAAGGGTGAGATGTATGGAGAGAGTTACATAGAAACTTACATTACCATATGTAAAATTGATAGCCAATGGGAATTTGCTGTACGGCTCAGGAAACTCAAACAGGGGCTCTGTATCAACCTAGAGGGGTGGGATGGGGAGGGAGATGGGAGGGAGGTTCAAGAGGGAGGGAATACCTATTGCTGATTCATGTTGAGGTTTGACAGAAGACAACAACATTCTGTAAAACCATTATCCTTCAATTAAAAAATATATTAATTTAAAAATTTTTTAAAAAATGAGAATGTATTCCAATATCCAATGGCAAATTTCAACTGTTGAAACCGCAATTACTTTTGCACCAACCTAATAGAGAAAGGGACATCCCCTTCACTTCACAGTTTTGTTGTGTGTTTCCAAAATGCCTACCTCTTAGGGTTGATATGAATTTTGAAGCTGAGGAGTGGTGGGCAGGAGTGCAGAAAGGAGAGAGACCTGCCCCCAGTTGGTGTAGGGAAAGGCTATGTGCAGGGCCTGCTTGGGTCGGGAAGCAGTCTCTGTTTCACTTCCCCTCCCCTATTTTCTTAGTTCCTGAGCTCTGACCTCTGGTTCAGCCCTCCTAAACTCTCCTAACCCCATCCTGCACCTGGTTCCCAGGTTCCCAGCAGCTTGGGCACACCATCTGCCTATCCCCCACTCCCCCAGGGTTTTGGTTCCTTTTATTTAGACCTTTAAATAATTAAATGCCCTAAAGCCTTCCACATACTGATCTGAGTCCCTGACCTGGGGTGTTATTCAAAGACCAGGAGCTGGGCTGAAAGACTGCCAACCCCACCACCTCTATTCAATTCCTTTTTTTTTTTTCCTGTTCAGCTGCTGGGTGGCTAATGGGCCTTTCCTCTTGCTCTGGCTGCTCCACCTGCCAGGCCTTGTAAGCAGAAACCAAACAGAAAGAAAAAAAAATCTGTAAGGGCGGTCCCATCTCAACCTGGGAAACAAATAGGAAGAGAGGATAGACAGAGAGACGGAAAAGACCAGGGCAGCTTTTTCTGCTCCTCATCGCTGCAGAGGAGCTGGGGCCACCCCCTCTAACCCCCGGGAGCTGCTTGGCCAAAGCGGAGGTGAAGGGGTGTGTGAAAGGGGAAGAGAGCTGGGGTTGTCAGTCACTAGGGTGTCTGGGGTCTTGGGCAGCTTCCTCGTGTCAATCACCCTGATGAATCACTGAAAGTTTGCTCCGGACACAAAGCAGCTGCTTCTCTCCCCCGCTGCCTCCCTCCTCTGCCCACCTCCGCTGCGCTGCCCGACCGCAGCGCCACCCGCAGTCGACCAAACAAAAGGCCAGAGCCCAGTGGTGCGTGAAGGAGTGAATGGGCAAGGCCATCCGCCGAGCCGTCCCACCAGACAGATGGCAGCGGTGGCCCCACACCGGCTGCAAGCCTCCTTTCATCCATCTGCCAGTCACAAAGGAGAACGGCCTCCGTCCCTCCAGAGTCCATCAGCTCCTCGGAGCTGGCCCAAAGACAGACAGGGGGTGGGGTGCGGAGAGGCTGCCGGAGGTGAGAGGGGAACGGACCCTGGATGTGTGGCTGGAAAAGAAAGCTGTTATTCAGAGTGCTGGCCCTGCGGCCAGCCAGCTCGCCCGCTCTCCTTTGGGGTGCTCTACTCCACGCTCCTCCTTGGCTTCTGGCCAGCTCTGTGCAGGGCCAGACCCTGGACGGGAGGCCTCGCTTTGGGCCAGCAGGGCTACACTGTCGTAGCTTGGGGCTTTGTGCTTGGAAGGCTCTCGTTCAGCAAGAAATCCCTTGACTGGGCATTGTTTTCCTCTTAAAAAATAGGGCTGAATGGAAAAATTTAAGACTTTGGGAAGAGGTGGAGAATGGTGGGCTCTGGGTACTCTGTCATTAAATAATATAGTCTGAGTTGTTCTAAAGTGGGATCCTATCAAAATAACCCATGTGTGCTTTCAAACATTAAGAGGCTAGGTGAAAAGGAGTGGACCAAGAATCAGGAGACCTGGCTTCCACACTCAGCTTATCATCTGCCTGCTCTGTAATTCTGGGCAAGGCACTGAGCTTGTCTAAGCCTCAGTTTCCTCTCCATAAATGGTGATAAAACCACCTGCCACCTGCATCTCAAAAGTAAGCTCATACGCAATCCAATGCTCTGTAAACAACAGAGGCTGCACAAATAGGCTTTATTTTCTTCCTTCCCTCCTTTCTTTCCTTCTTTTTCTCTCTTTCTTTCTTTTTTTTTTTTTCCTGGTGGTGTGCAGCATGTGAGATCTTAGTTTGCCAACCAGGGATCTACCCTGTGCCCCCTGCAGTGGAAGCTCAGAGTCTTAACCACTGGACCACAAGAGAAGGCCCCCATGGAGGCTTTACTTTCAAGTTCCCAACAGCTATAACTCCCAGGAGGTGGAGTGGGCAAGGCACTTTAAACATTTTCCCAAGTGCTTCACATCTATTATTTTGTGAGGCAATTGAGAACAGAAAGGTCCAGGCAATGCAAAGATATTTTTTTTTACAGAGTAGGGGTGAACGATCCTCCCATCCCCTAACCTCCTGAATCTCTGATTTTTGTCTCCTTTCTCCATCCACCCTCCAACATCAATCCAGTTGGTTTGGGAGGATTAATGGGAACTCCAGGTTAAGGTGCTAAGAGATCTTAATAAATCCAGAATAAAAGACAATCATTACCTGTGTCTTAAAACAGTAAAAAGGTATAGCATATGCAGAGTTATGATTCTGAGGCCACGGGCTGCACTCTTCTGGACTGAATGCCCCAGGTTGCTCTTTCTGCTGAAGAACTGAGCTGCAGTGCAGGAGTGAGGGGCTAGGGGGTGAGGTGGGTAGAGCGGCTCCTGGCTCCTCCAACCACCCACCTCTTTAGTGCTGACCAAGGTGCCTGTGCTCAGAATTGTTTGGGGTTTCTTCCCTCTGGTATAAGATAACGAAGGCATTTCTCAAAACATCTCTCTCTCTTGCTCAATCTAATCTCACTCATTTCTAATCTTCTCCATTTGTCTAGCAACCATCTAAGCATTTATTTATGTATAATATATCATGCTATTTAGATCCATTAGTTTGTATTTTATCCCACATTAGTGTTTTAGGTATTCATATTTATAATTATCCCACCACCTCCTTTGGTCTGGCAACACCCTGTGGACAGAACCTCACCTCTGCTCACCCCTACACTGTGCTTCTCACAAGGAACCATCTCTGGACATAAGAGAGCCCTTACTCCAGGACACATAATTGCTGCCTGCCAAGCAGAAAACTAAAAACTCAACACCATAAAAATGTCCTTCAAGGTGCATGTGCAACTGGCCCTGTGCTGGAGCCTGGCTATAGACCCTGGATTCCAAGACCTGCACTGACCCATTTTAATCCCTCATATTCAAATAACACTATAATCAAGTGCTTTTACATCCCATTCCACTCTCCTGGGTATCTTTGAATCTCATCCCAGGACACAATCAGTGTTCCATTTTTTTTTCCTCCCCCCTTGAAGGTACCATGGGAAAAGTCTATTGGTGACTATGACAGGGAGATTATTTTACTTTTGCAAAAACAAGAGAAGCCATGGAGACCTAAGCCTCCACCCTGAGCAGGTCCTAGTAAGAAAGGAAGTGGATCACAATGAACACAAGGAGTTCCTGTCTTTTGTACAAGAGCTGGGAAGTCAGCAGCTGAGGATGAAGCAGTCCATGTGGCTATTTGGTCTCTACCGGACTGGGATTTCACGAGCCGGATAGAGGCCAAGGGCAAAGAATGGAGAGAAGGAGAGAGAGAGGCAGATCGAGAGATATCACTGTGCAGTTGGGGGAACTCCACTGAGGGGCATAGACTAGACGACTCAATCCTCCAGCCCTTACTGTGCTCAGGTTCACACCCAGGTACTGCATCAGACCCAGATGCTGTGGTGGCTTTTGAGAAATGTCAGAGGTGATCTCTAGGACCTTCAGTTGACATATGACACTTAAAAAAGAAATTTGAGGCAGACATACACAAACAAAAGACCAAAGTCGTGTCTGATTCTTTTAGACCCCATGAACCACAGCATGCCAGGCCTCCCTGTCCATCATCAACTCCTGGAGTTTACCCAAACTCATGTCCATCAAGTCGGTGATGCCATCCAGTTATTCTGTTAGCCCAAAAACAAAGGCAGAAAAGAGGGAAGTAACATTCCCATTCATTCAGTTACAATATTTTTAAGATTTTTTTCTTTCAGATGTGAACCATTTTTAAAGTCTATGTTGAATTTGCAATACTGCTTCTGTTTCAAGATTTAGTTTTTGGCCACAAGGCATGTGGGATCTTAGCTTTCCAACCAGGAATTGAACCCACTACCTTTCTTGGAAGGTGAAGTCTTAACCACTGGACCACCAGGGAAGTCTCTAGAACATTGTTGAGAGTCTACTAGATGCCAGTCCCTATGCAAGTACTGGAGATACAACACAGCCTCAAGATAGACAGCCCAAGCTCCCAAAGCCAACAGCCTTCCTGAAAGACATAGATGAAGTAATCATCCAGATGAGTGTGTTACTTCAGCTAAAATGGAAAAACTTGAGCTGCAAATACTGCCCTACCTCCTGGGAAGAGTGGCTAGGGAGAAACGCAAGATAGCATTTGTCTGTATACCGACTGTCTGGGGTTGGGGAGGTTTGGTGAGAAAGGACTGTATGGTTGCTTCAGCTCTTTGATAAGATAACAGAGGCTTTGTCGAGACAGCCCCTCCTACTCCTGGCCTGTGCCTCCAACAGCACTGCACCGGCCTTGTCATGTGAGCACTAGCGGCGAGGGCACCCAGGCCTTTGTCCTGTGGTCCCTATGGGGACCCACACTTTAGACTCTGATCCTCTCCCCTGGGGGAAGAGGAATTGGGGTGGGAAACGAGTGGACATTTCACTTGTGAAATGACCCTGCTGTTCTGACCCAGCTGAGGCCCCTGCCCTGCTCTGCTTCTCTCTCTCTGGGCAGAGCACTGTTCACACACTCTCAGGAAGGCAGGTGTCAGGAGGCAGCTGCTGCTTGTGGTCTGTCTCCCCAGATACAGGGGGCCGGGCCCACCCCCATCTTGGCTGCCATTGGCTAACAGGAAGCCAAACCAGACTCCCTCTCGCCAACCGCAGCCACCAAGCCAGCAAACAAAGAGCTCCAGGAAACACCTGGAGGCCTGGGCAGCTGGCAGGGAGGCCCTCTGCCCAGGAGAAGAAAGGGTTTTCAGGATTAGTGAGGTCAGCGAGGAGCTGGGGGAGGGGCGCAGCTGCTTAACTGTCCTTCTTTGGGTACCCACCCGCCAGCTGCCGAGAACTAATGGCTGAGTTGCTCAAATGCATGTCACTCCCCACCACCCAACCACACACACATACAGAGGGAAGGGATCAACTCTCTCCAGCACCAGCCTTCCTGGAGCTAGGGCCAAAACACTCATAAAGGAAAGACTCCTCAGAGGGCTTGTGCCTCTGGCCCTTTTCTTCCTTCAATAGCCTCCTCAGTCTCAGCCAGAATGTTTAATCCCTTTCAGACCATGTAAATTTAAACCCATGGTTTAAGCATGAAGACAGAATCCTTAAATGATGCATCAGCCTATGGAATGTGAAAGCATTTTCCTGAAGATGTCTCCATTTATTCCCAAACATATTTATCTAGATGTGTCCACACCTGCCTCGTGTTCATGCATGCTCTTGTGTGCTCAGTCAGTTGTGCTGACTTGTGCTCAGTTGTGTCTGACTCTTTGTGACCCTATGGACTGTACTCTGCCAGGGTCCCCTAGTCCATGGGTTTTCCAAGCAAGAACACTGGAGCGAGGTTGCCATTTCCTCCTCCAGGGGATTGTCCCGACCCAGGGATAGAACTCAAGTCTCCTGCATCTCCTGCACTGGCAGGCAGATTCTTTACCACTGAGCCACCTGGGGAGCCCCCAAATCTGCCTATTTATTGCTTATTATTTCAAGTTATGGCTCCAGTTGTATGTGGAACAGGCCTAACCGAGAAGATCAAATGAAGTCCTACCATCTGAGCTCGCTGGTGTGTAGATCATATGTTGGGAACTGTGATGTAGGCAGGGGGTCTCAGCTCACAGGGCTTCCTCGCCCTCTCTTAGGAAACTCCCAGAATGGACAGTTTCCTTCTCAGGTCCTGAGGAGGATTAGAAGAGAGCAGAGAGGAGAGGTGGCCGCCCCACACCACCTGCGGGCACACCACAGTTCACTCAGCTCAGATCCTTTCATTCAATGGCCCGTGTGCTCCGGAAGTGTGCTGAGACTCCCTCATGCCAAGTTGTGAACAGCACGCGGACGCATAAAAAGAAATAAAACACGGTGGTTCCTCCTGCAGTAACAACTGGAGACGGGATGCAAGCTTGCAAAGTCACCAGACATCAGCCAAAAGCAAAACACGAAGATGTGCTGACTCTTCGTTGTGAAAGTATGAACAGTGATAAATGACACGTATACATCATTAAGAGATTCTGAAGTAAGAAATGTGTTACAAAAGTGTACAAATATTGAAAAGCCCTGAGATAAGAATGTTTTTAAAGAGGACTAGTAGGATTATTCAGGGAAAGTATTTTGAAGAGGCAGCAGATGAAGGACAAAACTCCAGAGTGTCCCCTAGGCTTCACACCTGTTTCCACTACCTCCTCTTCTGGGTACTGGTGCTTTGCTCTGTGAACCTGAGGTGACCGTGCATGAGGACATTTCAGGAGACATTCCATGTGTAAGGAACCAAGGAGAATGTCGGGAATAGTTAATGCTCAGCACGTGGTCAGTGCTCATATTCTAGAAGAAAGTGTGTTGAAGTCTTTTCTTCGAGGAGTTTTTGGCCATAATTGTCAGAGTAGAGAAACTTGCAAACGTGGACAGGACCGCAAGGAAAGGTGAGCAGGTGAGAACTGACAAGGTGGCAGGTCTCGGTGCAGACGGGCCATTGCACAGTGTTTGAGGTTGGAAAGCCTGGACTAAGGGATTCAGAATGATCAAAAAAGGCAGCAGGAAGGGAATGGCATGATGAGAACAGTTTGCACTTATCCCAGGCTGCTGGCCAGGCCAGGTAGCAAAGCAGGTGGAAGGCTGTTGTGTTATTTCAGTCGTGACAGGTCCCGAGCACAGACTCGGACTCTGCTGGCCTAACGGGAGGGGAGAATTCGATTTTCCTGTTCTAGATGGAAATGGAATGGTGAGAGAGTCATCAAGCATGAGTAACTCATTTCACAAATGAGAAAACCAAGATTCAGAAGGGGGAAGTGACCAGTCTAGGTTGTCAAAGATGTCTGTTACTAGATATTATCAGACCTGAAGCTAAGGCCCCAATTTCCCAGCTCCTAAACCTAGAGTTATTTCTGCCACCCTACAGCTGTCCTCACCAGTAGACCCTGGGAAGGATTTCTGCAGACAGGATCAGTGTTCAGAAATTGTGGAGTCTATTGTCTCATAGAGGTCAGAATTCCTCTATGATGGCAGCCCAGCCTTTGTTTTCTCCACCTGATTACCTTCCAGGCAAACCCATTTAGGGAGTTAATTGTTAACTGAGGCTCTCCCAAATTATGATTTAAAGTGTGTCCAACCCGCTCTAAGTGATATTTACATTTCAAGGACAGGTGCTTAAAGACCTATCAGACTGCAAGAGTCTAAGAATTGTTTTTTTTTTTCCGAGAAGGAGCAGTCACAGGTTGGTATTTTGAGCTGGGACCTCTCACTGAAAGACCTAAAGGGGACCTGAGTTTTTTCTTCTACCCCTGATCTGTTAATAAATCCCTTTCATCTATTAGCGTCTGCTCTTGGCTGCTCTTGGGCTTCCCTAGTAAAGCATTGTCTGCAATGCAGGAGATCCGGGTTCAATCCCTGGAACTAGTCCATGGGGTCACAAAGAGTTGGAGACACCTGAGTGACTAACACACATACTCCTTGGCTACTCTGACATTCATTCAACCAATATTCAATAACACCTACTAGGCATCAAACAAACACTCTTCAGGTAAGGCCCTAGCCTACACTCCAGCTGTAAACTCAGGTTACAAGGACTAGGACAGTGGGAAAAACCGAGTATCCTGGGAACACACATCCCAGGTCTACATCTTGAGAGACAAGAGTTAACCAGATCAAGTGAAGGGATAGGAGGGGCAGAGAAGGCTTGAGAAGAGGCCCAGAGACCACAGTCCCAGGCACAGGTTAACGGTCTAGTTGAATCCTTGGAGGGGGGAGAGGCCCCAGATGTGCCTGTATTTCTATCAGGGGTGTTCTTTTCTAAAGACCATGACTATTGTGGCATTCCACCATGGTGTCCCTCGTGCAGAGCCTCACTGTGGGGTCGGGGGGTCAGAACCCCCACATCCTAGAGGTATCATAGGTCACAAACTGGCAGCCTAGGCAGATGTAATCTTCATAACTTGAATTTAGGGAGATGTCAAATAGAAATCTACATTTCAGGTTTCTCTAGAAAAATTACAATAGCTGGTATTACTGGATAACAGTGACTAGAGCTAATAAATGGGGTCCTTTGCAGACAAGGCTTGAGCTAGCTCTGCAAGTTCACTGAGTCCTCTGTCCAGCTATCCTCATCCATTGACTGTCTGGTCTTTTCCTCACTTGCCTGCTACCCTCTCTGCTGGTAAATCAAGCAGCTCCTGCTCCAGCCTGCCCAGCCATAGCCTCCTCTTATCTGATGTGCTCTGGGCAACCCATCAGGTTTAGGCTAGGGCTGAATTAAGACCCATCCTTGTTTATGGGAATGAGGGTGGGAAGTGGAATAGCCAGGGTTCTGGTGGGAACAAAATGACTTGGAGCTGATAGGAGGTCCGAGAACTGACCTCTCAACGCCAGGGGAAGGACTGGCTGCATGTCTGGGTTACACTTGTTAGTATAAGATTGTTGTTATCCAGCCCCTTGGTAATCTTTTAGACTAAACTCAGACATTTTTCTTTCTAGCTTTGCAAACAAATGAGGCGGAAAGAAAGGCAGGACTCACCACAACTCATCACCCTTGCCCTTCTCAAATTCCCCGTTTCTCTGTCTTCTGGGAAGGGAGATCAGGTAGGTGTGATTCCATACGTAGGCAGGACAGAGGTAAGCAAAGTTGTTATTGGAAAATTTCTTTCCCCACCCACTTGGTGTGTGAATGAGCATGTAGCCACTTTGGTATAAATCCACAGCAGAGCCTGAAGCCAACAAGTCAAAACTGTTTAGGGGCCAATGAGATCAGCTGTCTGGAAAGAACACTGTCCATTTCAGCAACAACGACAAAGGTCAGACATCAGCTCATTCATTCATTCATTCATTCATCAGGTACTTACAGAGACTGCTTGAATGGTGTTCTCTGCAGCTGCTCTTGGAGGCCCTCGAAGGAACTACTACTTCTATAATGGTTTCCTTCCAGTTATCATAATGTCAGTGTCTTTAATCATCTCAGGACCAGTTCAGAGCCCTTGAAGAGATGAGGTCAATTTCTACTTAAAACTACAATTCTCATTCAGTTAGTAATTAATAGAATAGTGCAAAGCACTATTCTAGAATATGGATAGAATATGGATCTCATTTAATCCTCACAACATTTTGAGATGGAGAAGGAAATAGCAACCCACTCCAGTACTCTTATCTTGAAAATCCCATGGACGGAAGAGCCTGATCGGACACAGTCCATGTGGTTGCAAAGAGTTGGACATGACTGAGCGACTTCACTTTCACTTTCTACTCCTGTTTTACAAATGGGGAAATGAAGTCCTGGTGAAGTAATCTGCCCCAAGTTTCACAGCCAGTCGGATGTGGTGGTGGTGTTCAGTCACTAACTTGTGTCCAGTTCTTTGTGACCCCATGGACTGCAGCATGACAGTGCTGTCCTTCACCATCTCCTGGAGCTTGCTCAAACTTATGCTAATGAGTCGGTGATGCCATCCAACCATCTCATCCTTTGTCTCCCCCTTCTCCTCCTGCCCTCAATCTTTCCCAGCATCAGTGTCTTTTCCAATGAGTTGGCTCTTCACATAAGATGGCCAAAGTATTGGAGTTTCAGCTTCAGCAACAGCCCTTCCAATGATATTCAGGACTGATTTCCTTCAGGATGGACTGGTTTGATCTCTCTGAAGTCCAAGGGACTTCTTTACGGTCCACCTCTTACATCCATACACGATTACTGGAAAAACGATAGCTTTGACTGTATCACTTTGTTGGCAAAGTGATGTCTCTGCTTTCTAATACACTGTCCAGGTAGGTGGTGGAGCTGAGATTAGATTAGATTAGGTTTCTAGGCAGTCTGACACTAGCCTCTGAGCTCCTGACCTCTTGGCAACACTGCCTCACTAGACCTGGGAATTGAGACCTTATCAGGAAGGAATCTGATCCAAACAAGGGAAGATTACTGATTCCACTTCCTAGCCCAAATGAACTTTCAGTTCAACTAACTGAAAATAATAAGAAATGTGCTAATTTGCCTTCCAGTGACTGACAGGATAAAGAAGATGATTTAGAACCAAAAGCTGAAGAAAGGAACAGAGGTCATTTAATACACCTCCTAGTTTCTGAGATAGGCAAACTTAGGGACTTATTCAAACCCACAGTTAGTTGGGAAGAACATGGACCACAACCCCTAGATTCTCCCTCCCAGCCCAGAACTCACTATTGCACCACTCTTTGCTGAGCCAGGTGCCAGCACTCTCCTGGAAGCCAGGATTTCCCATGTTCTTTCCTGACCACAGGCTGGTAAAGGAGCAGACGTCAGCCTCACAGAAGTGGGTTCCCACTGGGGCTCATTTGCTGCAGCATCACGGACTCTCCCACCAAAACCTTCTTATCAGGAGCCAGGATAGGCTGTTAATCTGCAGCTCCTAGAGCCCTGTCTACACTCTCTGCCTATCATCCAGAAACAGCTGACCGAACACAGGTCTCCCAGTCTAGCACTGTTTACCAAGTAGAGAAGCTAGGAGCAGAATGGACCAACCAATGCTTGGGCCCTGAACACAAAAAATCCACTAACTGCAACTCCTCAAGCAATTCCTGTTCACAGCCCCTATTTCATTACCTGGCTAAGGGGAGCTCTCCACTCTTATTGACAGATCTAAAGTAAATAACACACTGCTTGATCACAGAACCCTCTTCTGTACATTGAGGGAATACTAGTCTATCTAGAACCAAGAGCACCCCCAAGACCAATCTGCCATTCTATGGTTTCCCTGGCTTGGAGACAGAAGTGGTTGATGGTATCCTCTTAACTTCCAGACAACCCTCCCTGAATTTCAGGACTTTGACTAAACAATGAAATACCCTTCATGAGAGGAGTCTGTTGGGAAACAAGAAGATAGATGCTGATCTTGTACATAGTAAAAGAAGAGCAAAAATTCAACCCTAACCTCATTTGTAAGGACCTACCAAAAAAGTAGGTCCCTGACAAATGAGTACCTAGGACATTTGTGTTAGAAGGTAGCCATGGAAATGGGACCATTTGTTTCAAACAACTCCTCAACACAAATGGGTCTCTTAACCAATTCTATTTGTGATACAGAAGAGCTAGCTTCCCTGACTGCCATCTCCTGGCTCACCTACCCTCACAGCTCCCCGGCCTACGTCCCATCCAGGACATCTAGGTCAAACTGCGTGTTTGTTGATGAAGGTCATGGAGATATGAAGTATGCATATGATGGGGGTATGCTACTGTTCATGGGTCGACATGTTTAAAATTTTAAGCACAGCTCACTTATGCTTCCCAGGTGGCAGTGGTCAAGAATCCTCCTGCCAATGTAGGAGACACAAGAGACTCAAGGTCAGGAAGATACTGGAGTAGGAAATGGCAACCCACTCCAGTATCCTTGCCTGGAAATTCCATGGACAGAGGAGCCTGGCAGGCTACAGTCCATAAGACTCCCAAAGAGTCACATGACTGAGTGACTAAGCATGCATGCGTATCCCACTTATGGCCAACAAAGATAGGCCAGGTCAAAAATTCACTTGTGACCTCAGTGTGAACTGCAGAGTTAGCAAGTGAAGTGGGTGTGGAGAAGCCTGTATCAAAACCTCAGGAGTGGAACCCAAAAGTCAGGGACAAGGAAGGCTGTTCGTATGTCCTTACACAGATCCCACCCATACAGTCAGAGTTACAAATGGGTAACAAACCTTTGCTCTTAGTGTTTGATGTCAGAGGTAGCCACATTTTAGTTAACTGGTAACATTAACCTTGTCACATGTTCAGCACCACCGCCTGTATCCTGAGGCTCAATTGCTCTCATATAAGAACAGTCAGTGTCATGTGGGGGCCCCAAAAGATCACAAGGGAACAGGACAAGAATTTTTAAAATTCTGCCCCAATCTGGAAAGGAGTTCAGTGTCCTCTGTTCACCATCCCAGTCTATGAATGGACCGTGTCTTAATCATTTTTAATATTTTTAGTACCTAGCACATAGAATAAATACTTGCTGAATGAACTAATGAGTATGGCTGAGCAAGAACAGGATGCGTAAGATGAGCCCTGGCTAACCTAGGAAAGTTCAACTAGATCATGGGCCCATCTAGCATTTTCACATGGAAGTTAAAATATGCATTAAAGGAAGTAAGAAGCTATTTTCCAGGAAAAAGGAAATGCTTGGAAATGTCCCTACCACCTATGCCACATGACTTCTGAATCCAGCTAAAGAGAAACACTGAGACACAAAGCATTTGGATCTGAGGGAAATGCAAATTAGCGATGTGGGAATTTTATCTTCTCTACACCACACGACTTCACCTGCTACATTTTTATTAAAGTAATCCAAAAAAGTGTACATGTGTCCATAAAGCTGTACATTCTTCCATATAACAACACTATTATACAATTAGTAACCTTTGTCATTTCTGTCAGAATAGCTTACAAATGTATTTATTTTTACTTACTAGGAGACAGGCCTGCTCAACAGTCCAGCTCTGGGTGTTTATTGTTTTTAAAGTGAATGTCAAAAAGAAGAGAGAAAAGATTAAGTATGAAACCATGAGGCTGCTTATAAAAAAGGCAGGAACCTGTTTGCAGACAAGATGTAACAACAATCTGCAGGGATTCACAGCTTTGTTTCAACCCATATGCCAGAAAATGAGCATTTGGGTCTATGGGCCTGAAGTCAACTTTAAAGCAATAAGGACTGGAAACAGGGCCTGGGAAGGTAGCTCGGGATTTGGAAAGTTCAAGAGGCAGAACTGGCAGGAATGGGTAGGGAGAGTGTTTGGTAAATAGCACCTCTGAATCAGAATTGAGTAGTTAAGAAATCCAGGAAAGGGGGCTGGCAGTGGAGAGAGAAGTTCCTTACTAAAGGCAACAGCCAGAGAGTAGCCAGGTTCACCAAATATCCCAGCTACGGCCTTCTCAAGGTGACTTGGGTTTGGGGAACTCCAGGCCTTGAAGACCCCTCACCAGTATCACTGAGAAACTGAAGCAATGGGATTTCTTCTCTGTGAAATTTTCCATTTTCCTCAGACCCAGAACAGTAAATATTGCACAAGTCTGTAGACAAACTTGGATTGTACGGAGAGAGACAGCAGCCTCTCCCACGGGTGCTTTGAGCACCAAGGAGAGAAAAACAATGCCCAAGGTTTGGCTGTTAAGAGTCGGTTCTACAAGAATACCAAGTAGTAACTTGGGGCATTCTCTCATCCAGCCAAGAAATATCTGCAAGGCTAAGCATAAAGCCATAGTCCTGAGGACAGAGGGAGAGAGAGTTTCCTAAGCCCACCAGGGAGCCAGGAGGTTGTGACAGCCAGTTTTCCTCCAGCTCCTCCTGGGACCCAGGAGGCCATATTGCACAGTGACTGAGAACTCTTGTCCTAGAAAATAGGGTAGTTCCCTGACTCAACCAGAAGGGGAGGGGGGTGGTGGGGGGTGGTGGGGAGTTGGAGAGGAGTGTGTGCTTTTAAAAAGAAGGCAGTAATCAAGGACCTGTAGTTCCTTGTAGCTTTTGAGCTACCTCTTGAAGAGATAATAGTAGCATCATTAGGACTTCCATCTGGTTACAAAAAGAAGAGTTTTGGCCAAAAAAACTTCCCAGTGGATACTCTTTGGATTCTAAAACTCCATTACAAGTCACCCCCAAGTCATCGCCACACAGAGCAGCATTACAGCAAGGCAAGGGTCGGTTCATAATGCCCTTCCGTCCCGACCCTAATAACCTCCAACCCCTGCCTCACTCCCCTGACCTCCAAAACAAAAAGCTTTATATTCTCAGTGGGAAGCAACATCTACAGGTCTCTGAGAACAGAATTAGAACCAAGTCACGATTTCAAGAAAAGCTACTCAGGACAGAAGGAATTAGGAAAGGCCTTTTCCTTCTGTGCCTAAGATCTCATAAAAAATAAAAATAAAAGAAGTTAGGCAATATAGTATGACTTAAGTCCAGGCTTGAATGCCCTTGAGTAAGAGAGGGGCCAGGGGTGCAGGTGTCCTGGTTAGGAGAGTGAGAAGTTTGAACTCAACCTCTTTTCTCTCCCAGGACAGATCCTGACCTCTCTTGTTCACAGTTGCTAATCTTGTTTGCTCCCTCTCAAATCTTCCTGGGGTGTTAGCCAAACTTCTCTCACCTCATCTTGGCCAGAACACCATTCCTCCCTCCCATAGGCAGACACTGGCTCCCAGACTCAAGCACACAATTCTCTCCAAAGGCACCTGCGGAGGCCACTTCCAAGCAGCGTCCTTTAAGGATTTTTTTCTTTAAAAAATTTTTTTTTCCCCTCCCATTTTCTTAAAAAGAAAAAAAAAATATATATATATATAAATAGCTCTTCATTTAAAATACAGTTCCCCAGGTTGAGATATGCAGTGGCCTGCTGTCACAGTAGAGTGCCAGGTGGGGCTGGCGAGGGATCTAACTGGAGACTGCCATGATGTAGTTCTTTGAAGGACTGCTCCTGCCCAGTATCATTTGATTCTTGCAGGTGAGAAGCCCATAGGATGTGGCCACTGGGGCCTCCTGGTACAGGACGCAGATGGAGCCATCCTCCCCGATGCGGTAGGACACCTCATAGGGGTCTACCCACAAGGTCAGCTCACTGGGCAGCAGCTGGTGCAGCTGAGGCTGGCTGAGTCCAATCTGGCTAGCCACCTGACTGATGATGGGGTCCATCTTGTGGTTGATGCGGATGCAGCGGTAGCCAGAGCCCTTGGATGGTTTTTCGGGAAACCAATGGTGTTTGTAGTGCTCTGTGGAGACAGGACAGGAGAGACGCACTGGTTAGCACAGCTGGGCCATAGATGCGACCACAAGGGGTGGGGGTGGGGTGGGATGTGTGCGAAGTCGCTTCAGTTGTGTCCATGTGACCCCAAGGACTGTAGCCCGCCAGGCTCCTCTGTCCATGGGATTCTCAAGGCACGAATGCTGGGATGGGTTGCCATTCCCTTCTCCCGGGGATGTTCCTGACGCAGAGACAGAACCCACGTCTCTGTCCCCTGCACTGGCAGGTGTGCCACCTGAGTGAGGGTGATGACAGGAAAGGGCCTAGTTATGTTAAGTAAGCAACATGGTTTCTCATGAGTTTTATGACCCTCCTGAAACCCTCCTGACATTATAGCAAAAAACAAAAAATTATGCAATCTGGAAAGACCCCTCCTTCTAAGACATGGGTGTATGTGTATCGAGAGGGTGTCCCAGAGCTCTGGGGCAATCCTTGACGGCCTGTATAGTGCCTTTGGCACATTCCCAGTTTAAGGAGGAGAATATGCCTAGGCTGACATGTCCGGGCAGGGCCTCTGGGAACCTCTGAGTCAAAATTTCAAGGCCAAGAAGGCTGTCCTCACTGTCGGACCCACAGCAAGCCATCATGTCTCCCACCCAGTGCCTCGGTAGTTCCCTCTGCCTTGAAAAGTCAAAGACCTGTCACAGTGGCTAAGGGTGGCAGGACTGGGATGTTTTAATGAAACATATGTTGTCCCTCACAAGGCGGGACTGTGTGGGCACATTTAAAGATGGCTATGGCTGCCCAAGCCCGCCAGCCAACAGCTAGGAGACAGGTTTCTCTCTGACCAGCAGCTGCTTTTCTCTTGCCCACCTCCTCATCTCATGCCGCACCGCCCCCAAGCCCAACACACGCCGGCGGAGAGCAGTTACTGCATACAAGGCTCTCTCGGTACCAGAAAGGGTGGCAGATGGCTAAGGGAGGCCGAAGGATAGAAAGGGGGCCCGGACTCCAACTTGAGGTGCCAGCCACTGCCCCAAGCACGGCGCGGCCCGCGCGGCCGGAAGAGCCTCAGCTGGGAGCCCGAGTTGTTTGGAAGGTTCCACTGCGCCTTCTCGTTCCGTAAGGACCCTTGGCAGGTCGGGCTGCCGCCTGCAGGGTCTCGGGTCCAGTGAGGGACAAGAGCCCGCACGCAGACCCACAGGCACCCCGCTTCCGCGGCAGCCAGCGGCGACCCGGGGTCGCAGTCAGGAGTCTGCGCCCGCGACAGCGCGGAGCGTAGCAGCCAGCCGAAGCCACGGCGCACCCGGCCCCAAGCACAGAGCCGAGGACCACGGCCCGAGGGAGCGGACGGGCAGGGGCCGCTCGGCGCGAGCCCGCTCTCGGTGGGGACTGAGCCCGAGGGCGCCAGGCCCTCCGCCCCGCGCTCACCCGTCAGCGCCGCCTGGAGAGCCCCGCGGAACACCTGCAGTCGCTGCTCGTTCACGCAGCCCCGAGTCCTCAGAAGGCTGGAGAGGAAGCCCACGGCGGCGGCGATCTCCGGGAGCATGTCTGCTCTCCTCTCGCGGGCCTGAGCGGTCTCCGACTGGACGCGCTGCTGGGGAATCCTCTTGCTCCGCCGCCGCTCGGCTCTGCCCGGACTCGCCCGGAGACGCGCATTTTAAGCCGCGGTGAGAGGCTGGGGCGGGGGGGGGGGGGGGGGGGGCCATGGGCCGGCGGCGCAGGGGGGCGGGGCCCGGATCAGCTCCGCCCCGCCCTCTCGCCCCTGCCCCGCCCCCGCCCCCCTTCGCCCTGAGGTCATCGCCCGTGACGTCAGTGTCGGGAATGCGACCTGCGCTTGCCGGCGGGGAAAGCCGGGGAAAGGAAGCTCGCGAGCGGCCGGGGTCTCTGGGAAGGAAAGCAGCCCGTCAGGCTGGGCGTGGTCTGACCTCCCCTCTCCTCCCATCCTTCCACACAGCTTAAGGAACACCTCCGACGAGAAGCCTTCCTTGAAGCCACCTCCCCCAGGCGGTCCCCTTTCCTGACTCCCACATCTTCAGCCACACCCTGTCAAAGCCACTCACCCGTTTTACCACTTTCCCACCAATCAGAGTGGCTTCTTGACTTTCCGGAAACGGAGACTAAGCCTTCTGTTTACTTCTACGATAATGCGAAGTTCCCCAAGTTCTGCTCTTTCTCTCCAGAAATGCCTGTCCTCTTGCCTAGAACCATGGCCTAGTCTCACCTAGTGCTGCTGGGTGGGGGTGGCGGTAGTGTTGCAAGACTCACCGGGTGTTCCTCTTCCACATGGGGACCATCCTCAGAACCTGGCACCATCACAGGCTCTCCTTGAGGTCTGCTGAATGAGGATAACGCCTAACCAATATCCCAGGGTTCAGAATACAAAAGTGCCCCGTACATATATATTAACATCGAGTCAAACCTGATGGCCTCTGTAAATCCTTATTTTCCTTGGCTCTGGGGGCAGTCTCCTCTTTTCTTCCCTGACCCCAGGTTCCTCTGCCTCCTTCCTCTCCGGCTGTGTCTCCTCTGGATCCCTTCCTGTTCCCTGTTCCTCATTATGTCCACTCATTCCTCTTCCTTTTCTCTCCACTTTTTTTCCTCACAGAGATCCGATTCATGCTGACCACTTTGATAATTACTTTGCTTTACCACTGACTTTCCTATCTGCAGGTTCATCCCACTCCTCCTATATGCTCTCTCTCTCCTCTTGGATGTCCAGCCACCACATCAGTGTCAGTCTAAAGTCCACCGATTTCTCCAAGGCCAGCCTCCCTCTTGACCTCCATTTCTGTCAAATACCACCGATCCCCCAGTCACTCTACTCAGAAAACTCAGACTCACTTTTGGCTTGTTACTTTTTCATTCGATCCAGTCTCAAGACCTGTTGCTTCTTCATGTCTAGATGACTGCAGTATACACTATCAAATCCAGTCCCCAAACCACACTTCTCACCATTAGTAAGATTTACTTCCTAAGGTTCTGCACTCACGTGCTCTTCTTTTGCTCAGATCATTCCAAGATATTCTCCATTTGTCTACTGCGTTAAGTATGGACCCCTTTGTGTAATAGTTAAGAATTTTCATAATTTGGCTGCATCTACCTTTTTAACTTTCTGCCACTTTGTGCTCCCAGGTGACTCTCACTGTTCTCTAAGCATCAGAGCAGTTCTGCATCCCAGAGCCCTCAACCTTTACCCATGATCCCTATCCCTACCCTGTAATATTTTCCCCATTCCATGTACGTATGAATGTGCCTGGTCTTGCTGCACTGTGACTCATGCCATTATCTCTTGGATACCTCGCTGCCTCCTTGCCATCTTTCCCAATCCCTCACACTCCTGAAGGCACAGCTTAAGCTGGGTCCTCCACTTTGAAAACCTGTGCTGACCATTCTCTCACTACAGAATTAACATTATCCATACCATTCATTTGGCATTTATAATCTGTTGTTTGATAAGATTAGTGATCTTTTTAGAGGTTGGCATCTTGTTTGCAGACTACTGAAAAACAGGTTACTACGATCATATGTTATATATTTCCAGATAGTTCAGGTTTCAAATATTCTGCTCCATTGCTTCATATAGCCCATTAAAATGCCCTGGAATTCTAGTGTTTTGGCATTGAACACATCTCTTAGATGAGCTCTTCACTGACTCCTCCCCAAAGCTGGATCAGGCTGGATTAGACTTTTACCTCTGCTCATTGAGGGGGAAACAGTGTGTTTTCAGAAACAGAGCTGGGACTGGAAACAAGATAACCTAGAGAACATCAAACAAAAAGACCAGCTGTCAGCAAGACCAGGGAAACAGGTCAAGGTATAAACATGTGTGCAGCGTGATTGAGCACAAAAATCCGAAATAACATCTTCCGGGGTATGCTGTTGACAGGGGTCTGGTGTTCTGGGCCTTGCTCTAGCCCATAATTGATGGGGGAAGAGTTTTGTGACGGATCATCACCTGTTTTTTGCCTTAGGAAATAGAATTCTGTCCTTATGCTGGTTTTTTACATCACTCGCCAGGTCACACAGCTAGTTCTCAATGGTGCCAGAACTAGCAGATCTGCTGACTTCAAATATCATGCCCTTTTCATTAGACCATGGAGCCCTTGTGCTACTACAGTGGCCCCTCGTCCCTCCTCATCCCCCAGAGCTGTTATTCTAGATGATGATGCAATGAATTGGAGGGGAAGAAATAGGAGCAAGGTCTTATCCTGAAGGTTCCCCCATTACCCAAGGAGTGTCTTAGTCTCATCATTGGTGGTTAGTTCCTGAGCTTTGTAGAGGGCATGGATAATAAGAACCAGAAAGCACTTCATGTACTTTCTCATCCTCTCTTCTTTCTACACACAAGCCTAGGGAGGGGAAGTTTAATGTATCCAACATGCAAAGTTTCCAAGTTACTTTACAAGATTTGGATTCTCAATCAGTTTCTTTTAAAGGCAAATCCATTATAATAATCCAAATTACTTTTGGAATTTTCTGAAACTTCCCTTAAACTGCTAGGACCAGGGTCCTGAGAAGCTCTGAAGTCCAGATTTCACTTCTGTTGCCTGCTGCCTCTCATTTCTTGGCATGGCCAAGGTATAGTTCTAGCATCTGGATAAGAACCATGGGTCCCTCCCTCTCTCTTCTCTTCTTCCTGTTCCTCTTCCATTTTTATGTCTTCTTTGGAGAAATGTCTGTTAAGTTCTTTGGCTCACTTTTTGATTGGGTTGTTTATTTTTCTAGAATGGAGCTGCAGGAGTTGCGTGTATGATATTTGTGAATAGAAGGGACTGTGGATATATGTTTGCAGATATTAACATGTACATCATTTTGTGAAGTGTTTGTGTTTGGGTGGAGTGTGTATTTTGGCAGGTGTGTCCGAGTGTGGCTGGTATAGACGTTAATTTGCTCTTTCCTGTCTTCAGGCCTCATCAGGGATAACCTTGCTCTGCTGCCCAGAGCTGATAAGAAACATCACCCAGGGAGGGCGAATGCCTCTTCTTCTAATCAGAGTGAAAATACTGCTAAATATATTCATAGTCCTTTGCAAACATCATTGGATAATGTTCAGGACGTTTTTGATTCCCTATCACTGTCTTACAAAGTTATACCCTTCAAGATCAGCTCTAGACCAGTCAGTCTGAGAGTTACTCTTTACAATCAGGAATAGGAATCAAGGACAAAAAGAAGATAACGTTATTCCTAGAACTTGTTAAAGAAAACTAAGCAGTTGGGGATGTTAGTTATTACTGAGAACAGGGTCAGAAACATGTAATGCAAAGATGAGCAGTAGCGTTAAGTGAAAACTACCCATCTGGACTGAAGGAAGTCTTGGTAAAATATAAATGTGAAAAGGACTTTCTAATCCCTTGGTCACAACAATTTTCAAGTCTGTAAGGATCATTTCTGAGACACTGTTGAGGGTTGGAAAAGAGTCAGAAAGCTAAAAAGTAACACATTTCTCCACTGGCTCTGAAGAAAGATGCAAAATGAAGATGCCATTGCACAAAAGACACCTAAATTTGGCAAGAGAACTTCTTTATAGGAAAGTGAGCAAGTAGGATCTGCTGAACAAGATATGTGCATCAGGACTCAGACGCTCTGAGGTACACAAACTCTTCAGAGTGAGGGGTGAAGACAGCCACAGAGGGTGCTGTGGTGAAGGCTGCTGGCAGCACGCAGCCTCTAACCTGCAGTGGATCACCCTCAGCAGTTTCCCACACAGTTTCCAAGTGATGAATAGAAATGGCCATGGCAGATGCGGCCTGCCATCCAAACTGGAAGCCCTTGGTGGCCAAATTAACAGGCCTGCCTAAACTTTGCCGGGCTTACCTACAGGCAGACTCGGGAGCTGGAGAGGCTCACGGTTCTCAATAGTACACAGTCTCTGGATTTCCTCTCTCTACCAAATACCGTCTACGTAGCTCAGAAGTCACATGTTGGAAGCCTGTGAGGCAGACTCAATCACAATATACATTGTTTGGTCTGTATAGTGCTTAAGCATTTAAAATATTAGCTGTCAATTTTTAACTATTAGGTAGTGTTGTATCAAAATAAAACCCTAGAATTATAATTTCTCTTTAAAAATCAGCATATCTGTTTACACTGATTCCACATTCTTATTTAGTGATGACTGGTACCTAAGAGAGGGAAAGTGTCCTTCAGTCCCCACCTACTCTTTATAGCATCCCTGCTGAGACCAAGTCGTGATTATCACGTACTATGGCTGGACGCTGGGGCTTATTATTATTATTACTTGATAGGAAAGTAGGATTTATTGGTGGGCATGAGTAAGGAGGGGATAAGACTGAGCAGCTCGTGAGTACAGGGCCCGCCATTTGTCCAGAGGCCACAGCTGGGGATGTATTTGAGCCCATAGCTAACCAGGATGAGCTGCTTTTCTGCTACACTATTTTCAAATTTATCCACATTAAACTTAATAAAGCCCCACTTCTTGGAGCTGTGGATCTTCTGGCAGCCAGGGAACTTGAACCTTGAGCATAAGGGAAAAGATTATCTTGACTTGCTCAGTTCAGTTCAGTCACTCAGTTGTGTCAGAATGAACAACTCAAGACACGTTTTTCCTTCATGCTCAATTTCTGATTTCATTCTCTCTCAAAATAGTATTACTGTTCTTTGTCTAGAAACCAGGCTGAGTTTGGCAGGCATCTTTAACCCTATCCCTCCTGATCAGTTGCCAAGGCCTAGAGTTGGACCATAAAGAAGGCTGAATATCGAAGAACTAATGCTTTCAAGGTGTGGTGTTGGAGAAGATTCTTGAGAGTCCTTTGGACACCAAGAAGATCAAACCAGTCAATCCTAAAGAAAATCAACCCTGAATATTCACTGGAAGGACTGATGCTGAAGCTGAAGCTCCAATACTTTGGCTACCTGACGCAAAGAGCTGACTCACTGGAAAATATCCTGATGCTGGGAAACATTGAAGGTAAAAGGAGAAGAGGGTGGCAGAGGATGAGATGGTTAGATAGCATCACCGATTGAATGGATATTAATTCGAGCAAACTCTAGGAGACAGTGAAGGACAGGGAAGGACTGGTGAGCTGCAGTCCATGGGGTCACAGAGTTGGACACGACAGCGACTGATCAACAGAACTACACTTGCAACACTGTTCTTGCTTTTTTGCTTCTTACCATGGGCAAAATTCTCCCTTGCCAGACCTTCTGTTCCATCTAGACTATTGCCATAGCCTACTGGTTACCTTATGGCAGAAAGTGAAGAAGAACTAAAGAGCCTCTTGATGAAAGTGAAAGAGGAGAGTGAAAAGTTGGCTTAGAGCTCAACATTCAGGAAACTAAGATCCTGGCATCTAGTCCCATCACTTCATGGCAAATAGATGGGGAAACAGTGGAAACAGTGGCTGACTTTATTTTTTGGGGGGCTCCAAAATCACTGCAAATGGTGATTGCAGCCATGAAATTAAAAGATGCTTACTCCTTGAAAGGAAAGTTGTTACCAACCTAGACAGCATATTAAAAAGCAGAGACATCACTTTGTCAACAAAGGTCCATCTAGTCAAGGCTATGGTTTTCCCTGTAGTCATGTATGGATGTGAGAGTTTGACCATAAAGAAAGCTGAGCACTGAAGAATTGATGCTTTTGAACTGAGGTGTTAGAGAAGACTCTTGAGAGTCCCTTGGACTGCAAGGAGATCCAACCAGTCCATCCTAGAGGAGATCAGTCCTGGGTGTTCATTGGAAGGACTGATGCTGAAGCTGAAACTCCAATACTTTGGCACCTGATGTGAAGAGCTGACTCATTGGAAAAGACCCTGATTCTGGGAGAGACTGAGGGCAGGAGGCGAAGGGGACAACAGAGGATGAGATGGTTGGATGGCATCAACTATCATATCAATGGATATGAGTTTGGGTAAACTCTGGGAGTTGGTGATGAACAGGGAGGCCTGGTTTGCTGCAGTCCATGGGATTGCAAAGAGTCGGACATGATTGAGTGACTGAACTGACTGTTTATTCTGCCCTCCAGTCTCTCTTCACTTTAATCCACACTGAAGACTTGCCAGAATAATTTTCTTTGAACAATGTCCTAAACATGTCGCTTTTCAGCTTTTAAAAGACTTCAATGGCTTCCCATTGCCTACAGCATTAATTAGGTATCCCTTATCTGGCACTCAAATCCCTGCACCCTAGGACTTCTTAGTATAGTAACTCAGATCACTAGAGAGTTTGGTAAAACTTCGGATTAAGCAGCCTCTTTCTTTCTTGAGGTTCTGATTCTATAGTTTGAGATGGGATGTAGGGCTATTTGTCATAAGAACCCAGGCCATTCTGATGCATTGATCCATGAACCTCACTCAACACAGCCTGTCTCAGAGGCACTCTTAGGCCACCAAAACACCTGACGCATCTGCCCAGACACCATGATCTGTGTCAGCCCCTCCCTAGCTACAGCACTGGACTCATAACTGTTGGCTGAACTGGTGGGGATCAGGCCTATGTAAAAAGTGGTCTGTACCCCCAGACAGCATTCTGAAGGCAGCGCCCGGCCATCTCAGAGACACCTTGTTTATCCTTTCTTTATTTATATTATTTATTATTCCTGTTGTTTTGGCTGCATCACACGGCATACAGGATCTTAGCTTCTCTGACCAGGGATCAAACCTATGTCCCCTTCAGCAGACTGCCAGGGAAAGCTCCCTTAGAAGCCTGGTTTAGAAGAGCAAAGAGCAGTCTCTTTAAACAGGAGGCTTCTTTCATCTTGATACTTGAGACACATTCAGACATGCTTGCTTTTGTTGACCAACCTGGATTCTAATCCTAAATCTGCCACATACTATCTATGACAAGGAAAATCTTTAATTTCTCTTATCCTCAATTGTTCTCATCTTGATAATGAGGACAATAGGTTCATCCCAGAGTTATTGGGTAGAGTTATATAGAAAGTGCTTAGTGTAATGCCTAAATATCATAGCTAAGTATGTATACTTATTTATGACATAAATATCATAAATAAGTAAACCACAGCCTGGTATTGCCAACAGTTAGAAGCAGAGTTTTCAGAAATCATCTACACAAAATTTTTAATTTTTCAGATGGAGAAAAGGAGGCCATGAGATGAGAACAGATGCCCAATGCCACACAGCTATTTAGTGGCCAGATTAGGACTAGAGCCTGTCTCTCACTTCCAGAGAGCTCTTCCCATTTTTCCACATCCCTTCTTGTGATACAGGCTTCATTCATCCCCTTTCATTTATTCTCTTACTTAGGGAATATTTATTGAGTACTCTTGGTGCCAGGCTCTGGAGGAACAGTGGTGGGTTTTGGAGTGGCAGCTGTTGGGAGGCTGAAGG
The DNA here is from genome assembly GCA_007570785.1 of Antilocapra americana. Lineage (NCBI taxonomy): Eukaryota > Metazoa > Chordata > Mammalia > Artiodactyla > Antilocapridae > Antilocapra > Antilocapra americana. Next base: position 342,688 of record ML660207.1, read on the forward strand.
CAGGATACAGTCAGGTAGAGTGGGAGGTGGAGAGCCCAAGGGGCAGAAGAATGCAGCTGTGCATACACATGGTGATGTTTCCTCAGGTGGAGGCAGAAATTTGGGACAGAGAGAAAGACTGGGAGCCTTGTAGGGACAAGACACAGGGTCAGTGAGAAAGAGTGACTAGGAGGGTCAAAGACGATAGTGCAGCAGGACAAAATGACCTTCAGAGAAGGTGATGAGAAGTGATGGTTGGAATAGGGAATGCAGAGCAGGAAGATGCCGCCTCACCAAGTGGGCCTGAAGGGGTGTGGGTTGTGACAGAGCAACAAACTCCCCTCGAGAGGGTCCTGTTTCAGGGAAGGTCAGAAGTTACAGAAAATGCTGGGATGAGGTTGAGGTTACCAGGGACTTTGCTGAACACGAGGGTTCAGGAGGGAGGTGGTGGGAGTCACGTTAGTGGAGAGCACTTACACAGAGGTGTGGAAATGAGTGTGTTTGCCCTTTGCACAGTGACCAGTGTGGGAAGGAGTGAAGGTTTAGTCCTGCCTGTGCCTCAGGAGACAGCTGAACCTCGGGTCTCAGAGGATAAGAGGCTCAGCCACAAAGACACAAGACCTGGAGAGTTGGAAAGGGCAGGAAGCTGCCACTTGTCCTCCCAGGGGCAGTCAGGGACTGCAGGTAACCTCTGTGGCTTGGGAGACTGAGGCCTCTATGTTCCTGGAGCTGGGCTCTCAAGGCCTGCTTTGTGCTTCCGAACGTCACTTTTCACACCTTCACATCATCCTTTACCACACTGGCTAATACAGACTCTCCCTCCTTCTGCTGGAAGGGAGCGATGGAAAGTGTTATTAATTCATCAAACTTGTGACATAGGCTGATGGTATAAAGGGGATCTGCTCCCCTAAAGATAGCAATGCCATTGATGGTCGCTTCTCAGCTGCCGGGCCCTGCTGACCCTTGAGAGGAGTGCTCCAGTTCCCGATCTCCTTTACCAGCATGGGCCTGCAGTAGGGGCGGAGCGAAAGCAGGTAGAACAGCTGAGTGTGTATGAGAGAGAGTGAAAAAGTGACGAGGTGGGAGCTTGAGAAGGGGAGATGTGGACAGATGGTCAGACCAGGATTTGGCTGGAAAGGTCCCCGGAGATGCTTTTTCACTTCTGTAATTCCCTAGGTGCATCATAGGAGCAAAAGGATAGAAACTATCTGTTAAAAGTCTGATACCCTGGAGGCCCGTCCCCTGAAGAATGTGACCTCCCACACCCTCACCCTCTGGGCCTTCTCCAACAGTCCTAGAAGGTGTGACTGCAAGTGCCGGAAACTCAACAGGGGAACACATGGACTTGGGGACAGCAGCAGATGTGAAGCTGAATTTATTGCCTCTTTCCCAAACTTAGAGGACAGACACATTGTAAATACTCCTCATCCTCACTCCCTGAAGCCCAGGACAAACCCCCTTCATCTCCAGACAGAAAACAAGAGAAGAGCTGCCGCAGATGTTGTTTTGGCAAAACCTTAATTTGCTGGGCCTCCTGTGGCTGGGTGTCTGGGGTAGGCAGGAAGCTGGCATCACAGTTGTGATGGCCAGAAACTCCCCAGGGAGGGGACTAATGTGTGGAGAAAGACTTAAGAAATGGGGACAAAAGGAAGAATCTAAAGAAGAGGTACTGTAGCGTCCACCTCTGGCTTCGGGGCCCCAGGTGTTTCTCAACTGCACCGTGGCTCGCAGCCAGGGGAGGCTGAAAACTTTTCCCATGTAGTCCACAGAAGGGAGACTGGTAGGCAGATTGGGAGTTACCTCCCTGAGCCACACTCTGCGTATCTATAATAAGACAGTGTGGGCCAGGAGACCCACCTTGTCACTTCCATAATCTGTGAATCCCTAATGTGGGAACATGGGATCCGAGGAATCTGAAGTTATTCTCAGTAGTATTTAGTGTCATCCTCAGCTGAGCTTTAATGAGCGCCCATAATGACAAGAGTAATCAGGTCAGTATAATAGCTGGGAAAATAATAATCAACATCCTTTCTCATGTTTCCTTCTGTGTTCAGCTCAGGGCTTCCTTCATGGCTAGGAAACTCCCTTGAGGTCAGGGGTTGAGTCCCACTGAGTCAAGAGAGTCAGGTGGTCCTAGGTATTTTCAGCTGCTTTTCAGCATTAGAGATGTGGTCCCATGGTGAAAGTTCCTGAGAAGAGTGGAGAGAGGAATATAATGAGATATGTCTAATAGGGCTTCGAGAAGGTTGAGCCCACAAGGTTGAGCAGAATGAATTATGTTCTTAGTGGGGATGGGTAAGCTCCTAGAAAGGGAACAATTCCCTGACCCCCAGGTTTTGAATTCAAAGAAGAATTTATTTTAAGTTCAGTCATGTCCAACTCTTTGCGATTGGACTACAGCATCTAGGCTTCCCTGAGTTTGGTCAAGCTCGTGTCCACTGAGTCAATGATGCATCCAGCCATCTCATTCTCTGCCCCCCACCTTCTCCTTCTGCCCTCAATCTTTCCCAGCATCAAGGTCTTTCCCAAGCATTCTTATTTAAAAATGCATGTAAGTCCAGGAAGACACCAACCACCCTCTTCTAGCCAGATTCCAGGAGGAGGGAATCTGCCTCAGAACTTAAACAGACAGAAGCTTTGGGCCTGTCTCACTGAATTTGGAGAGAGGCACAGAAGTGTGAGTAGGGATTAAAAAGAGCTGAATTACTGTGCAAAAGAAAACAGGAAGAATCTGTAAGGAAAGGGCCTGAAATCCAGCTCATATAACAAAAACACTCATGGATCAGCAACACAGTTCCTAAACTAATGTGACTTAAGAAAAAGAGGAGCTCAAAACTAGAGCCAACCTTGCTCCCAGAGAAAGCTGGAATATTTTAAGGAGGGGCACTGGATTTGCTATAGGCCTTAGAATGAAGTTCTGAACCAATCTTAGCTAGCACCTAAGGAGCAGTGGACCTCAGCTGACAATTCACCCATTGGGAATATGACCCTAGGTGTTATACTCAAGTGCCTGACCTTTACTGATGACAACCACCTCCAAAAGAAGGGTAACTGCCAGCCCACTGTGCAATCTACTTGTCAGCAACTCAGCACAGTTCTCCCAGGCAGGGAAGGGGTTCTGTGGGGCTCACTGAACCAGGGAAGCAGAGAAAGAGGGCGAGGTGAGTACTGCAGAGATTACAAGATGAATCTCTGCCTCATGGGAGGCACTGACCCTCCCATGCCTCGGTGCCATTTATATATGAGTCATAAATCAATCACTTGATCCCAGGATCTGAACACCTTTTCTCCTCCTTGTTTTAAAGTGATCAAAAGGAAGGAGGCTTGGTCCCATCCTCAAGGGTGGAAGGTGGAAGCTCTTCAATCTACTTTGAAAGAAATGATTCCTGACCTCAAGAAACTCCAAGCTGGGGACAAGGAGGAAGCATGCATATGGAGGACATACATGCAAAGCTGCCAGCAAACGCAGTCTGAAGTGAATGAAGGGGTTGAAATGGAGGCAGCAGTAGACAGTTGGTGTCCAGTATGAAATAGCTTGCTGGCCCTGGGAGTCCTTAGCTAGATTTGCAGGTCTTATTAGCAGGGGTCAAAGACAGCCCAGTACTGTACAAGGCATTCACACGACTGCTCACCCGCAGGCTTTTGGCAATTCTGCTTTCCTTCGTGGGTTTAACTGGAAAGGTCATCTCAAGCATGCTCACCACACTTGCTTACTAGTTGGGGCCCAAAACAGCTCATCACCACCACGGCAGCACAGACAGCAGACACCAAGCGATTTTGTTTATAAAGCTTAAGCTTTTCCATAGGGTCAAATGGCATCCGAGAGTGGCTGGGTGGGGCCTCAGAGAGGCAAGTTAGGGAAGCCAAGTTAGCATCTGGGCCTCTGCTGCTCCCTTCCTTAGAAGGGGCACCTGGATAGGCTCTTTCAGGGTACACTGTCACCCTGCTTATTTAACTTATATGCAGAGTACATATAAGTACTTGGGCTTGATGAAGCACAAGCTGGAATCAAGATTGCCAGGAGAAATATCAACAACCTCAGATATGCAGATGACACCACCCTTACTGCAGAAAGTGAAGAGGAACTAAGGAGCCTCTTGATGAAAGTGAAAGAGGAGAGTGAAAAAGTTGGCTTGAGGCGCAACATTCAGAAAACTAAGATTATGGCATCTGGTCCCATCACTTCATGGCAAATAAATGGGGAGACAGTAGAAACAGCAGACTTTATTTTTTTGAGCTCCAAAATCAATGCCACATGTATAATAATGGGCTCCAAAATAACTGAAGATGGTGATTGCAGCCATGAAATTAAAAGACGCTTGCTCCTTGGAAGAAAAGTTATGACCAACCCAGACAGCATATTAAAAAACAGAGACATTATTTTGCCAACAAAGGCCGCCTAGTCAAGGCTATGGTTTTTCCAGTGGTCATGTATGAATATGAGAGTTGGACTATAAAGAAAGCTGAGTACTAAAGAATGGATGCTTTTGAAAGTGGAGAAAACCACTAGACCATTTAGGTATGACTTAAATCAAATCCCTTATGATTATACAGTGGACGTGAGAAATAGAATTAAGGGACTAGATTTGATAGACCGAGTGCCTGATGAACTATGAATAGAGGTTCCTGACATTGTATAGGAGGCAGGAATCAAGACTACCCCCGTGGAAAAGAAATGCAAAAAAGCAAACTGGCTGTCTGAAGAGGCCTTACAAATAGCTGTGAAAAGAAGAGAAGTGAAAAGAAAAGGGGAAAAAGAAAGATATTCCCATTTGAATGCAGAGTTCCAAAGAATAGCAAGGAGAGAGAAGAAAGCCTTCCTCAGCAATCAATGCAAAGAAATAGGGGAAAACAACAGAATGGGAAAGACTAGAGATCTCAAGAAAATCAGAGGTACCAAGGAAACATTTCATGCAAAGATGGGCTCGATAAAGGACACAAATGGTATGGACCTAACAGAAGCAGAAGATATTAAGAAGAGGTGGCAGGAATACACAGAAGAAATGTACAAAAAAGATCTTCATGACCCAGATAATCACGATGGTGTGATCACTCACCTAGAGCCAGACATCCTGGAATGTGAAGTCAAATGGGCCTTAGGAAACATCACTACGAACAAAGCTAGTGGAGGTGATGCAATTCCAGTTGAGCTATTTCAAATCCTGAAAAATGATGCTGTGAAAGTGCTGCACTCAATATGTCAGCAAATTTGGAAAACTCAGCAATGGCCACAGGACTGGAAAAGGTCAGTTTTCATTCCCATCTCAAAAAAAGACAATGCCAAAGAATGCTCAAACTACCACACAATTACACTCATCTCACACACTAGCAAAGTAATGCTCAAAATTCTCCAAGCCAGGCTTCAGCAATATGTGAATCGTGAACTTCAAGATACTCAAGCTGGTTTTCGAAAAGGCAGAGGAACCAGAGATCAAATTTCCAACATCTGATGGATCATTGAAAAAGCAAGAGAGTTCCAGAAAAACATCTATTTCTGCTTTACTGATTATACCAAAGCCTTTGACTGTGTGGATCACAATAAACTGGAAAATTCTGAAAGAGATGGGAATACTAGACCACCTGACTTGCCTCTTGAGAAACCTGTGTGCAGGTCAGGAAGCAACAGTTAGAACTGGACATGGAACAACAGACTGGTTCCAAATAGGAAAAGGAATACATCAAGGCTGTATATTTTCACCCTGCTTATTTAACTTATATGCAAAGTACATCATGAGAAACGCTGAGCTGGAAGAAGTACAAGCTGGAATCAAGATTGCCAGGAGAAATATAAAAAAATCAGATATGCAGATGATACCACCCTTATGGCAGAAAGTGAAGAGGAACTAAAAAGCCTCTTGATGAAAGTGAAAGACGAGAGTGAAAAAATTGGCTTAAAGCTTAACATTTAGAAAATTAAGATCCTGGCATCCAGTCCCATTACTTCATGGCAAATAGATGGGGAAACAGTGGAAACAGTGGCTGACTTTATTTTTCTGGGCTCCAAAATCACTGCAGATGGTGACTGCAACCATGAAATTGAAAGACGCTTACTCCTTGGAAGGAAAGTTATGCACTCTCACGTGAGTGCAGATGTCAGGCGAGTGTATGCCCCTTGGCTTTTGTCTCATCCCAGCAAAGATTTGAAGTGACAGACATTGAAGCTCTTGGCGGGTCACAGCTCTCTTGGATAGACTGTGTTATAGCTCTCAGGTCTTGAATAGACCATGTTATAGCTCTTAAATAAATCAGTGTTACAGCTCAATTTTATTTAGAAGATAACAGCAGGAGAATCCATCCTCGAAGCGTGAGGGCATGCCCATCCCAAGAGGCGAAGAGAAGAACACTGGAGCACGTGGGGGAGAGAGAGTCCATCCTCGAAGTGCAGGGGAGCAAGCGAGCACTTTGGCTCCTCTCTTAATATGTTTTTTTCCTTCCCCCTGGGCCTGTCCTATGCAAATTGGGCTAGTCAGGCTACCTGAAGTCCTCACTCAGGTCCTCCGACCTTCCTTTGACCTTCCTTGTTCTATTTTCACAGGCTTTTCCCTTCTTTTTCTTGTTTTGGACTCCTGTTTCCTATTCTAACTACCTAACATTACCAACCTAGACAGCATATTGAAAAGTAGAGACATTACTTTGTCAACAAAGTTCTGTCTAGTCAAGGCTATGGTTTTTCCAGTGGTCATGTGTGGATGAGAGTTGGACTGTAAAGAAAACTGAGTGCCAAAGAAGTGATGCTTTTGAACTGTGGTGTTGCAGAAGACTCTTGAGAATCCCTTGGACTACAAGGAGATCCAACCAGTTCATCCTAAAGGAAATTAGTCCTGAATATTCATTGGAAGGACTGATGTTGAAGCTGAAACTCCAATACTTTGGCCACTTGATGCGAAGAACTGACTCATTGGAAAAGACCCTGATGCTGGGAAAGATTGAAGGCAGGAGGAGAATGGGATGACAGAGGATGAGATGATTATGTTAGGTAGGTAGAATAGGAAACAGGAGTCCAGAATGGTGGTGGCTAAAAGACAAGGAAGGGAAAAGCCCTGGAAAATAGAACAAAGGAAAGTCTGAGGACCTGAGTGAGGACCTCAGGTAAAACAAACACTCCAGGCTAACCCAATTTACATAGGATAGGCTCAGGGAGAGGGGAAAAAAAAAACAAAACACACATAAAAAGAGGGGCCAAAGCACCTTTGCTCTGTTTCTGTCCATGCCCTGGAGTTCTTCTCTTCGAATCTTTGGTCGACATGCCCTTCTGCTTTAAGGATGGATTCTCCTGCTCTTATCTAAATAAAATAGAGCTGTAACACTGATTTGTCTAAGAGCTATAACACAGTCTGTTCGAGACCTGAGAGCTATAACACAGTCTGTCCAAGACCTGAGAGCTGTGACCCGCTGAGGGCTTCAATGTCCATCACTCCAAACCTTTGTTGTGACGAGACAGAACCGAGGAGCATACACTCGAGTGACAGTTAGATGGCATCACCAACTCAATGGTTTGAGTAAACTCCAGGAGTTGGCCATGGACAGGGAAGCCTGACATGCTGCAGTCCATGGGGTCGCAGAGTCAGCCACGACTGAGCGACTGAACTGAGGGTACAAAGTGACCACCATAATTTTGCACAGCACTTCACAGTTTTCAAAGTCGTTTTACAAGAACAAGTTGAACGCCCATCTGATCCTCACAACCACTCCATAAGGCAAGACCCTTCTATACTTCAGGGATAAGGAAAATGAGGCTGGCAGCAACTACGAGGTTTAACGTTACCCAGCAGAGGCTAGGCTGTCCTTCCCACCACGCCGCACTGGGCCTCTCCTCACAGCCTCTGGCTCGGACTTGAGGGCCCTGGAGCGTGACGGGATCATTTGAGCGTGTCTGTCAAAGGCCAACCGTCATTTGCGTTTCAGTCCTGCTCTGAACGTTTTAGGAGAAACACAAGACGAGGATTCTGGGTCACAGTGTCTGGGAAGGCTGCCCCGCCTGGCGCTCCAGCTCTCTGGAGGAGATGGAAACCCACCTCTTCTCTCAGAACTGGCTCACCTTTGAGGGACCTGGGAGTCGTTTGGAAGATGAGAGTCTGGCCAGAGACCGCAGGCCCCTGCGGCCCGGCCTCCTGCCCCACGGAACCCTCGGGAGTCTGCGCCCTACAAAGGAAGCGCTTCCGGTGGCCGGGTGGTCACGCGCGGCGGCCACGTCAGCGCCAGGGAGAGCAGGCTGCTGCCACTCGGCTGGGAGAGAGAGCGGTGACGCTGGCGGGGGCGGGGGCGGGGCCTGCCCGCGACTGGAGTCGGAAACCGGTGACGCGGGCGGGGAGGGGGCGGGGCCTGCCCGCGACTGGAGTCGGAAACCGGTGACGCGGGCGGGGGCGGGGAGGCACGGTTAACTCCCGCCTGGGCGGCCGATTCTTCTGAACTTCCTCTTTCCTCTGTGTGTGAATGTAGGTTCACCACGGCGGTCGCGTGCGTGACCACTTTCCGGCCTTGTGAGGGCGCAGGTACTTGTATTCTGGGCAGTCTTTTGTCTCTAGGTAGCAAGCCTGCGCGTTTCACCTTACAGTCACGGTGTATGTTTTCGCCTTGGAGACAGATGAGCAACTTTGCTGGGTAAGACAGTCGCAGCTCTCCGTTGTTTCCCTTGTTAAACAGTCAAAAAGGGTCTTAGTATTAGTGATTCCGGAGACTCCCAGACCTCGAAAGTCTCACTGGAGGTGCTGCTGTAAGGGACTGCTGCTGCCTCCCCTCGCTGTGCTTAGTCCCTCAGTCCTGTCTGATCTTTGCGACCCCATGGACTGTAGCCCCCAGGCTCCCTTGTCCATGGGATGCTCCAGGCAGGAACACTGGAGAGGGGTGCCATGCCTTCCACGGCATCTTCCAAACCCAGGGATCAAACGCAGGTCTCCTGCGTTGCAGGCGGATTCTTTACCCTCTGAGCCACCAGCGAAGGCCCCCGCCACCCTGGCCAAATCAAATAAAAACAGGTCGGCCCTGGAGTTGAAGGGGAGGAAGCAGAAAAAAGGAAGGTTTCAAGATGCCTAGTGCCAGGTGCTAAGTCACTTCAGTCATGTCCCAGTCTTTGTGACCCTATGGACTCACCGGCTCACCTGGCTCCTCTGTCCATGGGATTTTCCAGGCAAGAATACTGGAATGGGTTGCCATTTCCTTCTCCAGGCCAGGAAACAGAACAGGAAGAAAAATCACAAGAGAAGCTCAAGACTCACATTTCAACCAGGCTTCTTCATGGAACCTCCATTTCGGGCAGGCAGGGGGCATCAGGAGTGGGAGACTACTCATTTCTGAATTCAGCTTGCCAGGGTGGAACCTGTTGGAGTGCCTCCCTCCCCCAGGCCTGCCTTGTCTCAACTGAAGTTGGGGGGGAGGGATGGTTGAGGAGAACAATGGGTAGTAAAGGGATTCTAAAATGAACCGAGGTGGGTACACAATAGAGGGTGTGACAGAAATAGGACATGGAAGAGTCAGAAACCCAGACAGAAGCTAGGGCACTTGGCTGCCCTATCTACTGGAGGAGCTCAGGCATAGGGGAAAGTCCACAGGGCCTCCTGGGCTGTCCCTTTGCACCCACCCACTCTCCTGCTCCTAAAGACTCACTTCCTCTTTCTAGTTCCCCTGATAGAGAACTGTCTGGGTGAAACTTGACTCCACCCCAAGCTCTGGGCCCAATCAGAGTGGGAGTCTCAGGCAAGGAGAGAGTGACCTTTCTTGTCGGGGGATCTGCCCAGGATGTGGCCACTTTGTCTTTTGCTGTGGCTGCAGATATCACCCTACCACTGAGGCCTAGGCTGGTGGGGTGGGGGCAAGAGTGGGGGCAGTAAAAATGTTTTAAACCTTGGAATTTAAGACGATGAACAACCGTTCAATTCAGTTCAATTAGTCGTGTCCAACTCTTTGCGACCCCATGGACTGTAGCGCGCCAGGCTTCCCTGTCTATCATCAGCTCCTGGAGCTTGCTCAAACTCAGGTCCATCAAGTCGGTCGTCCCTTTTCCTCCTGCCTTCAGTCTTTTCCAGCATCAGGGTCTTTTCCAATGAGTCAATTGTTCTTATCAGGTGGCCCAAGTATTGGAGTTTCAGCTTCAGCATCAGTCCTTCCAGTGAATATTCAGAACTGATTTCCTTTAGGATGGACTGGTTGGATCTCCTTGCTATCCAAGAGACTCTCAAAGAGTTTTCTTCAACACCACAGTTCAAAACCATCCATTCTTCGGCATTTAGCCTTCTCCATTGGAGGGAAGATAGAATGAAAACCACAATCACAGAAAACTAACCAATCTGATCACGTGGACCACAGCCTTGTCTAACTCAATGAAACTATGAGCCTTGCCACGTAGGGCCACCCAAGATGGACCGGTCATGGTGGAGAGTTCTGACAAAAATGTGGTTCACTGGAGAAGAGAATGGCAAACCTCTTCAGCATTCTTCCCTGAGAACCCCATGACCAGTGTGAAGAACAGAAGCCTTCCTTTCTCAGGGACCAGCGTTCTGGGCCTGGATGATGCCAAAGGTACTGAGGAATAAGAACAACAGGGTAGCATTAGTGTCTCACCTGGGCAGTACTGCACAGTGGTTATGAGAGTGGCCGTTGGAATCCTATGAGGTCTCAGGAAAGATCTGAACCTCAATCTCCTTGTCCGAAAAATAGAAACAAAAATATTTATCTTATTGATTCTTTTGAGGATTAAAGATAATCATGTTTCTAAAGCATTTTGTACATTAATTTCTTCCACAATATTTATGTATCTGGCACAAGGTAAACAATAAATAGTAACTGTTATTACCAATAATAGTAGTAGCAGTAATAGAAGTCCTCTCCAGGACACCACACGGAAAGTTAGCCAGCAATACCAGGTGTTCCAGGGTTGCCTTTGGGGGTCCCCTGTCCCTCAGTTTTCTTCCCCCTCTAATACCTCATTACCTCCGCCACTTTCTCCTCCATCCTGATTCCAGCCGGGCCTCAAAGAAATGACAATGAGTGCAGAAGCACAAAACAGGTGTTTCCATCCTAGCTATACCCTTTCTGGGGCCTCAAGCTCCTTATCACTGAAATGGAGGAGAATCCTTTCTGGCTGGTGTTCGTTTTCGTGAAAGTCACGTTTGTGAAAAGACTTTGAAAACTGTCCCTCCATACCAACTCTTCACTTGGTGAATTCTGTTTTAGCCTCAGCTCCTATACCTAACCATCCCCCCAACCACACACACACACACACACACACACACACACACACTCTCTCTCTCTCTGCTTACAACTGTCTATGGCTTTCCTTCAATCTAGTGTTTCTCCTTTCCCCTCAGGGGAAAGTCATTTCCTGACTACGGGGGCCAAGTGCAGGATGGGGCACAGGTTGGATCTCAACAAAAGCTAGTTCCTTTCTGCCTGTCCTAGAGATGGAACCGGAAGTCGGTGGCACAGTGGATTTGGGGAAGCAGTCTGTGTCCTCTGGGAGCTTGTGGAGGAGAGGAGGGCAGAAAGAGAGGAGGAGGGGAGCCAAGTCCTGGCGCTGCTCAGGCTCAAGGATTCCTGCTGCTCCCATCACACAAAGCCCAAGATCACCCCCGTTTCTTCAGGGTGACATTGTGCTGATTGATCTTACTCTAGGTTCCCAGGGCTTGGAGAAAGCTCTGCCAGCCCCTAACCCCTGCCGCTCCATTCTTCCCAGGAGGAGAGCAAATGTTCCAATGGGCCGCCCCTCGATAACATGGCCTACTTCCTCCTGCAGGAGCGCTAATCCACCCCCACGCCTCTGCCCACACCCTCACCCAGGCAGCCCATTTCCTCTCCGGCTGGTTCCTGGAAACAAAGAACCGCCCTCTTTGGTAGTAAAATAGGGCCTCCAAAATCCCAGACTCAGTCAACCTCCCCTCAGGCTAGGCTTTCACGCCTGGGGCCTGGGGCCGCCCCCACCCCCAGGGCCATCCCCCACCCCCGCCCCACACTGTCTCCACCCCCACTGACCCCACGGGTGGGCGTGGACCCACCCCAGGACTCCTGACTGCTCCTGCTGCTGTCCAGCCACTAGCCCGCATCAGCGTGGCCCCTACATGCTTGCTTTTTACCACTGTGACTTGGGCCTTGCCCAAAGCTGAGAGGAAGCTGCCTTTGTCGAAGACAAGGTTTCCTGCTCTGTAAGCTTTTGCAAGACTTCCCCAGGCAAACTGCCACATAAGAGAAAGAACTTGAGTCAGAAGCCACTTGAGTTCATGGTCACTCAGAAATGTCTCTAAGCCTCAGTTTCCTCATCTCAGAAATGAGGATGGAGGAATCTGCTTACAGAGTGGTCATCAGGATCAAATGAGATGTGGTTGTGAAGATGTAAATGGTGCAAGCACGCACATTGTTACTTCTGCCTGCCACTCACATAGAGCCCAGGTCACCCCCATTTCCAAAAGGGAGATGCCTTCCTCAGACATCAAAGCAAGTCTCCCCTCCGTGGGCAGCTGAGGGCATCCTACTGTGTCCTCAAGACTTACTTACCCAAATTGTACCATGGAGAAGGGTGCCTGTTACTTAAGGGTGTGGGAAATGTCTTTAAGTTTTTTCCCATGGTTTTTGTGCTTGTCTTATCTGCTTCCCCATTAGGCATGGCTCAAATGGTAAAGAATCTGCCTGCCATGCGGGAGATCCAGGTTCGATCCCTGGGTAGGAAAGATCCCCTGGAGAAGGAAATGGCAATCCACTCCAGTATTCTTGCCTGGAGAATTCCTTGGACAGATGGTGAGTCTGGCGGGCCACAGTCCATGGGGTCACAAGGAGTCGGACACGACTGAGTGACTACACTTTCTTTCTTTGTCCGCTTGTGTTATCTGCTTCTTCCCCTTTCTCAGCATCATGAAAATTTAAGCTCATTCCCTGTGTTACCCCACAGTGTAGAGTAACAAGTATACTGAACTGAAGTGTGTACTTGGGAGAGGGGAAACAGCCAGACAGCTTCATGAGGGTAAAACTTTCTTTTTAACACAAGAGGCTTCATCAAGTCCGTTTTTGGCTGTAGAGGGGTTTTGTGTATTTTGAACTAGGAATCAAGCTAATTTGGGATCCACTAGGCATGCAAAACAGCAGCTGTCTCCAGGAGGAGGCCAGATAGTGAAAGTCGCTAGGTTGTACCTGACTCTTTGCGACCCCATGGACTATAGAGTCCATAGAATTCTCCAGGGCAGAATATGGGAGTGGGTAGCCAGTTCTCTTTCCAGGGGATCTTCCCAACCTAGGGGTCGAGCCCAGGTTTCCCACAGTGCAGGTGGATTCTGTACCAGTTGAGCCACCAGGGAAGCTGCCAGAGAAGTGAGCAAAGCCAAGCCCTGAGGTGAGGGTGGGGGTGGGGAGTCCCTTCTTTTAGAGGATAACATTCCATGGTTCCAGCTCTGAAGAGTGTCCCTCCCAAGCCATCTCATCTCAGAGGTGTGGCAGAGAGCAAGCATACCCAGCAGCCTCCTGTCCGAACGCTGCCCTTAGTTGCTGAGACAAATGAGTTTCTAAGGTGTGAATCCTTGGCCAAATAAACTCCCTGCTGCCCCAAGGAGCAGAAGGTTCTAAAAGGCACAGGATAGCTTTGGGCCTGGCTTATTAAGCAGACCTAGAACTGGATTGGAGAGAAGTTTTGAATCTCTCTGCAAAGGTCCAGAGAAATTTCCTTGGAGTTGATCATTGTAACAAGGGCTGCTCTTCACACAGCGAGCACCCCGAGAAAGATCTTCTGTAATAGAGTCATAACTGTGTAATGAGGGGTCAGGGTTCAGGCTGCGGTGTCAAATTGCTTGGGTTCAAACCTTAGTTTGAACAAGCAACCTAATATTCTCTGTGCCTCAACCTCCTCATCTGTAAAATGGGAACTACAGGAGTTTCTTTCTTTCTTTCTTTCTTTTTATTAGTTTTGCCATACAATGACATGATATCACCATGGGTTTACATATGCTCCCCCTCCAGAACCCCCCTCCCCCCCCGGGAAATCTCGTTGCACCAGCCCCGAGCATCAATCCTGGGCTGGCGATTGATTAGACATATGATAATTAACATGTTTCAATGCCATTCTCCCATATCATCCCACCCTTTCCCTCATCCACAGAGTCCACGAGTCTATTCTCTACATCTGCGTTCCTTTTGCTGTCTTGCATGCTGGGTTCTCGTTACCATCTTTCTAAATTCCATATATATGCGTTAATATACTGTATTGTTGTTTTTGCTTCTGGCTTACTTCACTCTGGATAATGGGCTCCAGTTTCGTCCATCTGAGTAGAACTGATTCAAATGAATTTTTTTTTTAATGCTGAGTAATATTCCATTGTGTATATGTACCACAGCTTTCTTATCCATTCATCAGTTGATGGGCATCTAGGTTGCTTCCATGTCCTGGCTATTGTAAACAAAGCAGCGATGAACATTGGGGTACACGTGGCTCTTTCAATTCTGGTTTCCTCAGTGTATATGCCCAGCAGTGGGATTGCTGGGTCATATGGCAGGTCTATTTGCAGTTTTTTAAGGAACCTCCACACTGTTTTCCATAGTGGCTGTACTAGTTTGCAATCCCACCAACAGTGTAAGAGAGTTCCCTTTTCTCCACATCCTCTCCAGCATTTATTACTTGTAGATTTTTGGATTGCAAGGAGTTTCTATCACATAGGATTGTTTGTGGCTAATGAGGTAAGAGGTACATAACACTTAGGGCTCAATGAATAATGTTATTATGAGAAAGGATTTTAAGAAGTCTCCTATTCTGTTTCTCTGCTACTATGAAAGGAAGTTCTCTTCCTGATTCTGACACTTCTGAATCAAGCACACATGCGCACACACACACACACACACACACACACACACACACACTCATCTTTTGGCTCCTGAACTCCAGGTTCAGCAAGAGCAAAAAGTTTAGCCCCTTCCTCTGGGTAAGATAGCAGTCGCTCTGGGCACCAGGAGGTAGAAGGTCTGAGACTCTTTTCAGTGTAAGAAATCTGCCTGGCAGAGCATCCCTGACTTGGTTCTTTTCAGTCCCTCACCTGACAAATATTTTCTATAATGATGGTGTTTATATTCCAGAACTTTCACATTTATTGTGTTATTTAACCTCCATAATGGTCCCACAGAAGAGCCTGTAAAGACAGTATCAGAGAGGCCCCCTGGGACCCCTGCTCCAGCAGGCTGCTCAGAGTGAGGGGGGTCGTGTCCAGCTTGGCCCTTGCTACTCCACTGCAGGAGCCGCAAGGCGGCCCTATGGGGGCAGAGCTCAGGGTCCTGCAAGGACAGGGGGACTTAGTAACAGGTAGTGGGTTATTTGGGAGCAGACAGCATGAAGGGAAAAGGGCTAATCCCCTCCTCTCCTCAAATCCTCCACTTAACCCCTGACCTCGCAGAGTACAGGAACTACATGACACTACTGCTAGAACCAGGACCGAACAGCTGAGTGCCCTTTTAGTCTGCAGACAAGAAACAGTCACGTGCCCGGGGGTGGCAGTGCCAGCCTGAATGTCCAAAGAGCTGGCCAGGTCCAGGTTCACCCCGGGGCAGACTGTGTGGCTGAGTCAGTCACACAACCTCTCCGGTCACCTGAGCAGGGCCGGGTCCTGCCCTGCTCACAGAGCAGGGGGACAGAGGCTGGGAGTCCAGCACGGAGCCTGGACTCACGAGCCCTGTGAACTTTCAGGCTCTGCCATCAATTTGCTGAGCTTCAGTCCCTTCCACTATGCAGTGAGTGGGTGTGTTGAACCGATTGTTCCCAAGGTCCCTGTGAGCTTCGACAGGTTGTGATGACCTTCTCTTCACAAAATGACCTCAATTCCTTTCATCTTTTGCAATTTGCCTTTAGTTCATTGATCCAATTTACATCCGTTAAAATTTTTTTTTTTCCAATTTAATTCAACATTCTCCAAACAGCTATTATATGCCAGATATTGAGCTGGGTACTAGAAAATCAGTAGTGCCAAGATACCTGTTTTCAAGGTGTTTCCAGACTAGTGGGGTAAGACAGACAGTTCAATTCAGTTCAGTTCAGTCTCTCAGTCATGTCCGACTCTTTGTGGCCCCATGAGCTGCAGCACACCAGGCTTCCCTGTCCAACACCAGCTCCTGGAGCCTACCCAAACTCATGTCCATTGAGTCGGTGATGCCATCCAACCATCTCAAGCACAATGTGATGTGATCAGGGTTTCTGGAAGTCACAAGAGTCAAGGGAAAGGTCCCACCAGGCCAAAGTGGGTGTCCCTGGGAAGAAACCCATCCCCCTCCAGGAGGAATGGGAAGGAAGATTAACCTTGAGTACTGACCTCTTTTAGCCAAACTCTGTGCTAGATATCTTATAAATGCTACTTCATTTCATCCTTATGACAATCTTTGGAATAAATATAAAGCCCATTTTATATTTGAACAGTGACTTAGCATGCATGCACATAATTGAGCAGACTAAGATTCAGGGTACTTAAGGCCATATGGAGACAAATTCAAGTCAGCCTGATTCTAGAGGCCGTGCTTTTTCTGTCCAACTGACAGAATGTGAAGGGTGTGAGTAGTTGAGACTGAATATTGCTCATATGAGCCCTGCTGACCTTTGCTAAATCTTCCTTGTCCCACCCTCTGGCCAACAGAAGTGCCACCTCTTTCTCCCATGGGTTGGTTTTCCATCCATGTTTCATGGCCCAGCTGCTCTGGTCTCCCTGTTTCCCTGCAGACTAGCCAGGGAGTTTCACTGCAGCTGAGCAGCATGCTCTGACCTGTTAATATTTAATGGCAGCAAGAATCTTATCTCAATTTCCCAAATTGTTTACGTTACCCCGGCACAGGGAGCTGGGTGTTGTGGGAGGCAGCAGATGGCAGATTCTTCCTTGCCATGCAGAATATTGGAGCATAAAATATGAAAGGGCAGGAGGCATGGAGGGTGCATGGAGACACACTGTAGTGGGGACAGAACACCCAACTGCATGTTTATATGGCCCTGACCTTACTCTCCTCCACCCCGCCTCCTCTCAGCCATTTCCAGCAATTGCACTGGGTCTTTTCACTGCCCATTCACAGAGTCTTGTTGGGAGACCCAAAACATGGTGGGGCGGGGGGAAGTGTGAGTGGACGAATTTCTATAGGGCTTAAACACACATTTCTTTTGAGCCCAATCTTGTGCCCCTTGAACATATGAATTTGTTTATTTCCAGGGGAAAACACAGCAACATTTGACACTCTTAGGAAGTGTTGAAAACGGACATAGACGTATTGTAAAGGTCACACTGACCATATTTCAGCAGAACCCTGCCATTAGCCCATGAGTCCTGGATCCTGCCTCTAGAGTGCCCTGAGTGGGGAGCCCAGGGCCCAGTCCTTCCCCTGGTGCCCAGGGAATGCCTGGAGTAGATAGTCAAGGTCTATTTTGGGGAGTAGAAAGTCATGATTCAAACACAGCAGCAGAGACCACTCAGATGTTATTTACAAGCCCAGTTTCCAAGCTGAGAGGGAGGGGAATGGATATGCTGCCTTCTCCAGTTTCTCCTGCTCTCTGACTTTCTCACACCCTGTCCAACCAGGCAACCAGTCCTTGCCTTTCCATCTTTCTGCTACTCAAGAGCGCCCAGGAATATCTGATGTGTCACTCAGAGCTGGGAGCCCAGAGAGCGTGTTCTCAGGACAGAGAGAGATGCTTGGGAGTGGGGCCAAGGGCTCACCACTAGTGACAAAGGATCAAGAGAGGGTCCTAGTCATGGGATTGGTGGGGCAAGGAAGCGCAGAGAGGTCCCACTGAGTGCGTTGACATGGCCCTGCCCCATAGGGCCTCTGTCTGGTGAAAGTTAAAGAGGGCAGGATCCTTTCTTAGGAAGATTTCTTTGGGAAGCAGGTGGGAAACAAGGACAGAGAAGGGCGATTTCATATTTGCTTCACTCCAAATTCAAATGGGAAGAAAGCCAGTTGAATAAGTCAAAAATGGCCAGCATACAAATGAATGTTCACAGACATTGGACCCTTGATTCCTAAGTTGGGTTTTTGCAGGTTAAACCTCTAAAGCTGGGAATTTCTGAATGACGTTCCTGAGACTTGGTGGTATCAGGACTGAAGGCATGATAGAGATGGAATTGACTCTGCTATGAAAATATTATGCTACGTCATATACGTGGGATTTACACACTGATGAAATTCCTCTTCTTGATCTGTTCATTGATCTCAGCACACAAGTTTGGCCTTTCCATCAACACTTCATAGTCTTCATTCCTGAAATAGCCCTGATTCTGAAATGCATGACACATGTGTAATAATGGGCTCCAAAACCACTGCAGATGGTGATGGCAGCCATGAAATTAAAAGATGCTTACTCCTTGGAAGGAAAGTAATGACCAACCTAGACAACATATTTAAAAGCAAAGACATTACTTTGCCAACAAAGGTCCATCTAGTGAAGGCTATGGTTTTTCCAGTAGTCATGTATGGATATGAGAGTTGGACGGTGAAGAAAGCTGAGCACCGAAGAATTGATGCTTTTGAACTGTGGTGATGGAGAAGACTCTTGAAAGTCCTTTGGGCTGCAAGAAGATCCAACCAGTCCATCTTAAAGGAGACCAGTCCTAGGTGTTCATTGGAAGGACTGATGTTGAAGCTGAAACTCCAACACTTTGGTTACCTCATGCAAAGAGTTGACTCATTGGAAAAGACCCTAATGCTGGGAAGAATTGGGAGCAGGAGAAGGGGACAACAGAGGATGAGATGGCTGAATGGCATCACCGACATGATGGACATGGGTTTGGGTAGACTCTGGAAGTTGGTGATGGACAGGGAGGCCTGGTGTGCTTCGATTCATGGGGTTGCAAAGAGTCAGATATGACTGAGCACTGAACTGAACTGAACTGATCTTGAAGTTTTATGAGAATTAAATGAGATAATCCTTGTGGAATGCTTGGAACTGCACTTAGCACACAGTAAATATTATATTAATGTGAGCTATTATTCCTGGAGGTGATAGTAAGAGGAAGTAGGTAGGCAACTTAGTTCCAACATCAAGGTGTGTTGCTGTGTAGTCCCCCATCCATAGTTAATCCCTGTATGATAGAGCTTCACAGAAAAGGAAAACTCCACTGTGCAGTCCCTTCTGGGTCCTAGCATACACCAAGCCCTGAATATAACAGCACTCTATGTGCTTTTCTTCCATAAAGCCACAGACTCATGACTCAGTGGGCCTCTACTATAATGTAGGTACTGGCAGTTCAGTTCAGTCGCTCAGTCGTGTCCAATTCTTTGAGACCCCATGGACTGCAGCATGCCAGGCCTCTCTGTCCATCACCAACTCCCAGAGCTTACTCAAACTCATGTTCATTGACTCAATGATGCCATACAACTATCTCATCCTCCGTCGTCCCCTTCTCCTCCCACCTTCAATCTTTCCCAGCATCAGGGTCTTTTCCAATGAGTCACTTCTTTGCATCAGGTGGCCAAAGTATTGGAGTTTCAGCTTCAGGGTCAGTTTTCCTAAAGAATATCAGGACTGATTTCCTTTAGGATGGACTGGTTGGGTCTCCTTGCAATCCAAGGGACTCTCAAGAATCTTCTCCAACACCACAATTCAAAAGCATCAATTCTTTGGTCCTCAGCTTTCTTTATAGTCCAACTCTCACATCCATACATGACTGCTGGAAAACCATAGCTTTGATTAGATGGACATTTGTTGCAAAGTAATGCCTCTGCTTTTTAATATGCTGTCTAGTTTGGTCATAGCTTTCCTTCCAAGAAGCAAGCCTCTTTTAATTTCATAGCTGCAGTCACCATCTGCAGTGATTTTGGAGCCCAAGAAAATAAAGTCTGTCACTGTTTTCATTGTTTCCCCATCTATTTTCCATGAAGTGATGGGACCGGATGCCATAATCTTAGTTTTCTGAATGTTGAGTTTTAAGCCACCTTTTTCACTCTCCTCTTTCACTTTCATCAAGAGGCTCTTTAGTTAAATAAAGAGGCTCTGCATATAAGTTAAATAATCAGGGTGACAATAAACAGCCTTGACATACTCCTTTTCCTATTTGGACCAAGTTTGTTGTTCTATGTCCAGTTCTAACTGTTGCTTCCTGACCTGCACACAGGTTTCTCAAGAGACAGGTCAGGTGGTCTGGTATTCCCATCTCTTTCAGAATTTTCCATAGTTTATTGTGATCCACACAGTCAAAGGCTTTGGTATAGTCAATAAAGCAGAAATAGATGTTTTTCTGGAACTCTCTTGCTTTTTCAATGATTCATCAGATGTTGACAATTTGATCTCTGGTTCCTCTGCCTTTTCTAAAACCAGCTTGAACATCTGGAAGTTCATGGTTCACGTATTCCTGAAGCCTGGCTTGGAGAATTTTGAGCATTACTTTACTAGTGTGTGAGATGAGTGCAATTGTGTGGGAGATTGAGCATTCTTTGGCACTGGCTTTCTTTGGGATTGGAATGAAAACTGACCTTTTCCAGTCCTGTGGCCACTGCTGAGTTTTCCAAATTTGCTGACATATTGAGTGAAGCACTTTCACAGCATCATCTTTCAGGTTTTGAAATAGCTCAACTGAAATTCCATCGTCTCCACTAGCTTTCAGAGAAGGCAATGGCACCCCACTCCAGTACTCTTGCCTGGAAAACCCCATTGATGAAGGAGCCTGGTAGGCTGCAGTTTAAGGGGTAGCTAAGAGCTGGACACGATTGAGTGACTTCACTTTCACTTTTTACTTTCATGCCTTGGAGAAGGAAATGGCAACCCACTCCAGTGTTCTTGCCTGGAGAATCCCAGGAACCATGGATCCTGGTGGGTGCCGTTTATGGGGTTGCACAAAGTCGAATACAACTGAAGTGACTTAGCAGCAGCAGCAGCCACTAGCTCTGTTCGTAGTGATACTTCCTAAGGTTCACTTGACTTCACATTCCAGGATATCTGGCTCTAGGTGAGTGATCACACCATCGTGATTATCTGGGTCATGAATATCATTTTTGTACAGTTCTTCTGTGTATTCTTGCCACATTTTCTTAATATCTTCTGCTTCTGTTAGGTCCATACCATTTCTATTCTTTATCGAGCCCATCTTTGCATGGAATGTTCCCTTTGTACCTCCGATTTTCTTGAAGAGATCTCTAGTCTTTCCCATTCTGTTGTTTTCCTCTATTTCTTTGCATTGATTGCTGAGGAAGGCTTTCTTATCTCTCCTTGCTATTCTTTGGAACTCTGCATGCACATGGGAATGTCTTTCTTTTTCTCCTTTTCTTTTCACTTCCCTTCTTTTCACAGCTATTTGTAAGGCCTCTTCATATAGCCATTTTGCTTTTTTGCATTTCTTTTCCATGGGGATCTTGGTCCCTGTCTCCTGTACAATGTCAGGAACCTCCATCCATAGTTCATCAGGCACTCTGTCTATCAGATCTAGTCCCTTAAATCCATTTCTCACTTCCACTGTATAATCATAAGGGATTTGATATAGGTCATTCTAGAATAGTCTAGTGGTTTTCTCCACTTTCTTCAATTTCAGTCTGAATATGACAATAAGGAGTTCATGATCTGAGCCACAGTCAGCTCCTGGTCTTGTTTTTGCTGACTGTATAGAGCTTCTCCATCTTTGGCTGCAAAGAATATAATCAATCTAATTTTATGTCGACCACCTGGTGATGTCCATGTGTAGAGTCTTCTCTTGTGTTGTTGGAAGAGGGTGTTTGCTATGACGAGTACGTTCTCTTGGCAAAACTCCATTAGCCTTTGCCCTGCTTCATTCTGTACTCCAAGGTCAAATTTGCCTGTTCCTCCAGGTGTTTCTTGACTTTCTACTTTTGCATTCCAGTCCCCTATAACGAAAAGGACATCTTTTTTGGGTGTTAGTTCTAGAAGGTCTTGTAGGTCTTCATAGAACCTTTAAACTTCAGCTTCTTCAGCGTTACAAGTTGGGGCATAGGCTTCGATTACCGTGATATTGAATAGTTTGCCTTGAAAATGAACAGAGATCATTCTGTCATTTTTGAGATTGCATCCAAGTACTGCATTTTGGACTCTTTTTGTTGACCATGATGGCTACTCCATTTCTTCTAAGGGATTCCTGCCCACAGTAGTAGATATAATGGTCATCTGAGTTAAATTCACCCATTCCAGTCCATCTTAGTTCGCTGATTCCTAGAATGTCGACGTTCACTCTTGTCATCTGTTTGACCACTTCCAATTTGCTTTGATTCATGGACCTAACATTACAGGTTCCTATGCAATATTGCTCTTTAAAGCATCGGACCTTGATTCTATCACCAGTCACATCCACAACTGGGTATTGTTTTTGCTTTGGCTCCATCCCTTTATTCTTTCTGGAGTTATTTCTCCACTGATCTCCTGTATCATATTGGGCACCTACCAACCTGGGGAGTTCCTCTTTCAGTGTCCTATCTTTTTGTCCTTTCATACTGTTCATGGGGTCCTCAAGGCAAGAATACTGAAGTGGTTTGCCATTCCCTTCTCCAGCGGACCACATTCCACTGTCTTGGGTGGCCCCACACGGCATGGCTTAGTTTCATTGAGTTAGACAAGGCTGTGGTCCGTGTGATCAGATTGGCTAGTTTTCTGTTTTTATGATTTCAGTGTGTCTGCCCTCTGATGCCCTCTTGCGATACCTACCGTCTTACTTGGGTTTCTCTTACCTTGGATGTAGGGTGTCTCTTCATGGCTGCTCCAGCAAAGCAGAGGCTGATTTGCTTAAGGCTGCTCTTTTCCTCCCTCCCTAATGAGCTCTAGTAGGAGGGCTTTGAATAACGATTTCCTCATAGGACAACTACTTATAAAGCACTTACTATGTGCCCAGTGTTTCTTTCTGTATTTGGAATACAGCAATGAATAAAACAGACAAAAAACCCTTTCCTGGTGTGTACAAGGGGGTGGTGGAGGATCAGATAATAAACAGGATAAGTAAGTGAAATATGTACATTCTATGTTAGATTACATTGTGGTAAGTGCTAAGGAGGAAAATAAAGCAGGGGAGGGGTGAAATTTGAGACCAGGTGGCTGGGTTGTGAGAAGGCCACCCACTATCTGAAGGGTGGCTCTCATCTGAGTATAAAGAAGAATCTCCTGGCTTGCAGAGAGTCTGATAGTAGGCCTGGAGCTGGGCCCAGAACTGTGATGTCACGGACCCACACTGAAGTGCATTGCTCTGTTGGGAAAACAAGTCCAAGAAGGGTAGCACTGATTTTTTCCTGAGAAAGTTACCTGTGGGAACAAGAAAAGAGAAGAAAAGGCAGCTTCAGAAGTGTCCCCCTGCCTTCAAATTCTAGGGTATCTTCACATGCCACTCCTTGGAGCCTGTACTATGTCCCTGTCTCTCTAGAGAATAGGAGGAACTTAGAGTTCTCAGCCAAGCCCTATATTGGGCAGGGCAGAGCTGGGTTGGGCTGGAAAAAGAGGAAAATCCAGTCTGAGGACAGAGCATGGTTTGGGGTTCTGCTTCCTGAGTCAGTCTTGCCTGCCTAGAGCCAGCAAGGAGTGGCCCAAGCTCAGCCCAGATACAGCTGTCCCAGTATTTTATAGCAATCTAAGTTTTCATCTTTTCAATCTCGGGGCACCCAGCTCTTGCAACAGAAGGGAAAACTTGGAATGATCTGTTGATTCAACCAAGTACTTACTGAGCATGTGCTTTGTGCCAGATATGGTTCTAGATGCTGGAGGGATAGCAGTGAGCAAAACAGGCCTCTGCCTTCTTAGAGCTTATATTCTACTAGGGGAACAGATTGTGAACAAAATAATAAAAAATGTATTTCTATTAATGGTAAAGGCTGATAATAAAGAGGAGGGTGCGACAGAAAGTCGTGCTTTCGACAGAAAGTGCAGTGAATGCTGTTGAAAGCTTAGACTCCAGTGAGAGTCTCCTGGAGAATATGACTTCTGAAAGTGAAGACTTTAAGTAAGCAAAGGAGGCATGAGGCTTTCTGGAGAAATAGAATTCCAGGCCAAGGAAATGGCAAATGCAAAGGTACTCGGGCAGGGTAGTGTGCAGCAGGTTAGAATCACAACACATTGGCCATTGTGGCTGAAGTTGGGAAAGCAAGGGGGCAAGTGAAGAGATGGAATCAGAGATAGCAGCAACCTCGTTGTCTGCAGTGGGGAAGGGAAGCCAAAGGGGCATTGTGGCAGAAGAGTGATCTGATTTGATTTATATTTTTAAGGGATTGCCTCTGGAAGCTGTGTTGAAAATAGACACGGGACAAGGAAGGAGGCAGTGAGACCAGAGAGGAGGCCACCAGAACATGTCTGTGGGAAACGACTGCAGTTTGAATTGGGCTGTTAGCAGTCAAAAGGTAAAAAGTGGCTGGGTATTTTAAGGAGGATTCTGCAGGATTTGCTGATAGACAAAATGTGGGTTTTGAGAAAAATAGTATGTGCCTATGCCAGGAATACCAGACCATCCTACCTGCCTCCTGAGAAACCTGTATGCAGGTCAAGAAGCAACAGTTAGACCCAGACATGGAAGAACAGACTGGTTCCAAATTGGGAAAGGAGTACATCAAGATTATATATTGTCACCCTGCTTATTTAACTTATGTGCAGAATACATCATGAGAAATGCCAGGCTGGACAAAGCACAAACTGGAATCAAAATTGCCAGGAGAATTATCAATAACCTCAGATATGCAGATGACACCACCCTTATGGCAGAAAGTGAAGAACTAAAGAATCTCTTGATGAAAGTGAAAGAGGAGAGTGAGAAAGCTGGCTTAAAACTTAACATTCAAAAAGCTAAGATCATGCATCTGGTCCCATCACTTCATGGCAAATAGATGGGGATACAATGGAAACAGTGACAGACTTTATTTTTCTGGGCTCCAAAAGCACTGCAGATGGTGACTGAAGCCATGAAATTAAAAGACACTTACTTCTTGGAAGGAAAGCTATGACCAACCTAGACAACATATTAAAAAGCAGAGACATTACTTTGCCAACAAAGGCTGTCTAGTCAAAGCTATGATTTTTCCAGTAGTCATGTATGGATGTGAGAGTTGGACCATAAAGAAAGCTGAGCACTGAAGCACTGATGCTTTTGAACTGTGGTGTTGGAGAAGACTCTTGAGAGTCCCTTGGATTGCAAGGAGATCCAACCAGTCAATTCCAAAGAAATCATTCCTGAATATTCATTGGAGAGAATAATGCTAAAGCTGAAACTCCAATACTTTAGCCATCTGATGCGAAGAAGTGACTCATTTGAAAAGACCCTGATCTGGGAAAGATTGAAGGCAAGAGGAGAAGGGGACAACAGAGAATGAGATGGTTGGATGGCATCACTGACTCGATAGACATGTATTTGAGCAAGATCCAGGAGTTGGTGATGGACAGGGAGGCCTGGCGTGCTGCAATCCATGGGGTCGCAAAGAGTTGGACATGACTGAGCAACCGGATTGATGCCAGGAAATGGCTTGTACACACATAATTAAATTTTCACATAAATGGTGTTCCCAGGTGGCTCAGTGGCAGAGTCCTCCTGCCAATCCAGGAGACGTGGGTTTGGATTTTGGTCCTGGGGGACCCTCTGGAGAAGGAAATGGCAACCCACTCCGGTGTTCTTGTCTGGGGAAGAGGAGTCTGGTGGGCTACCGTGAATGGAGTCACGAAAGAGTCAGACACAACCTAATGACTAAATAACAAAAACAACATCCTTACAGATTAGGAAACTGACAGGCTAAGTGCCTTGAAAAATCCTGTGACTAGCAAGTGGTGGAACTGGTATTTCAATCCAACCTTCCACCAAAAGCAGGCCCTGAGCTCTCAGCAGCTGTAAACATCCCATCCATTCACTCAGTAGCTCTCCAGTTGCACATCTACTCTGCTGCAGGCGCTGGCCCAGAAGTTGAGGAGGCAGAAATGAGTAAGAGAGAGTTCTTGACCTTGGAGAGGTCATATGGTTTGGAGGAAGAGACAGATACGACTAGAAATACAACAATGAGATAAGAGGGCAGAGTCCTAAACCCTCGGAGGAATGCGTAACTATTTCCCTGGGAACGGTGTGAACTGGATTTGGAGACCAGGTAGGACTCTGCCAGGAGAATAAGGGATGGAAAACCTTTCTGGGCTGGGGGAACCACATGTCAAAGAGAGAGGTATGAGAAGATCTGCCACATTCAGAAGACTGGATATACAGGGATTTGGGAGGGGTTCAGGGAGCCCTGGAAAGCAGGACTGGGGCTGGAGCAGGTAGCTGAGCAGTCAGGCCTGCCAGGAAAAGCTTACCCTGAGGACAAGGGGAAATCCATGCCGTTTTCCAAAGGGAAGAGAGGTGCTTAGGTCTGTTTTCCAAATATTGCTCTTCGAGTCACAAGTGGATGCCAGGGAGAAGACAAGTTTTCCCTGTTTCAGGATGACGTAACTTGGGGAATCTGGTAAAACAGCGAGAACTGGCACCTGTTTCCAGGAAACCAACAGTACTTTCCCATGCGTGCATGTCTGTGTGTGTATCTATAAATATGCCCAGCGTTTGGCTGGAATTTCATACAGGGTCATGACAGCATCCTGCCACACTTGCCAAGCTGCTCCTCTACTTTCTTTCCTTCTCTTGGTGTGGCTTAGTCCCATAAAGCGTCAAATTTCACTACCCATCAGGCAAGGCCGGTTTCTGACCTCTGTCTTATCATTATTTCCCTAGGATACTAAAGTGAGTATTCAAACTGCACTACAAAGGATGTGAGTTTGGCCAAAGGAGGGAATACGACACCGTCAGATCCAAGCTGAGTGTGGACTGACTCCTAGCGGTGAGAATCCTGGTAGTGAATGTCTGAGAAAACTTGTGTCCTATCCACGTCTGTGATCCTTCAAGTTAGATCGGTGTTTAGAGACAGAGACAGAGAAATACACATGTATACACGTGTATTTATACATACATATACATATATACACATGTGTATGTAAGTACATATTGTATATGTATATTTGTACATATGGAAAGAGACAAAGACAGACATAGAAAACAGGGGCACAGACAGACAGAGGTAGAAGAATGGGCAGTCAAATATTTTCAACCATGATAAGTCCCAGTTAGGGCAGACCTGCTAAAATTGGTTCACGGAATTAACGTTGATATGCAGTGGAGTCCAGCCCCTTCCATATTCCTAGCTCAGAAATTTGTATCAGCTTTTGTCCCTTTTTGTCAGCTCTGGAGCAAAACAAAACAAAACAAAGCTAAAACAAAACAAACAAACAAACAAAACAGAGCTAGAATGAAACAGGGAAAACTCAGACTTAGAGGGAGTCTCAGAGTAAAGGCAGGCTCTCAGTCAGTTCAGTTCAATTCAGTCGCTCACTCATGTCTGACTCTTTGTGACCCCATGGACTGCAGCACGCCAGTTCTCCCTGCCCATCACCAACTCCTGGAGTTTACTCAAACTCATGTCCATTGAGTTGGTGATGCCAACCAACCATCTCATCCTCTGTTGTCCCCTTCTCCTCTTGCCTTCAATCTTTCTTAGCATCAAGGTCTTTTGAAATGAGTCACTTCTTCACATCATGTGGCCAAAGTATTGGAGTTTCAGTTTCAGCATCAGTCCTTCCAATGAATATTCAGGACTGATTTCCTTTAGGATGAAGTGGTTGGATCTCCTTGCAGTCCAATGGACTCTCAAGAGTCTTCTCCAACACCACAGTTCAAAAGCATCATTTTTCCAGCACTCAGCCTCCTTTAGAGTCCAAATCTCAAATCCATACATGACTACTGGAAAAACCATAGTTTTGACTAGACAGACATTTGTCAGCAAAGTAATGTCTCTGCTTTTTAATATGCTGTCTAGGTTGGTCATAGCTTTTCTTCCAAGGAGTAAGCATCTTTTAATTTCATGGCTGCAGTTACCATCTGCAATGATTTTGGAGCCCAAGAAGTCTGTCATTGTTTCCATTGTATCCCCATCTATTTTCCATGAAGTGATGGGACCGGATGCCATAATCTTAGTTTTCTGAATGTTGAGTTTTAAGCCAACATTTTCAGTCTCCTCTTTCATTTTCATCATGAGGTTCTTTAGTTCTTCTTCGCTTTCTGCCATAAGGGTGGTGTTATCTGCATATCTGGGGTTACTGATATTTCTCCCAGCAATCTTGATTCCAGCTTGTCCTTCATCCAGCCCAGCGTTTCTCATGATGTACTCTGCCTATAAGTTAAATAAGCAGGGTGACAATATACAGCCTTAATGTACTCCTTTCCCAATTTGGAACTAGTATGTTGTTGCATGTCTGGTTCTAACTACATACAGATATCTCAGGAGGTAGATAAGGTGGTCTGGAATTCTCACCTCTTTAAGAATTTTCCACAGTTTGTTGTGATGCACATGGTCAAAGGCTTTGGCATAGCCAATAAAGCAGTAGAAGATGTTTTTCTGGAACTCTCTTGCTTTTTTGATGATCTAACAGATGTTTGGAACTTGATCTCTGGTTCCTCTGCCTTTTCTAAATCCAGCTAGAACATCTGGAAGTTCATGGTTCATGTAATGTTGAAACCTGCCTTGGAGAATTTTGAGCATTATTTTGCTAGCATGTGAAATGAATGGAATTGTGCAGTAGTTTGACATTCTTTGGCATTGCCTTTCTTTGGGACTGGGATAAAAACTGACCTTTTCCAGTCCTGTGGCCACCGTTGAATTTTCCAAATTTACTAACATATTGAGTGTAGCACTTTCACAGCATCATCTTTCAGGATCTGAAATAGCTAACTAGGATTCCATCACCTCCACTAGCTTTGTTCGTAGTGATGTTTCCTAAGGCCCACTTGATTTCACATTTTGGGATGTCTGGCTTTAGGTGAGTGATCATATCATCATGGTTATCTGGGTCATGGAGATCTTTTTTGTATAGTTCTTCTGTGTATTCTTGCCACCTCTTCTTAATATCTTCAGCTTCTGTTAGGTCCATTTCTGTCCTTTATTGTGCTTCTGTTCTGTTCCAGGCCAAAGAACTCAGGTTTCTGACAGCTCTTCTCAAGGCTGAGCCCTGTCTCCATGGTCAGGACCTGGGTGGGGAAGGGCTGGCCACTTATCCGCTCTCTGGAGTGCTAGGGTTTGTCATCTCTCACTGGGCAGCTAAGCTGAGTTATGTGTCAGCCAAGCTGCCCTCCTTGGCCATCCGGCTTGTCTGGGACCAGCAGAAACTGGGCTTGTTTTGGGAGAGAGCTGAGTCCTGTTCTCCATATGACTTTAGAGTGAGGGATATGGTCCCTTACCTTTTAAGCCCCAATCTCCTCATCTGTAAAATTGGAATAAAATATTTGTTACCATGTGATATTACACTGAGAATCTAAACAACAACAAAAAAAGCACAAACAAAACTCCAAGCTCATAGATGCAGAGAACTGGCTGGTGGTTGTCATTGGAAGGGTTTGGGTGAGCAAAATTGGTGAAGGTGGTCAAAAGGTTATCAAATTAGTAAGTCATGGGGATTAATTAATGTACAGCATGGTCATTACAGTTAATAATACTGTATTGCATATTTGAAGTTTCTAATAGAGTAGATCTTAAGTGTTCTTATCCCAAGAAAAACAACTTTTTATAACTGTGCATGGTGATAGACATGGTGATCATTTCACAGTATATGCAAATACCAAATCATTATGCTGTATACTCAGAACTAAAATGTTATATGCCAATTATACTTCAATAAAAATTTAAAATTAAAATATAAAAATCTGTTCTCCATCTTACAGAGGTTAGGTAGCAGAGCCAGGTCTCCTGCCCAGGATTGGACATAGGCCATCTGGCTCCACAGCCTGTGCCTCTAATCTCACTTCATTGCTGCCTTTCTTCATTCCTAGCATTGGTGAGGGGCTGCTGAAGTGTAATGAAAGCTTTTGATTACGGATGTGAAACTTTAATATCTGAATAAAGCCATTCACTTTAACACTAACTTTAAATTCCAGTTCCTTCAGTTGCATCGACTTTGGCTTGGAAGATGGTTGCCTCTGCGTTGAGGCTCATGTAGGGCAAATCCTTGTGTTACCCAAATATTCAAGAGCAGAGCCTATGCCCCAGTATAGACTGCCCCTTACCCGACGCCAGAGCGCTGAACCTGTGGAAACGAAGGCAGTAAACCTCACAGCATTGGGAGGTAGAAATGGTTGAATGCGGTCTAGAAACCGGTAGAATTTTAATTAAATGCTCAAGATATAAGTCATTATACATTTAGTACTTGTCAAAACACCCCTTTTGAGTCTTGTGGGCTAGGGACTATTAATAAAAGTTGCTGAAATGTGAAGAAAAGCCCACAAGCCCCTCCCCGAATACCCGCCCTGCTTGCCCCACAGCACCGCTCCTGTCAGGCTCGGGCAGCCCCAGCGCGGCGCCGCCACTGTCCTGCGCAGTCCACACACCTGCCGCTAAGTCGTGTCCGACTCTTGGCCTCCCTGTGGACTGTAGCCCACCAGGTTCCTCTGTCTGTGGGATTCTCTAGGCAAGAATACTGGAGTGGGTTGCCATGCCCTCCTCCAGGGGACCATCCTGGCCCCGGGATCAAACCTGTGTCTCTTATGTCTTCTGCATCGGAAAGCAGGTTCTTTGCCACTAGCACCACCTGAGAAGTGCTGCTTCCATACCCACTGGCTCCAAATTGCAGCAGATGGGCAGCAGATATGAGTGTGCTTTCTTGGAGGCTATGCCTGAGGTGGTGTCCCTGAGAAGACCTGTTTTGAGACTGCCTGCCTCCTTCAGGAGTCTGTGTACAGGGTGTAGGGTGGGGGTAGAGGCAAGGAGGGGGTCTATCAGGGAGAAGAAAGGCTCTTCAGAAAGGCCTCAGGGTTCCTGCCTCAGCTTCTTCTCCACCCACCTGACCCCAAATCTCCAGACTCCTGGAGAGCCCTCAGGTGTCCGGGCTAGAAACACTCTGCGGATGCGGGAGGGGCCAGGGAGCAGACCGTTCTGCAGGGTGTCCTTCTCCCCATCCCCTTTCCTTAGGTCGCACTGTGTTCCAAGTGGATGCTCTGAAAGGGGACAAGCAGGATCTAAGACCCTGATGGAGAGGGGCACACGAGGGGATGGGTGTGAGCAGACCTGGTTCAAATGCACACAGGGAGCCTCCCCTATCTTCCTCTTTGTGAAGTTAGCCTTTTCCACCTATG
Organism: Antilocapra americana; assembly: GCA_007570785.1. NCBI lineage: Eukaryota > Metazoa > Chordata > Mammalia > Artiodactyla > Antilocapridae > Antilocapra > Antilocapra americana. Next base: position 373,689 of record ML660207.1, read on the forward strand.
GGCTCTAACGGCAATATCCAGAGATAAATCCATGCACCTATGGACACCTTATTTTTGACAGAGGAGGCAAAAATATACAATGGAGAAAAGACAACCTCTTTAACAAGTGGTACTGGGAAAACTGGTCAACCACTTGTAAAAGAAATAACACGTTCTAACACCATACACAAAAATAAACTCAAAATGGATTAAAGATGTAAATGTAAGACCAGAAACTATAAAACCCCTAGAGGAAAACATAGGCAAAACACTTTCTGACATAAATCACAGCAGGATCCTCTATGACCCACCTCCCAGAGAAATGGAAATAAAAGCAAAAATAAACAAATGGGACCTAATTAAACTTAAAAGCTTTTGCACAATGAAGGAAACCATAAGCCAGGTGAAATGACAGCCTTCAGAATGGGAGAAAATAATAGCAAATGAAGCAACTGACAAAGAATTAATCTCAAAAATATACAGCAGCTCCTGCAGCTCAATTCCAGAAAAATAAACTACCCAATCAAAAATTGAGCCAAAGAACCAAACAGTCATTTCTCCAAAGAAGACGTACAGATGGCTAACAAACACATGAAAAGATGCTCACCATCACTCATTATCAGAGAAATGCAAATCAAAACCACAATGTGGTACCATCTCAGGCAGGTCAGAATGGCTGCTATCAAAAAGTCTACAAGCAATAAATGCTGGAGAGGTTGTGGAGAAAAAGGAACCCTCTTACACTGTTGGTGGGAATGCAAACTAGTACAGCCACTATGGAGATCAGTGTGGAGATTCCTTAAAAAACTGGAAAAAGAGCTGCCATACAACCCAGCAATCCCACTGCTGGGCATGCACACCGAGGAAACCAGAATTGAAAGAGACACGTGTACCCCAATGTTCATCACAGCACTGTTTATAATAGCTAGGACATGGAAGCAACCTAGATGTCCATCAGCAGACGAATGGATAAGAAAGCTGTGGTACATATACACAGTGGAATATTACTCACTATTAAAAAGAATGCATTTGAATCAATTCTAGTAAGGTGGATGAAACTGGAGCCTATCATAAAGAGCGAAGTAAGTCAGAAAGAAAAACACCAATGCAGTATATTAACATACACATATATATGGAATTTAGAAAGATGGTAACAATGACCCTATATGCAAGACAGCAAAAGAGACACATGTCAAGAACAGACTTTTGGACTCTGTGGGAGAAGGCGAGGATGGGGTGTTTTGAGAGAATAGCATTGAAACATGTCTATTACTATATGTGAAATAGATCGCCAGTCCAGGTTCCATGCATGAGACAGGATGCTTGGGGCTGGTGCACTGGGATGACCCTGAGGAATGGGATGGGGAGAGAGGTGGGAGGGGGGGTTCAGGAGGGGACACATGTACACCCATGGCTGATTCATGTCAATGTATGGTGAAAACAACTACAATATTGTAAAGTCATTAGCCTCCAATTAAAATAAATAAATTAATTTAAAAAAAGATCTTGTCGTTAGTATACTCCAGTTATACCATGGTTACATAGACAAGATCTCTGAACTTGAAGCTTGTAAAACCTACACCACTATCATAATGGCAAAGCAGTTACCATTTATTAAGTTCCCCTACATGCTGGACAAGGTGTCACATACATTTCAAGTCTAATCCGCATCAGCAATTCTTTGTTGTTCTGTGATTGTCTCCATCTAGCAGATGAAGAAGCTGAGGGTTAAGTAACCTGCCAGGGACATGCAGTCAGAGACTGGTAGAGCTGAGATTCCAATCCAGGTTTCTCCAGAGTCACATTTCTTCAAGCTTCCAGAGCATCCTGCATCTCTCTCACTTGACCTGATGGATTGGAAAGTCCTTCAGAATGGGCTTGCTCCATTTGCTTGGGCTCTGCATTTCTGGGCATTGCCATGGGGGGAATGGGTGGCCTCAGCAAATTCTCAACACAAACCCACGCTCCCTGTAAATGAACATACTGGGTGTCTCTTTGCCCATCCACCTCCTGTATATTTGGTTGGCATGAGCCGGACCTCCATATGTAAACCAACTTGAAAAAAACAAGTTCTGGACATGTTTTCTACAGGGTTCTGTCTCTGGGAGTTGGGGGCAGAGGCTACCTAAAAAACTAGTTGAGGCTTGGAGTGTGGAATCAGAGCTTCTTGCTGTGTGTCCTGGGGTTAGTTATTTCACTTCTCTGAACTTTATCTTCTGATCTCTGTCACAGAATAAAGGTGAATGAAATAACCCAGTGAGCTAAAGTGCTCTGTGGGCTTCCCTGGGTTATCACTGATGGTGCCTGGCGCCGACCCTGGGTCCCCTGGGGCAGGAGCTGCAGCTGGGCCTTGTTTTGTCATCTACCCAGATCATTGTTCTGCCTCCTCAGTGTGAGCGTCACTTCCTTCCAGTTTCCCTCCAGTGTTAGTATCACTTCCTTTTAGGTGTTGGGAGGCAGGCCCAATACCTCTCCCCAAGCAGAAGCCCCCTACATAGCTCGTTGCTCCACGGGAATAGTCCAGCACCCACCCTACTCTGCAAGCTCCTTGTCTGTACCCCCAGCTTGGGGAGGACAGGCCCACAGTGGCCCTTCGGTAAGTGTTTGAAAGGGGATAACCTGGGCAGTCAGAAAACCAGAGAACTGCTGACTGGGCCATGGGAAGGGACTCGGCAATTTGTCTGAGTTTAAAGGCTTTGTGCTTTAAATTCATGTCTGCCTTACTTGGCCACTCATTTGGAAACAGCCTGATTTATCCTTGGTAGAAAATGGTCCTGCAAACTGTCCTCTCTTGTGGCTTTCCCAGGGGAAGGCAGCATCTCTCCCCTAGGCCAGGAGCTCCAGGGCAGGGGCTCTGCTCCCCCAGCCCACCCCCATCAGACCACCCACCTAGGCAGGTCTGTCTCTGGGACTCAGTAGGGGTAGACGCCAGGTAGGCTGACTTGACTTGAGTAATGACTTGGCTCTGGGTAAGACAGTGATCTCACTGAGCTTTTTACTTTGTGTTTTGTTTTGCCTTCTTGTCCAAGAACCCAAGGGCTTTATTGCAACCTCTTGGCTTCTTTTAGAGGAAAGGCCAGAGGAGCAAGGGAGACTTCTTCTGTCCTGGGCCCACGATAACCTGGAGAGCAGGCAGGAGAAGGGGTGGAGGGAAGTGGGTGGGGAGCTGCTGCAGATGTCAGGGGCTGGACTTCCTCCCAGGACTGTCTCTGGTGCCTGGTCCATCCTCCTGCAGGGCCTACAGAATAACTCCTTTCTGGTCTGGACAAGGAGGCGAGTGGTTCTGGACTCCTCTGCAGGATCAGCAGCACCCTCTCTGAGTGCAAAAGTGTGTGGCCTGGCTGCTGCCTGGGACCTCGGACATGAGTTGACAGGAGAAGCTGCACCCACAGCTCAGGACAAAGCCCAGACACATACCGGGAATCCCCCAGACTGCCGGCCATGGGCTTCTCTGCACCCAGCCACTTCCAAACCCATGGCCAGAGGAAATCAGAAGATGGCTTGATGCAAGCTGGTGTCTCTAGCAGGCGGCCAGACCTAGATCATTGCCTGCTTACCGCAATTCCCTGTAAACTCTCCTCCACGCTCAGCATCTCCAGGATCACATGGGGCATTTGTGTATCCTTCTAGTAACGGAGAGACAGTGCGCCTGTCTTGCTTTTCTTGGCCACATGGGCCTCAGTTCCCCCAGGAACTCCTGAACTTCAGGCTGAAATCAGCCCTCATGACTGACTCTAGCTCACCAAGGAGTTTGCTTTTTTCAGGGTCACTGACCAGCGGTGAAGGCCTCTTCCCAGTCCTATCTAGTCCTGGCTCTCTACCCTTGAGTGAAGGGCAATATGTGAAAGAGTCCCAAACAAGTCCTGAGCTGATCCCCTGCTATTAATTGAAGCATCTCTCTAGCCTCAGGCATCTTGGTAGGTTGATTTGGTGGTAACTCTTGAAGTCAATGGCCTGCAATTCCTGAAGCTCAATCTTGTCATCTAGAAGACTTCCTTTATTGGACCCCTTCCTTGCTGACTCCCCTGAATGGCCAAGATCCCTTAGCAACAGGGTCCACCACCAGGTGGTGGGTAGCCCCTACTTTCTTACATGATGATTACAGGACAAGCATTTAGAGCCAGAGGGGCCATTTCAACCAGTTATTCCTTGTGTTTCTTTTGGCAGTCTGTGTAACCTCTCAACCTCAGTTTCCAAATCTGTCAGTCCATGTAATAGTTCATATCACATGGGATTGTACATGAACGAAAGGGGATGATGCCATTGACTCCAAGGGGCATGAACAGTGGGCTGAGGACAAGTGAAGGTAAAGGACAAACGTGGTTTACACCGCTGGAGTATAAATTTAGTTGCAGCATTTAGGGGAACATACTTTGAAGTAATGGGCTTCCCTGGTGGCTCAGCAGTAAAGAATCCACCTATAATGCAGGAGCTGCATGAGACCCTGATTCAATTCCTGAGTCAAGAAGATCCCTTGGAGGAGGACATGGCAACCCACTCTAGTATTCTTGCTTGGAAAATCCCATGAAGAGAGGAGCCTGGCAGGCTATAGTCCATGGGGTCACAGAGAGTCCCTGAAGACTGAACAGACTTAGCACACACACGTGCATTTTGAAGTGAACTACAGTAAGTCCCCTATATATGAATGAGTTCTCTTCTGAACGTACAAGTTCAACTTGTATGTAAGTTCAATAAAGTTAGCCTAGGTACCCAACTAACACAATTATCTATATAACACTGTACTGTAAAAGGTTTATAATATTGTTCACACAAATAATACATAAAAACACAAAAAATAAAAAAAATTTAATCTTACAGTATGGTATCTTGAAAAGTACAGTAGCACAGTATAATAGCTGGCATATGGAGGCTGGCGCCAAGTGAACTGGCAAGAAGACTTACTGACTGGAGGAGGGAGAGGAGGTGAGGATGGTAGAACTGAAGGATAGGCAGTGATAGGAGATGGAGAGCAAGCTGCAATTTCACTCACCCTTGTTGTTTCACATCTTTGAAAGTTCATAGCTTGAAGGTTCATATGTAGGGGACTTAATGTAAGTACTTTACTGATATAAAATTTGAACAGATTTTAAAGAGAAAAGAGAAGACTGAAGGAAGTGTTTTTATTTATTGTCGCTTGCTCTGGGTTATACTCTAAACGTGGGGGTCAGGGGTTATCTGGTTAAGGGTCACTCTCGACCTTTGATAAGACTTTTGATAAGAGTCTGACACTGGTGTGCCAGAGAAGCTGGTTCCTGCCCAGCAAGCCCTCTTCATTGGAGCTGCCTCAGCTTTCCACGGGCTTTTGCACATCTGAGATCTTTCCTTGAATTAAGTCCCAGCTCTCTTGAGCTTCACCACCCACACCAGAGCAAGAATCAGATCTGGGGCTCCAGTGAGGAGCTGGGTAGGTGTTTTCTTACAAAATTACTAGCACTATCAGAAAGGTGAGTGAGAAGATTCTCTTTTCCCAGATTTCGCATTGGTGGGCGTGAAGGTAAGGCAGGTCCTTGCTGCTTACTGTAGCAGTTGGCGGTCCTTACTCTTTGTCCCTCCCTCTATTTTGATTTTTGGAAGGTGGGAGCCACCTTGAACTGCCAGGACAAGGGTACCCACTGAGAGCAGCAGAGTAATGACCTGGCAGGAGACAGGGGCACTGCACCAGTCCTGAACTCCTTCCTCAGGACTTTTACGTGAGAGGAAAATAAGCTTGTGCCTTGTTAAAGCCTTTGTTGCTATGGGTTTTCTGTTACCTTCATTTGTACCTCATCCTGATGACATACCTAACTTAGTAAGTGATGGGGTGGGGAATTTGAACCTGAGTCAATGAGATCTAAAGCCCACACTATCCCACCATGACCTGATGTTTCTCGGACCCCTGCATCTGCTCCAGCTGTACCCCCATCGTCTCTTAGGTGGAACTGTAAGGGGTGGGAATTGGAGGAGGGGAGCTTGTCTGATGCGACTCTTCATACTCATTCATCCCAAAGACAGTTCAGAGACATTTGACAGATACAGAGGCAACTTGGGGACCAAGCCCAGGACTCTGAGAGGGTGGTGGAGAGGACAGCGCCCCTAAGATCCAGGAACCCCCAGCTCTCTGCCACAAGACTTGCTACACAGCCACCCCCTTGTGGCAGGTGAGAGCTGTACTCAGGTAGCCCTGGGTCCCTCCATCTCCTCTGACAGACTCTGGTCTACTGGGTCACCTCTAATGAAACTTGGCTAAGGAAAAGTGCTGAAAAGGTGAGGAACGCCCCAGGAGCATTCTCTTGCCACACGGGTTTTTGCAGGACATTTGTGAGCCCAGCAAAACATCAGGTCAGCAAAGCATGGCTCCCTTCTGGTCAGGAAGTGTATTTTCTTTTACTTGATCTCATGAGGAGTGGTTATCAGCTTCAGGGCTGAGTAGGAGTTTGAGTTAAAAGGGCTGTAATATCTCACTCAGAGCCTGCACATCACAGAGGAGAGTCTGAGCTAGGACTCACAACAGCTGGCTATATGTCTAGGAAAGTGCAATTCCCAGACAGGACACATTTAACTGGCTGACTGATCTTAAGGGAGTCTCCTATCTTGTCTCTCTCCTGGTTTGTATAATGGATATGATAATCACTATCTCTTATGATTATTGCAACATTTAATGAGATACCAAATAGGAAGAATCTATAAATACAAAAGATTAAGATTCTGCATTTGTGTGGTAGAAATCATTGTGCCCAACCAGACCACTTTCCCAGGCATGGTATATAGCAGGTGTTCAATAAATGCTAAATAGATAATACATACCAAAGTTTGTTTTCAGGGAAACTTTGCCAAGTGTCTACCTCATAAAGTTTCTATGAGGATAAAATGATATACATAAGGAAATTAGTCCCATGTATGGCATATAGCAGGTATTCAGTAAACATTAAAGATTGTTATCCAAGAGACTTCAGCATCAGGAACCTCTTACTGTGTTAGGAAGGGGTAGAAATCTGGTGAGTTGGTCAGTGGATTGAATATTACCAATGAGGGAGTGAGGTGAACAGAAAGGGCAGCTGAGTTTCCTTGGTTTTCTCAGCTTTGGGGAGTGAGGGTCCTTATATAGCTTATGAAAACATCCAGTCATTATATATGTTTACCAACAGAGGATGTCATTTCTATACAAATAAGTGCGTTGTTCTGCTAATCTGAATCAGGTTTCATCAAGGCAGCCCAGGTTGATTGAGAAGACTGGTTATGTGGCAGAGTAGACTTAGGAAAGTGCCTTAAGATCTGCACAGATATCAGAAAAAGTCAGGACCGGGAGAACCACTGCGCCAAGCTGATGGGGAGGCTTGTTAGGAGGTGACGTTTGAGCTGGCACTCAGGAACCTGTGGAGGGAAAGGAGCGAGCGTTTCCAGGGGTAATTTCCAGCTTATGACCAGATCTTGGAGAAAGCAATGGCAGTGAGGGTAGCGAAGGACACCAATGAGAGGAACCGGAATGAGAGTCCAGCCAAGGCATCTTAGAACAGCAGGTACAAGGCAGAAGTCAGAGGGACAGTTTTTATGGAACACTGAGAGCACTTTCTCCAACTGGCTTGAGTGTCAGGTGTGACTTCAGGATTCTCTCGTGGCTCAAATGGTGAAGAATCTGCCTGCAGGGCAGGGGACCTAGGTTTGATCCCTGGGTCAGGAAGATCCCCTGGAGAAGGGAATGCCTATCCACTCTGGTATTCGTGCCTGGAGAACTAATTCCAGACAGAGGAGCCTGGAGGGATATAGTCCGTGGTGTTGCAAAGAGTTGGACATGACTGAGCGACTAGCATTTTCACTTCACTTCGCTTTTCGCTACATATAACTTTGTCTGCAGTGGCCTCACCCAACATAGCACCTTTCAAGCAAGGTGTAATTCTGCAGGATTCCTTCCCTATGCAGATTCCAGAAACAAGTGCAATACTGAGGGATGTTAATAGCAGTAAGATTCCATTGGTTCTTTCCATTCTGAGTAGAGAAGGCTAGGAATTTCCCAATTTCCCCTTGCCTCTGAGCTAGTGGTTGTATTTCAATCACAGTTGAATTAGGAGAGAGAAATTGCATAGTCATTTGAAAAGGGAAGTTTTAATATAAAATTATTTTCAGAGAATTAACTACAGAGTGGCAATAAAAGAGATTGTTAAAAAAAAATCTCCTAAGGCCAATGAGAGTATACAAAGAAGGAACACACAAGGAAGGAGAGAAGGGCTCTTCAAGGCTGGGGTTCAGCCTTTGTTGGGGATGGTGTGGGTGTAGCCCATGGACGGCAGAGAAATTCTCTGAGTTGTCTTTGGGCAAAACTGGTCCATAGTCAGAGATCCCAGACTGATGGGAGAGAACTACAGTCTCAGGCTGCCAGCTGGAAGCTTCCTGCTGAGTGCCCACAAAATTCCCAGGAAATTGTTTTAGGAGAATGCAGCTGAAATCATGGTGAAGCCAGAAAACTTACTGAGAGATCTGTTTAGGAGAAGGTTGCATGAGGGACTTTCCAGTAATCCCTGCCTTTCATTAGGAATCCACCCATGAAGGATATAACTAAACTTGCCACTGGCAGTCTAGGAGAGATGCCCACAAAACTAGCCATAGAGATGCCACCAGCAGGTGGATTGCTGAAACTTGCTGGGAGTAAGCTCCACCAGACTTCAGAGTCCCGAGAGTAAGTCAGAAGGAAAGCAAAGGAACCAGAAGAGGCTCCTCGCCTCCTGTCCCTCCAGCGCCCTCTGCTGGTAAAGCATAGCATGTGCCAGGGAGAAGACAGCCCGGACCTGTATACAGGGTGCATTTGGAGCTGAAAGGTAATAAATTGATAACTGATACCGGATATTAGTGAGCTCAACGGGGGGGTCGGGGACTTTTCCATAAAACAGTTCTGGAGAATATCTTCTTATGAGATATTCCTGCCACCTGAGAAATGAATCCAAATGAAAAACCCAAAAGATAATAATAGCGTAAAAGGCAAAGAATAATTAAATCAATAAAACTAATAAAGCTATGTAAGTTAAATTGTTTTGATTAATATGATATGAAACTCAAGAAAAGTGAGATGTAAGTAATCGTTACAATTATATATGATAAAGACTTCATAATTATGAATTCAGATTTTAATATCACAAATTACCTTGACAAAAAGTGGAAGGTAACAAGGGGGATGTGTTCAATTTTTCATCTGTCATAAGTGATGTCAATAGCTATGGTTTTATTCTTGATGTTAATATATTTAAGGGACTTTAAAAATAAGAAGCACCCTAAGTGAACTTATTCACAAAACAGAAACAAGCTCACAGACTTAGAGAACAAACTCATGGCTTCCAGGGGTGGGGGGTGGGAGGGGAAAGAGTCGTTAGGGAGCTTGGGGTTAACATGGACACACTGATTTATTTGAAATGGGTAACCAATAAGGCCCCACTGTATAGCACAGGGAAGTCTACTCAACGTTCTGTGGCAGCCTGAATGGAGAGGGAGATGGAGGGAGAATGGATACATGTATGTGCATGGCCGAGTCCCTTTGCTGTCCACCTGAAACTATTACAACATTGCTAACTGGCTATGTTGTTCAGTCGCTTGGTCGTATCCAACTCTGCGATCCCATGGACTGTAGAACGTAAGGCTTACCTATCCTTCACCATCTTTCAGAGTTTTCTCAAACATGCGTTCATTGAGTCAGTGATGCCATCAAACCACCTCATCCTCTGTCGTCCCCTTCTCCTCCTGCCCTCAATCTTTCCCAGCAACAGGGTCTTTTCCAATGAGTATTGGAACTTCAGCATCAGTCCTTCCAGTGAATATGCAGGTGTGATCTCCTTGCAGTCCAAGGGACTCTCAAGTCTTCTCCAGTACCACAGTTCAAGAGCATCAAGTCTTTGGTGCTCAGCCCTCTTTATGGCCCAACTCTCACATCCATACATGACTACGGGAAAAACCACAGCTTGACTAGACGGACCTTTGTTGGCAAAGTGATGTCTTTGTTTTTTAATACGCTGTCTAGGCTTGTCACAGCTTTCCTTCCAAGGAGCGTCTTTTCATTTCATAGCAGCAGTCACTGTCCACAGGATTTGGGGCCCTGGAAAATAAAATCTGCCCCTGTTTCCATTTTTTCCCTATCTATCTGCTATGAAGTGATGGGACCAGATGCCGTGATTTTAGCTTTCTGAATGTTGAGTTTTAAACCAGCTTTTTCACTCTCTTCTTTCACCTTCATCAAGAGGCTCTTTAGTTCCTCTTCATTTTCTGCCATTAGGGTGGTGTCATCTGCATATCTGTGGTTGTTGATATTTCTCCCAGCAATCATGATATCAGCTTGTGCTCCACTCAGCATGGCATTTTGCATGATGTATTCTGCATATAAGTTAAATAAACAGGGTGACAATATACAACCTTGATGTACTCCTTTCCCAAATTTTAATCAGTCTGTTGTTTCATGTCCGGTTCCAATTGTTGCTTCTTGACCCGCATATAGATTTCTCAGGCGACAGGTAAGGTGGTCTGGTATTCCCATCTCTTGCAAAATTTTCCACCATTTGTTGTGATCCACACAGTCAAAAGTTTTAGCGTAATCAATGATGCAGAAGTATCCCACTGAGAATGACTAGAACAGATCAAAAGAATGAAATACCTGCTTGAGAGCAGGGAAACACTAATAAAGTACTGAAGAATCATGGATCAATATCTGGAAGGAAGAAAATTTACCTGCTGAAATTGAGCCTTGCATTTGGGCCCCTTTTGCCCAATCAAGAATGCAGATGAGAGGTTAAGTATTACTTTTGATAGCTTCATGGGGCTGGAATTGAAGTCTAGAGTTCACTAAGGGTGGGAACCTTCATAAAATTACCTCCTCCAACTCCAACCCCAACACATGCACACTCAACACACACACACTCTCACACACACACACTTTGAGTTGGAATTCAAAAGTGCCATATCACAGGCATAAGTCATCTAGCTCTTATATACGGCAGCCCAGGTCCAAGTCATCTGGGTGACCCAGAACCATTTTAATTTCTGAAACTGGATTATATCAATAGTTATTCCAGACTCTTCTAGGCTTTCTTAGTTTGGAAGAAACAAATAAGCCAGAAGCAGGAAAGGAGAACTGGGGAAAAAAAAATGCTCACAAAGAGGCTGATCTTTCACTGAATACACTGCCTCAGCACTCTAGGCTAAGTATGGGGAATCAAGATCAAGAAAGATCTGGGTTGGGGAGAACAAGGTGGCAGAGGAGTGGGTGGACATGGAGTACATCTGTCTCCATAGATACATCAGGAACACACCTTTAGACACAGACGTGCAGGCAGAACACCAACTGAGAGTGGACAAGAGTACCTGACCACTGGAAAAGAGTATATAGAACCGTGCAAAACTCGGTAGGACGAAGGAACTAGGGAGAAAAACAGGAATATTAGTAGGACTGGACCTGCCCTTGGCGAGTGGGAGAACTGAAGCAGAGGTCCCATCCCCCCAGCGGGGCAATCGTCAGAGTCAGAGTAGAAACATTTAAAGCTGAGAGTGAAATAGCTGATCTGTGGCAGCTTAAATGGAATGAAAATCAGATAGTCTTCGCTGCAGCCATACGTACCCTGGGCAGGAATGCTGGTCTCCTGGAAGGCGCAATGGCTGGGAGCTGGAGTTCAGGGATTGTGGAGCAATCCCAGGGCGAGGGCTGCTGTTGGCTGTGGAGAGATGGACTGAAAGGGCATGAGGGAGGAGATTGTGGTGGGGAATGCCTGTGGAGGAAAGTCGGGTAGCCTTGGAAGCACGGTGATACTGCTGAGTTATGCATAGGGGGTGGGGCCAACACCAGAGCCTCTCTCTCCTCACACGCCAGCACTGGTAGCTGAACAATAGAGAGGCTGGCCCATCCAACGCCTGACGCACTGAACTACAGAGCGGGACCCCAGTCAGGGTGCCCCTTTAAGTGACTGATGTTCTGAACTACAGACTAGTGCCCCTCTATGTGCCTGATGCGCCAAACAACAGAAGGACCCCAGGCAAGGGAGCCTGAGTGGGCGGAGCTACAGAGAAAGACTGGCCAAAGAGGCCTTCTAATTACCAGCTACAAGAGGCTCAAAAAAAGACTCTGAGAGGGTCAAAACTCATGCCATGGAGACAATCTGCATCCCTGCACACTTGGCACTGCCAGGGTCCCTGCAAGCCAAGCAGCTGCACCACCTTCATGCTCTCCTCTCACTGGGGCAGAGCTGAAAAGGCAAAAAAAAAAAAAAAAGTCTTGTGTTCATGCACGCAGGGTCACTTCAGTCGTGTTCAACTCTTTGTGACCCTGTAGACTGTGGCCTGCCAGGCTTCTCTGTCAGAGAAGGGGTTCTCCAGGCAGGAATACTGAAGCATATTGGTGAGTACTGGTTCCCATTCCCTCCTAGAGCACTATATTTACTGCTGTCCTAACTGCCAATCCTCCTGAGTACCTGGTGCTGCCAGAACCCCTGTGACCCAAGCAGCTGCACCACCTCCACACCTGGCCCTCACAGGGGCAAACCCAAGCCCTTCAGGGTAGCCCCAGGAGCAAACCCCATTGGATGACCCACATGCAGAGGTGGAAATAAAAGCACATTTGAAACCCAGGGGTAGTGTGGCTAAGGAAGAAGACCCAAAACCTTCCCACCAGGTGTACAAGCTACTGATTAAATCCACATGATAAACTAGGCAGACTCTGTCTATGGAATATATAAAAGGCCATTGAGAGCTCACCCCCCAACAAAAAAACCCCGCACTAGCTCTGATAGCTGTGGGCGTTGGAGGCAAGAACACACAGGAGTAGGACCAGGTTAGAGTCTGAGCTGTCCCCACAGCAGGTCCGGAGACCAGCACAGTGTTGGAGGGCATCCTAGGCAGGTGAGGTGAACTGTGATTCCCAGCACCGGAAAGGACTCTGACAGCAGTGACTCAAGAAAAACATTTATTATTGTTAAATTTTTGACTTGTTCTGTAGATTCTTTTAGATTTTTTTCCTCTCCCCTTTCCCTTCATTGTAGTTGTTGATTTTATTGGCACTAAGAAATCCAATTAAATTATTGAGCTTTTTTTTTCTTATCCCTCAGTCAACTTTTTTATTGTTGTCATAAAGATCTGCCTCTACTTTGGTCTTTTGCAATTCTATGGAGTTTTTCTCTTTTTTAAAAATTTTTAAACCTATTATTATATTTTCTACATTTATTCCTTTGTTTGCTTTTCCTACTGTTCTTTTCCCCTTGCAGTTAATTTCTAATGTACATAAATCTTCATCTACCTCTATTAACTTTGCATATCTATTCTTTTTTCTTTTCTTTCTCTCCTTTCCTCTCAACGTATTTGTTAATTTTATTTTCATTGCTTTATTCTCCAGTTGGCACCTTGCTTTAATTTTGTTTTCCAGTTTGTGCTTTAATTTGTTTTGTTCCAGTAAATATAATTTTTGATTTCATTTGTTCACCAACTCAATCTATTGTACCTAATTTTTGTTGGACTGTTTTTATTTTGCCTATGGGTGTATATGTATATGTGTATATTCAGTCACACTTTCTATTGTTGTGATAAACCTCTGTCTTTATATTGGGCTTTTGTAGTTCTGTGGAGTTTCCCCTTTTCCCCCTTTTTCCTTCTTCCCTTTTTTACTCCTTTCTCTCTCTTTTTTTTTTCTCATTAAACTTTTTTAATGGGTCTCAAATTCTGTGACAGATTTTTGGTCAAGTTGTTTTCATTAAAAAGTACTGATTTTAAAAACTAATAACTTAAACTGCCACACACAAAACATATGGTCCACAAAAACATTCTCCTTTCCTTCTGAAGGTTTTACGATGCATTGTTATCATTAACCAGTCTTTTACTATTAAACTTAAATGGCCAATTGAGACAAACAGTTCTGAGACCGTTCTTCCACCACTGAGTAAGACTGGGGTGGCAGGTATTGGGGATAATATTCATTTAGCCTTCTGAGCTTTCTGGGCAGACTTGGTGACCTTGCCAGCTCCAGCTGCCTTCTTGTCCACTGCTTTGATGACACCCACAGCGACTGTCTGTCTCATGTCACGCACAGCAAAACGGCCCAGGGGAGGGTAGTCAGAGAAGCTCTCAACACACGTGGGCTTGCCGGGAACCATATCAACGATGGCAGCATCACCAGATTTCAGGAATTTAGGGCCATCTTCCAGCTTTTTCCCAGAACGACGATCAATCTTCTCCTTCAACTCAGCAAAGTTGCAAGCAATATGAGCGGTGTGACAATCTAGCACAGGTGCACAGCCAGCACTGATTTGGCCTGGATGGTTCAAAATAATCACCTGAGCTGTGAAGCCAGCAGCTTCCACGGGTGGATCATTTTTGCTGTCACCGGCCACATTGCCACGACGAACATCTTTGACAGACACGTTCTTGACATTGAAGCCCACATTGTCCCCAGGAAGGGCTTCACTCAGTGCTTCATGGTGCATTTCTACGGACTTAACTTCGGTTGTTACACTGACTGGAGCAAAGGGGACCACCATGCCAGGTTTGAGAACACCAGTCTCCACACGACCCACAGGGACAGCACCAATACCACCAATTTTATAGGCATCCCGGAGAGGCAAATGCAAGGGTTTGTCAGTTGGGCGAGCTGGTGGCAGGATGCAATCCAGAGCTTCACGCAGGGTGGTTCCACTGGCATTGCCGTCCTTACGGGTGACTTTCCATCCCTTGAACCATGGCATGTTAGCACTTGGCTCCAGCATGTTGTCACCATTCCAGCCAGAAACTGGCACAAACGCTACTGTGTCGGGGGTGTAGCCAATTTTCTTAATGTAGGTGCTGACTTCCTTAACAATTTCCTCGTATCTCTTCTGGCTGTAGGGTGGCTCAGTGGAATCCATTTTGTTAACTCCAACAACGAGTTGTTTCACACCCAGAGTGTAAGCCAGAAGGGCATGCTCACGGGTCTGCCCATTCTTGGAGATACCGGCTTCAAATTCACCAACACCAGCAGCAACAATCAGGACAGCACAGTCAGCCTGGGATGTCCCTGTAATCATGTTTTTGATGAAGTCTCTGTGTCCTGGGGCATCAATGGTGGTAACATAGTACTTGCTGGTCTCAAATTTCCACAGGGAGATATCAATAGTGATACCACGCTCACGTTCAGCTTTCAGTTTGTCCAAGACCCAGGCATATTTGAAGGAGCCCTTTCCCATCTCGGCAGCCTCCTTCTCGAACTTCTCAATTGTTCTCTTGTCGATTCCGCCACATTTGTAGATCAGATGGCTAGTCGTGGTAGACTTCCCTGAATCTAAGTGCCCAATGACAAAGATGTTGATGTGGGTCTTCTTTCCCATTTTGGCTTAGGTTTAACTGTGGTTTTCAGGACACCTGTGTCCTGGCGGCAAACCCGTTGCGAAAAAGTCTCTTTTTTTATAATTAAAATTTTTTTAAAACCTATTATACTTTTTCTACATTTATTCTTTCATTTGCCTTTCTTACTGTTCTTTTCCCCTTGCAGTTAATCTTTAATGTACATAAATCTTCATCTACCTCTATTTAACTTTGCATATCTATTCTTTCTTTTCTTGCTCTCCTTTCCTCTCAACATATTTGTTAGTTTTGTTTTCATTGCTTTATTCTCCACTTGGCATCTTGCTTCAGTTTTGTTTTCCAGTTTGTGCTTAAGTTAGTTTTGTTCTTAACTGGTAAATATAATTTTTGATTTCCTTTGTTTGCTGGGTCAGTCTACTGTATTTTTGTTGGACTGTTTTCACTTTGCTCATGGGTATATATGTATGTATGTATATTCCATTATTTTACTTATTATGTGCCTGATTTTGTAAGTGCCATTTGTCTGGGGTTCATTTTTTCTTTCTCATGTTTGAATATTCGTTTTACTCTCCCTTAATGCCAAAACAAACCACTTGTGGAATCTTTGTTCCTGACCAAAGATCAAACCCTGAGCCTTTGGAGTGGGAGCACTGACTCCAAGACCCTAGACTACCAGAGAACTAACCCTAGGGAGGATCAAATAGTGAGAACTCACAGAAAGGAAACCACTTGAATACAAGACCCAGCATCACCCAACCACTAGTAGCACCCTGTGCAGGATGCCTCATCTAAACAACAAACAAAACAAAAATACAAATCCAATCATTGGCAGACAGGATTACTACCTCACTCAGCCTTGCCCATCAGAGGAAAAACAAACAAACAAAAACTCAGCATAAATCTCACCCTGTACAAAGCTTACACAAACCACTGGACCAACCTTAGGAGGGCATAAACCAAAAGGAAGAAAGGATTCAACCTTCTTCAAGGAAAGAATTCAACTTTCCTTGAAACTTGGGAAAAAAAGACCTCAAACACAGTAACTTTAGAGAAAAAAAGAAAAGAAAATGCAGAGAAATACTGTACAAATGAAAGAACAAACTAGAAACACAGAAGTACAAATAAATGAAGAGGAAATAGGAAAATTACCTGAAAAAAATTCAGAATAATGATAGCAAAGATGATCAAAACCCTTGAAAACAAAATGGAGAAAATGCAAGAATCAATTAACAAAGACTTAGAAGAATTAAAGAATAAGCATACAGAGACAAACAACACAATTACTGAAATTAAAACTCTAGAAGGAATCAATAGCCGAATATCTGAAGCAGGAGTACGAGTCAGTGAGGTGGAAGATAAAATGGTGGAAATAACTTCTGAAGAGCAGAATAAAGTAAAAAGAATGAAAAGAGTTGAAGACAGTCTCAGAGACCTTTGGGATCATATCAGAGGCATGAACATTCAAATTATAGGGGTCCCAGAGGAAGAAGAAGAGAAAAAGAAAGGGTATGAGAAAATTTTGAAGAGATTATAGTTGAAAATTTCCCCGACAAGGAAAAAAAAATAGCCAAGAGTCCAAGAGGCACAAAGAGTCTCATACAGGATAAATCTAAGGAGAAACACACCAAGACATATTAATCAAACTAACAAAGACTAAACTCAAAGAAAGAATATTAAAAGAGGCAAGGGAGAAGCAACAGGTAACATACAAGGGAAACCCCATACACTTAGCAGCTGGTCTTTCAGCAGAAACTCTGCAGGCCAGAAGGGAATGGCAGAATATATTTAAATTACTTAAAGGGAAAAATCTACAACCAAGATTAGTGTACCCAGCAAGGATCTGACTCAAAATTGATGGAGAAATCAAAAGCTTTTCAGACAAGCAAAAGGTAAGAGAATTCAGTACCACCAAACCAGCTTTATAACAAATGTTAAGTGGACTTATATAGTGAAGAAATACAAGAGAAGAAAAAAGATCTATAAAACCAACCCCAAACAATTAGAAAACTGAAATAGGAACATATATAACAATAATTACTTTAAAAATAAGTGGATTAAATGCTCCAACCAAAAGACACAGACTGGCTGAATGGATACAAAAACAAGACCCATATATATGCTGTCTACAAGAAACCCACTTCAGACTAAAGACACATATAGACTGAAAGTGAGAGGATGGAAAAACATATTCCATGCAAATGGGAAGCAAAAGAAAGCTGGAGTAGCAATCCTCATATCAGACAAAATAGACCTTAAAGTAAGGAAGATTACAAGAGATAAGGAAGGACATTGCATAATGATTGAGAGATCAATCCAAGAGGAAGACTTAACAATTGTAAATAACTATGCACCCAACATAGGAGCATTTCAATACATAAGGCAAACACTAACAGACGTAAAAGGAGAAATTGACAGTAACACAATAATAGTAGGAGACTTTAACACCCACTCACACCAATGGACAGATTATCAAAACAGAAAATTAATAAGGAAACAGAAGTCTTAAAGGATACATTAAATGAGATGGATTTCATAGATATCTTCAGGACATTCCATCCAAGTACAGAAGAATCCACCTTCTTCTTAAGTGCACAATGGAACATTCTCCAGGCTAGACCACTTTTTGGGTCACAAACAAAATCTCAGTAAATTTAAGATAATTGAAATTGTATCAAGCATCTTCTACAACCACAACGCTATGAGACTAGATATCAATTATGAGAAAAAAAACAACAACTGTAACAACACAAACACATGGAGATTAAACAACATGTTTCTAAATAACCAACAGGTTACTGAAGAAATCAAAAGGGAAATAAAAAATTTCTAGAAACAAATGACAATGAAAACACAACAACCCAAAACCTACAGGATGCAGCAAAAGCAGTTCTAAGAGGGTAGTGTATAGCAATACAATCCTACCTCAAAAAAAAAGAAAAAAGAAAAACATTGAAGAGACAATCTAACTTTATACCTAAAGCAACTGAAAAAAGAAAAAGAAAAAACTCCAAAAATTAATAGAAGGAAAAAAAATCATAAAGATCCAAGCAGAAATAAATGAAAAAGAAATGAAAGAAACAATAGTGAAGATCAATAGAACTAAAAGCTGGTTCTTTGAAATGATAAACAAAATTGACAAACTCTTAGCTAGACTCATCAAGAAAAAAGAAAGAATAATCAAATCAACAAAATTAGAAATGAAAAAGGAGAGGTCACAACAGACAATGAAGAAATACAAAGGATTGTAAGAGACTATTATGAACAACAATATGGCAATAAAATGGATAACCTGGAAGAAATGGACAGATGCTTAGAAAAGTTAAATCTTCCAAGACTGAGCCAGAAAGAAATAGAAATTATGAACAACTCAATTACAAGCACTGAAATTGAAGCTGTGATAAAAAATCTCCCAAAAAACAAAAGCCTGGGACCAGATGGCTTCACGGGAGAATTCTGTCAAACATTCAGCGAAGAGCTAATGCCTATGTTTCTAAAACTCTTTCAAAAAACCTCAGAGGAAGGAACACTTCCAAATTTATTCTGAGGCCACCATCACTCTGATACCAAAACCAGACAAAGACAGCACAAAAAAATAAAATTACAGGCCAATATCACTGATGAGCATAGATGCAAAAATCCTCAACAAAATTTTAGCAAACAGAATTCAGCAACACAATGAAAAGTTTATACACCATGGTCAATTTAGGGTTTTTTTTTTCCAAGAATGCAAGGATTCTTCAATATATGCAAATCAATCAATGTGATACACCACATTAACAAATTGAAAGATAAAAACCATATGATCATCTCAGTAGATGCAGAAAAAGCCTTTGGCAAAATTCAGCACTCATTTATGATTAGAACTCTTCAGAAAATGGGCATAGAAGGAACCTACCTCAAAATAGCAAAGGGCATATATGATAAGTCTACAGAAAACATTATTCCCAATGGTGAAAAACTGAAAACATTCCCTCTAAGATCAGGAACAAGACAAGGGTGTCCACTTTCACCACTATTATTCAACATAGCTCTGGAAGTCCTAGATACAAAATCAGAGAAGAAAAAAAAAATAAAAGGAATCCAGATCAGAAAAGAAGAAGTAAAGCTCTCACTGTCTGCAGATGACATGATACTGTACATAGAAAACCCTAAAGATAATATCAGAAAATTATTAGAGCTAATCACTGAATTTGGCAAAGTTGTAGAATACAAAATCAATACACAGAAATCACTTGCATTTCTATATACTAACAATGAAAAATCAGAAAGAGAATTAAGGAATCTATCCCATTCACCATTGCAACAAAAAGAATTAAGTATGTAGAAATAAATTTACCTAAGGAGATGAAAGAACTGTACACAGAAAGTTATAAGACACTAATGAAAGAAATCAAAGATGACATAAACAGATGGAAAGATATTCCACGTTCCTGGGTAGGAAGAATCAATATTGTGAAATGACTATAATACCAAATGCAATCTACAGATTCAATGTGATCTCTATCAAACTACCATTGGCATTTTTCACAGAACTAGAACAAAAACTTTCACAATTTACATGGAAACATAGCAGACCCCAAATAGCCAAAGCAGTCTTGAGAAAGAAGAATGGAGCTGGAGGAATCAAGCTTCCTAACTTCAGGTTATACTACAAAGCTACAGTCATCAAGACAGTATGGCACTGGCACAGAAACAGAAATTTAGACCAATGGAACAAGATAGAAAGCCCATAAATAAACCAATGCACCTATGGGTACCTTATTTTTGACAAAGGAGGCAAGAATATACAATGAGGCAAAGACGGCCTCTTCAATAAATGGTGCTGGGAAAACTGAACAGCTACCTGTTAAAGAATGAAATTAGAACACTTCCTAACACCATACACAAAGATAAACTCAAAGTGGATTAACAACCTAAATGTTAGGCCAGAAGCTATAAAACTTAGCAGAACACGTATGGAGAACACTCGCTGACATAAATCAAAGCAAGATCCTCTATGACCCACCTCCTAGAGTAATAGAAATAAAAACAAAAAAGTAAACAAGTGGGACCTGATTAAACTTAAAAGCTTTTGCACAGTAAAGGAAACTATAAGCAAGGTGAAAAGACAGCCCTCAGAATGGGAGAAAATAATAGCAAATGAAACAAATGACAAAGATTAATTTCCAAAATATACAAGTAGCTCATACAACTCAATACCAGGAAAACAAACAACCCAATCAAAAAGTGGGAAAAAGACCTAAACAGCCATTTCTCCAAAGACATACAGATGGCTAACATACACATGAAAAGATGCTCAACATTGCTCATTATTAGAGAAATGCAAATCAAAAATGCAATGAGATATCACCTCACACCAGTCAGAATGGCCATCATCCAAAAGTCTACAAACACTAAATGCTGGAGAGGGTGTGGAGAAAAGGGAATGCTCTTGCACTGTTGTTCAGATGTAAACTGATACAGCCACTATGGAACATGATATGGAGATTCCTTAAAAAATTAGGAATAAAACCACCAAATGACCCAGCAATCCCACTTCTAGGCATATACCATGAGGAAACCAAAATTGAAAAAGACGCATGTTCAATGTTCATTGCAGCACTATTTATGATAGCTAGAACATGGAAGCAACCTAGATGTCCATTGACAGATGACTGGATAAAGAAGCTGTGGTACATATACACAATGGAGTATCACTCAGCCATAAAATGAATGCGTTTGAGTCAGTTCTAATGAGGTGGATGAACCTAGAGCCTAACGTCAGAAAGAGTAAAACAAATATGGTATATTAATGTATATATAGGGAATCTAGACAGATGATACTGATGAACCTATTTGCAGGGCAGCATTGGAGATGCAGACATAGAGAACAGACTTGTGGACATGGTTGGAAGGAAGGAAAGGGTGGGATGAATGGAGAGAGTAGCTTGGAAACCTGTATAGTGCCATATGTAAAACAGAAAGCCAGTGGGAATTTGCTGTATGACTCTTACTGATGATAATAGAATCTTGTGTGGATGAAGGGTTAATGTTAATATATGTGAAACACTTAGAACGGAGCTTACTATGCCAGCATTCCTCTGTGTGTTTCACACACGTTATCTCCATTCACACAATAGTCCTGGAGATAAGAAAAATCATCATTCCCATTTTATGAAGGAGAGAGTTGAATTATCTGGCTAAAAAGTTGCAGAGTTGGGATTTCAACCTAGGCATGAAATTCCAAGGTCCCTGTTGTTAACCAGACTTTGTTGCCTATATAGTACAGAAATACATGCACAATATTCCATATGCTATGGCAAGATGATACAAAATAAAAAAAAAAAAGACTCCCGTTCCTTCCTAGATGGTCCCAGGCATGTGTTCTATGGGTTAATCCCTTCCTTCCTTCTTTTGCTTTGGGGAAGTCATTAATCCTCCTGCTATATCACTCAGGCAACACCTCCAGTCCCTATCAGCGAACTTCACCCTCAGGTACCACTGGTTAGGGCTAGTGACAACCTGAGGGTTCTGACTCCCCCTCCTGGGAGTTCTCCATGGGCTTGGGGGAGTCTCAGTCAGGTATCCATGCTCTGGGTTCCCACACACCCTTGTATAGCCACGCATCACTGGTTCCCCCCCGCCCCCCGCATTCCTCTCTTTGCTCACATGGGGGCTGGAGAGGGATGCTGAGAGACCTGTTTGTGCAAACTGAACTCCTAGGGTGTAGACCATGGCCACAGACATGCTCCAGTCCAAACTCATTCTGCCAAGTCTCTGGCATAAAATGTTGGCTGGCCTGTACAACACACACAATCATAGTCTTGAGGCTAAACAAGCCGTCAGAGACCAAACCATCCTTTTCAGATTGGGGCCTCTAAGCCAAGGCTAAAGAGAAGATTAGCCCAATATATATTTCTGGCAGCTGCAGAGCTCCTTGTTTCCTGATGTTCTGGCCAAATTAACAGAGCGCTGCCTTTGGTGGGAGCCATCACTGCTAGACAGCCTCCGGCCCTACCCACAGAGTCCTTCCACAGGCTGTGAGGACGCCAGAAACAAGCTGCATTTCTTAGAAAAAATATGCTTTTTATTAGAACCTTGGGCTTCCCTAGTAGCTCAAACAGTAAAGAATCTGCCTGCAATGCAGGAGACCTGGGTTAGTTCCCTGGGTCAAGAAGATCCTCTGAAGAAGGGAACAGCAACCCACTCCAGTAGTCTTGCCTAGAGAATCCCCTGAACAGAGGAGCAGGGAGGGCTGCAGTTCATGGGGTTGCAAAGAGTTGGACACAACCGAGTGACTGACACTTTCGCTTTCTGTCGGTAACATTACTAAACAGGTGGTCTGCAAGTGAAAGTGAAAGGTGTTCAGCTGTGTCCTATTTCTTGCGACCTCCTGGGGATAATAGTAAATGCAAACCTCTTTAAAGCAAGACTAAAGAAACATAAACTCAGCCTGCACCTGGGGCCTCCTCTCTGCTACCTTATGTATTTGTGTTTTAATTAACATTCTGAAGCATTCCAAGCTGTGTTTTAAAAGTCCTGCCTCTGCCTCCAGCTGACAAAGGGCCATGCTTAACATACTCTGGCATGACATAGATTCTGCCTCCAGGCAGGACGTGCCAGTCCACAGCAGTCCATTTCTTTTCTTTGCCCCAGCTGGCCAGGCTCTGCTGCAAAACTGGTCTGCTACTTCACTAACTGGGTCCAGTACAGAGAGGGGGCTGCTTGCTTCTTACCCAAGGATGTTGACCCCATTCTGTGCACCCACCTCCTCTGTGCATTTGCTGGCATGAACAGTCACCAACTCAGCTCCATAGAGTGGAATGAAGAGACACTCTACAAGGAATTCCATGGCTTGCAGAAGATGTGAGCTGCAGTGGAGGGAGTGGGGATGAGAGGTAGAGAAAGTAGGTGCCTGCTCTCAAAGCCAGAAACATTCCCCAGCACTGCAATCTAGCTACAGACCTGCTATGTGGATTTGGGCAAATCTCATCACCTCTCTGACTTATATGGAAGAGGTGAGTGTAGATAAGGACTTCTTAAGAGCCCTTCCAGTTAAGATCTACGTGGAATCTGGATTGTTAAACTTTTCCTCTGCTGGGAATGAGTGCCCTTATTTCTTCTAAAATCTATCTATTCTTCAGCTCAAGTGTTATTACTACCTTAATAAAGCCTCTCTGAAGATCTGACCTGATCTCTTGCTTTCTGAGTTCCTTGAGTGTACAGCTCCCCAGCCAGAGAAGAGGTCCTTAAAGGCTGGAATATGTCCTTTCTATCCCAATCTAGAGCTTCCCTGGTACCGATTCTGAGCATAGGGATTTAGATATCCCCAACCTCACCCCATCAACCCTGCAAGTCTCCTCGCTTCCTTGTTAGTGAAATGAGTGCCAGGACCTGGCTGGATCAATCCTGGCCCTTCTCTTGTCTTTCTCAGGAATCCCAAGCTGAAGACCTTGCTGGCCATCGGGTCCTGGAGCTTTGGCACTCTGAAGTGAGTTGTGGGCAGCTACGTGGCAGAGTCCCTGGTGAGGGACTGGGGAACTGGCCAGAGAGACCCCCATCAGAGGATCAGCCATGTTGAGGTGTGACCAGGGTGAGGGGGAGTGAGAGGGAAGAGTGGACTCTGACAGCTGAGCTTCCTTCTGAGTTCCTGCTACCTCATTGGGAGGCAGTGGAGTGGGCTTAGCTCCAGGCCATTATATATTGTCTTGCTTTAAATGCAGCCCGAGATTCTGACCTCTTCTTAAGCCTTAGCCTTTTCCTCCATGAAATGGGTAGAGGGAGAGTCTCAACTAATCCTAGACAACATATAATGTCTATACTTTCGGAGCTCTGAAACAGGATATCTGGGAATTTTTGTTTCCTTTCTAGGTGTCAAAGACAGTCTACGAGATCACGTTGGGATAGCAGAATATTGACGTTTCCAGATAATTGTGATTATTTATGAAGATATCGAATGGAATATTTGGAATCAGATTTTCCTAGAAAGTCATGAATACATGGTCCTCTAAATTCTAAGCCAGTCTTTCTAATATTTTTGGATCATGAACTCTTTTAAAAACCTGATGAACTTTATGACTCTCCTTCCCAAAACACTAGTTATATAGATTTTTCATTGAAATTCAGAGTTCTTAGCCTGGAGTTCCCGGGCACACAAACCCCACTTAAAAACTGACACTATTAGCTAAATCAAATTAATAAATTTAAAAAATAAAGATAGAAATAGTCCTTAAAAACTCAAGACCCCCAAGAAGTCCAGGAACTTCTTGAAAAAGTAGAATGTGGTGGGGTAGTTCCTGGGGCACCTTAGGACTTTTAAAGAGCTCTGGGTTAGTAATAGTAATAACAATAGCCACGAAGCACTCTACAAAGGTGGGTTAGAAGAAAAGTGCCCATGTTACCCTGCCAAGGAACTAGAACAGCAGTCTCTCAAGATTACCCAGATCCTCACTAACCTGCTGGGCTTCTCTTCCTCTTCATCTTAGAAACTGATTCCTCTTCTTTTTTCCAACCTCCATGCTAGGTTGACAGCCAGCTCTGATTCAGAGTAAGACAAATCTCTGGGCAGGGATGTGGCAGTAGGCTTCTGGAGGAAATTTTGGGAAGCAGAACTCCTAGTGAGTCAGTGTGCCCCTGTTGATGTCAATGTTTGGAGGCAGAGCACACTTCTACATTGCCCCTTTCCCTTAGCTGGGCCCATAACCCACCAGCAAATACCCAGCAGCTTCTGAAGCATGCCTCCAGCACTTTTCTGGCCTAGAGGGCCGAGTGCCAATATCCTGAGAAGTTTCTCTCATGCCTCTGAAGGAGCATGACCCACTGTCCCATATATAACAGGCCCACACTGCCCTTCATCACCCCACAGGTTCACAAACTTGGTTCAGTTCAGTTCAGCTGCTCAGTCATGTCTGACTCTTTGCGATCCCATGGACTGCAGCATGCCAGGCCTCTCTGTCCATCACTAACTTCCAGAGTTTACTCAAACTCATGTCCATTGAGTCAGTGATGCCATCCAACCATCTCATCCTCTGTCATCCCCTTCTCCTCCTGCCTTCAATCTTTCCCAGCATCAAGGTCTTTTCAAATGAGTCAGTTCTTTGCATCAGGTGGCCAAAGTATTGGAGTTTCAGCTTCAGCATCAGTCCTTCCAATGGATATTCAGGACAGACATGGTAGCTACAGTCAACAACTAATAGACCTTTGTCAACTCAGCCACCAGGTTTCTGTACAAGTGTGACTTTGATGGCCTTGACCTTGACTGGGAGTCCCCAGGAAGTTGAGGGCACCCTCCTTCAGATAAGCAGCACTTCACAGCCCTGGTGCAGGTATGATTGGGTGAGGTAGGAGAGATCTAGTTGGTCAGGGGGACACATAGGTACTGCTCTGCTCCAGGCTCAGCTACTTCATTTATCTACAAAGTATTGACCTGTGGTCAGTTTTCAGACTCACTGCGCTATATGGTCCCTGCCTGTATGTTCACTCTGAGCTACTCTTGCAGGGCCTGGTCAATGCCTTTCAGCAGGAAGCCCAAGGAAGGCATGCCTCCTGCTGAGCTCAGCCATCCCAGCAGGACAACACTACAAAGAATCTGGATATGAGGTGGACAAAATTGCCCTGTGAGTCTCAGGCAGATGGCATGGACTCTGTGTTCTCTGCAGGGGAGAGAGACCAGGGGAAAGCTAAGCCTCCCTCAGTTAGAGTGGGGACTGGCCTGCACCACCAGCAGACCCAGAGAGGATTTGCTTATCATATCTACTACTTCACCCCTCTGGAGTCCTTCTCTTTGGAGCCTTGGACGTTCCCATAAGAATTCAGTCTTCTGTGGACTGCCCAGCAGGCTCCTCTGTCCACAGAATTTTCCAGGCAAGAATACTAGAGTGGGTAGCCATTCCATTCTCCAGGGGATCTTCCTGACCCAGGGATTGAATCCCACTTGAAGGTGGATTCTTTACCATCTGAGCCACCGGGGAAGCCCACCAATCCCTAGTATGGATATTGTTTTTTTCATTGTGTGCAGGCATGGTACGAGGGTTATGTATATATTATCTGGTTTATAACTCTGGCCAAATAGAATTCTTTAATTTTCTTAAAAAAAAAAAAAAAAGAATTCAGTCTTGAAATACTCCTGGGAGGGGAAAGAGGGAAGCCCACAGCATCTCTAGGAGAATAGTTGTCTATCTCCTTTCCACCCCAGACCTATAGAATCAGAACCTGTACCTTAATGAGATTCTCAGGTAATTTATTTGCACAACTAAAGTTTGAGAAATGCTGAACTAGATTTCCCTTCAAAATAGCACAAGGCATCCTGAGTTGACTCTGTCCTGAGGGTGCAGAGGGGACAGAGGGGGGAGTATGCTAAAGACGTGCACTGCCAAAAATGAGAATGGCCTGGATAATGGAGTGACTTGGGAGTGCTGCCTGGGTCGTGTCTCCCAGAGCCAGAGGGAGCCCGGCCCCACCACTCAGCATGTGGCTGGTCTCTCCCCAGGCCACACACTGTGTGGGGGGAGGAAGGAGCAAGCAAGGGGGAGATCTCCACCCTATGCACTAGCCCCTCACCCCCCCTTCCCATGCCTCATGCAGGAACCTGGATTTCCACAGTCTGATGGCCTACAACTTCCATGGCTCTTGGGAGAAGACCACAGGGCATGACAGCTCCCTCTGTAAGAGGCAGAGAGGGTGTGGGGTCGTGGACAAACTCAAGGTGTTAAGTGATAGAAGACCTCTTGCAAAGGCCCTTTCCAGTGGCCCCTTTTCAGCCTTAAGAAACCTAACGGAAGAGAAAAGCAGGGTACCAAGCAAAGCATGGAGAAGACAGGATTTGTTGGTTTCACACTTGTTTGTTTGCTTTATTTTCCTGTTGCATGTCACTGCTGAGGAGAAACTTCCACAGGACTGGGGAAACAAGACTCTTGGAGGGGCTCAAACAAAACCTTGTATGCACCAGGACACAGGGTAAAGGAGCAGTAACCCCAAAAGAGACTGAGCCAGACTTGCCTGTGAGTGTTTGGGAGTCTCTGGTGGAGGCGTGGGTCGACAGTGGGCTGCCACAGGGTCAGAGACACAGACAGCAGCAGTCTTGGGAGGCATGATGACCTGGCATAAGTCCTTTTGGAGAAGGTTGCCATGACCCCTACCACAGTTTGGCCTTAGGCCAAACTACAGCAAGGGAACATAACTTCACTCATCAGCAGAAAATTGGGTTAAAGATTTACTGGGCATGGCCTTGCCTACCAGAGCAAGACCCAGTTTCCCCCACAGCTAGCCTCTTCCATCAAGCCTCTTATCCTCATCTATCAGAGGGGAGACAAAATGAAAACCAAAATCACAGCAAACTAACCAAAATGATCACATGTATCACAGCTTTGTGTAACTTTATGAAACCACTGGGCTTCCCTGGTGGCTCAGAGGGTAAAGTGTCTGCCTGAAATATGGGAGACCCAGGTTTGATCTCTGGGTTGGGAAGATCTACTGGAGAAAGAAGTGGCAACCCACTCCAGTACTCTTGCCTGGAAAATCCCATGGACGGAGGAGCCTGGTAGACTATACAGTCCATGGGGTCCCAAAGAGTTGGACACGACTGAGCCATGCCATGTAGGGTCACCCAAGACAGATGAGTCATGGTGGAGAGTTCTGACAAGCTGTGGTCTATAGGAGAGGGGAATGGCAAACCGCTTCAGAATTCTTGCCTTGAGAACTCCATGAACAGTATAAAAAGGCAAAAAGATATGACACTAAAAGATGGACTGCCCAGGTCTGCTGCTGCTGCTCCTAAGTCGCTTCAATCGTGTCCGACTCTGTGCGACCCCAGAGGTGGCAGCCTATCAGGAGATAAGCAAGAGTGAACATCAATATTTTAGGAATCAGTGAACTAAAATGGATGGGAATGGGCAAATTTAATTCAGATAATGAATATATCTACTACTGTAGGCAAGAATCCCTTAGAAGAAATGGAGTAGCCCTCACAGTCAACAAAAGAGTCAGAAATGCAGTACTTGGGTGCAATCTCAAAAACGACAGAATGATCTCAGTTCATTTCTAAGGCAAACCACTCAACATCACAGTCAGTTCAGTTCAGTCAGTCACTCAGTCATGTCTGACTCTTTGTGACCCCATGGACTGCAACACGCCATGCATCCCCGTCCATCACCAACTCCTGGAGCTCACTCAAACTCATGTCCATTGAGTTGGCAATGCCATCCAATCATCTCATCTTCTGTTGTCCCCTTTTCCTCCTGCCTTCAGTCTTTCCCAGCATCAGGGTCTTTTCAAATGAATCAGTTCTTTGCATCAGATGGCCAGATTATTGGCGCCCTAGCATCAGTGCTTCCAATGAATATTCAGGACTGATTTCCTTAAGGATTGACTGGTTTGATCTCCTTGCAGTCCAAGGGACTCTCAAGGGTCTTCTCCAACACCACAGTTCAAAAGCATCAATTCTCTGATGCTCAGCTTTCTTTATAGTCCAACTCTCACATCCATACATGACTACTGGAAAAATCATAGCTTTGACTAGACAGACCTTCTCTGGCAAAGTAACGTCTCTGCTTTTTAATATGTTGTCTAGGTTGATCATTAACTTTTCTTCCAAGGACTAAGTGTCTCTTAATTTCATGGGTGCAGTCACCACCTGCAGTGATTTAGGAGCCCCCCAAAATAAATTCTGTCACTGTTTCCATTGTTTCCCTATCTATTTGCCATGAAGTGGTGGGACTGGATGCCATGATCTTAGTTTTTGAATGTTGAGTTTTAAGCCAACTTTTTCATTCTCCTCTTTCACTTTCATCACGAGGTTTAGTTCTTCTTCGCTTTCTGCCATAAGAGTCATGCCATCTGAATATCTGAGGTTATTGATCTTCTGACCATCTTGATTCCAGCTTGTGCTTCATCCAGCCTGACATTTTGCATGATGTACTCTGCATATACGTTAAATAAGCAGGGTGACAATATACAGCCTTGGCTTACTCCTTTCCCAGTTTGGAACAGTATGTTTTCCATATCCAGTTCTAACTGTTGCTTCTTGACTTGCATATAGATTCCTCAAGAGGCAGGTCAGGTGGTCTGGTATTCCCAGCTCTTTCAGAATTTTCCACAGTTTGTTGTGATCCACACAGTCAAAGGCTTTGGCATAGTCAATAAAGCAGAAGTAGATGTTTTTCTGGAACTCTCTTGCTTTTTCAATGATCCAATGGATGTTGGCAATTTGATCTCTGGTTCCTCTGCCTTTTCTAAATCCAGTGTGCATATCTGGAATTGAACATCTGTGATTCAGTCCTATGTTGCTGCTGCTAAGTCGCGTCAGTCAGGTCTGACTCTGTGCGACCCCATAGATGGCAGCCCACCAGTTTCCCCTGTCCCTGGGATTCTCCAGGCAAGAACACTGGAGTGAGTATTCAATCCTATACCTCAATACGAATGCCAAAGAAGCTGAAGTTGAACAGTTCTATGAAGACCTACAAGATCTTCTAGAACTAACACCCTAAAAAGATGTCCTTTTCATAATAGGGGACTGGAATGTAAGAGTATGAAGTCAAGAGATACCTGAAATAACAGTCAAGTTTGGCCTTGGAGTACATAATGAAGCAAAGCAAAGGCTAACAGAGTTTTGCCAAGAGAACATACTGGTCATAGCAAGCACCCTCTTCCAACAACACAAGAGACAACTCTACACATGGACATCACCAGATGGTCAATGCCAAAATTAGATGATTATATTCTTTGCAGTCAAAGGTAGAGAAGCTCTGTGCAGTCAGCAAAAACAAGACTTGAAGATGACTGTGGTTCAGATAATCAGCTCCTTATTGCAAACTTCAGAGTTAAGTTGAAGGAAGTAGGGAAAACCACTAAGCTATTCTTGTATGACCTCAATCAAGTCTCTTATGCTTATACAGTGGAAGTGAGAAAAAGAGTCAAGGGATTCGGTCTGACAGACAGAGTGCCCGAAGAACTATGGACAGTAGTTCTTAACACTGTGCAGGAGGCAGTGATCAAAACCATCCCCAAGGAAAAGAAATGCAAAAAGGAGAATGGTTGTCTAAGGAGGCCTTACACATAGCTGAGAAAAGAAGAGAAGCTAAAGGCGAAGGAGAAAAGGGAAGATGCACATCTGAATGCAGAATTCCAAATAACAGCAAGGAGAGATAAGAAGGCCTTAAGTGAAGAATGCAAAGAAATAGAGGGAAACAATAGAATGGCAAAGGCTAGAGATCTCTTCAAGAAAAATTAGAGATACCAAGGGAATATTTCATGCAAAGAAGGGCACAATAAAGGATAGAAAGAGTATGGACCCAACAGAAGCAGAAGATATTAGGAAGAGGTGGCAAGAATATACAGAGGATCTATACAAAAAAGGTTTTAATGACTGGGATAATCACAATGGTATCATCATTCACCTAGATTCAGACATCCTAGAGTGTGAAGTCAAGTGGACCTTAGGAAGCATTACTATAAACAAAGCTAGTGGAGGTAATGGAATTCCAGCTGAGCTATTTCAAATCTTAAAAGATGATGCTGTTAAAGTGCTGCATTCAATATGCCATTGGAAATTTGACAAAGTCAGCAGTGGTCAGAGGACTGGAAAAGGTCAGTTTTCATTCCAATCCCAAAGAAGGGTAATGCCAAAGAATGTTCAAACTACCACACAGTTGCACTCATTTCACATGCTAGCAAAGTGATGCTCAAAATCCTTCAAGCTAAGCTTCAACAGTTTGTTAACCAAGAACTTTCAGGTATACAAGCTGGATTTGGAAAAGACAGATGTATCAGAGATCACATTGTCAGCATTCATTGGATCGTAGAGAAAACAAAGGAATTCCAGAAAAATATCTATTTCTGCTTCATTACTAAAGTTTTTGACTGTGTGGATCACACCAAACTATGGACAATTCTTAAAGTGTTGGGAATACCAGACCACCTTACCTGTCTCTTGAGAAATATATTATCATATGTGAAATGAATCGCCAGCCCAGGTTTGATGCATGATACAGGGTGCTCAGGGCTGGTGCACCGGGATGACCCAGAGGGATGGAATCAGAAGGGAGGTGGGAGGGGGGTTCTGGAAGGGGAACACATGTATACCCATGGCGTATTCATGTCAATGTATGGCAAAACCAACACAATAATGTAAAGAAAAAAAAAAGAAGTAACAGTTAGAACCAGGCATAGAACAATGGACTGGTTCAAAATTTGGGAAGGAGTATCAAGGCTGTTTGTTTCCACCCTTCTTATTTAACTTATATGTAGAGTACGTCATGTGAAATGCTGGGCTGGATGAAGCTCAAGATGGAATAAAGATTGCAGGGAGAAATATCAATAACCTCTGATATGCAAATGTTACCACCCCTATGGCAGAAAGTGAAGAAGATCTAAGGAGTTTCTTGATGAAGGTGAAAAAAGAGAGTGAAAAGGCGGCTTAAAACTCAACATACAAAAAATAAGTTCACGGCATCCAGTCCCATCACTTCAAGGCAAATAGATGGGGGAACAATGGAAACAGTGTTCTTGCCTGGAGAATTTCATAGACTGGTAGGCTACAATCCTTGGGGTTGCAAAGAGTTGGACATAACACCTTATATAATGGTGGCTCTATTTTTAGTTTTTCAAGGACCACCGTATCGTTCTCTATAGTAGCTGTACCAATTTACATTCCCACCAACAGTGTAGGAGGGTTCCCTTCTCTTTCTGGCTGATGTGAGGAGATATCTCATTGTATTTTTGGTTTTCATTTCTCTAATAATTAGTGATGTTGAACATTTTTTCATGTGCCTATTGACCATCTATCTATCTATATATATATATATATATATATATATATATATATATATATATATAGGTCTTCTACCCATTTTTTGATTGGATTGTTTGCTTTGATGCTGTTAAGCCTTATAAGCTGTTTGTAAATTTTGGAGACTAATCCTTTACCAGTCAAATCATTTGCAAATGTTTTCTCCCAATCAGTGGGTTGTCTTTTCACTTAGTTTATTGTTTCCTTTGCCGTACAAGAAAAACTTTTGAGTTTAAGTAGGTCCCATTTGTTTATTATTGTTTTTATTTCCATTGTTCTAGGAGATGGATCGAAAAAGATGTTGTTGTGATTTATGTCAGATAGTGTTTTCCTCCAGGAGATTTTTAGTGTCTGGTCTCACATTTAGATCTCTAATCCATTTTGAGCTTATTTTTGTAAATGAGTTAAAGAAAGAGCTAATTTCATTTTTTTTTACATGTGGCTGTCCAGTTTTCCCAGTACATTTGTAGGTTGAAGGGATCTTTCCAATATTGTAATCCTGCTTCTGTTGTCATAGATTAATTGATCATAGATGCATGGGGTTATTTCTGTGTTTTCTATCTTGTTCCATTGATCTATATTTCTATTTTTGTACCAGCACCATATTATTTTGATTACTGTAGCTTTTTAGTATAGTCTGAAGTCAGGAGCTTGATTCCTCCAGCTCCATTTTTCCTTCTCAATATTGCTTTGGGTGTTTGAAGTCTTTTGTTTCTCCTTACAAATTTTGAGATTTTTTTGTTCTAGCTCTGTGAAAAATGATGTTGGTAATTTGATAGGGATTGCGTTGAACCTGCAGTTTGCCTTGAGGAGTACAGTCATTTTGACAATGTTAATTTTTCCAATCCATGAACGTGGTATATCTTTTCATCTGTTTATGTCTTCTTTGATTTCTTTCATCAGCACCTTATAGTTTTCAGTGACTGAAAGTTACTCAGTCATGTCTGACTCTTTGCAACCCCGTGAACTATACAGTCCGTAGAATTCTCCAGGCCAGCATACTGGAGTGGGTAGCCATTCTCCTCTCCAGGGGATCTTCCCAATCCAGGGGTTGAACCCAGGTCTCCCACATTGCAGGTGGTTTCTTTATCAGCTGGGTCACAAGGGATTCCTTAAATTCCACATTTCAATTTTTAATAGATACACTAATTTACTTACACAGGACACATTACCATTTACTATGTAACATTAAAGTTTCCAGCTAAGAAACTGGTTAGTTAGATGAGAAGCACCAGGAATAAAGAAAAAGTCAACCACCTGAGGAGGATAGTAGAGGAAGGACAGAAGGAGGATGGACACTTTATGATGTAGCTTAACTACTATAACGATTCTGGAACCACCTACCCTCAGACTCCTTCTTGTAAGGGATACTTAAATGCCCTTGTTTCCTTAAATCCGAGAGAGAGAGAGAGAGAGAGAGAGAGAGAGAGAGAGAGAGAGAGAG
>ML660207.1:407150-551541 GCA_007570785.1 Antilocapra americana
GAGAGAGAGAGAGAGAGAGAGAGAGAGAGAGAGAGAGAGAGAGAGAGAGAGAGAGAGAGAGAAAACAAAAACTAGTTATAAACTTTTGTATAAGATTCATTTAAAAATTATTTTTGGAACAAAAGTAGTAAAAAACTTGGATTTAGAAGAGAATCAAGAAGCCCCGGTTGCCTAATGGATAAGGCATTGGCCTCCTAGAAGAGAATCATGTGAAAATGGACCTATGCAGATACAAAGCTGAAGAAGGTGGAATCACTTGACGGCATGTGGTCTTTAGCAAGATCACAAAGTGCTCAAAAAATCTTTTACTTTTTCAACAAGAAAAGGACATGTTTTCCTTTAAAGTCTTCACTAACATTCAATGTTAAGATAGGCAATTGTTGTAGATAATCAAAGTTGGTTTTAGTGTTCTATGCAGGAGCCAGCTTTCATGCTTTCTGAGTACAGGTCTTTTGTCTCCTTAGGTAAATTTATTTCTAGGTATTTTATTCTTGATGTGACAGTATATGTAGCATCTTGGCTTATATTAGACACAATAAACCAATCTAATGGTATCATATAAACCAGTGACAATATGGGAGGCTGTCTTTGAGCTCAAGCTTTCAGTCCAAATGGTTCCTGCTCCCTTCATACGCCTTCAACCCCATTTCCTTCAAAATAATGGATAACTTTTGCTCCTTGTCACTGACTGACATTCTGGAAAGTGATTTCAGAGGCAAGAGCTTTCCCAAGTTGATAACATCTCAGGGGGCATCACTCAGGGAAGAACCACAGTTACCCCAACCCCAGTCCCTGGAAAGGGCAGACTTGAATGTAGACTGGGGTAGGTGGGGAGTTTCCTGCCCAGCTATTCCTCATTAAGTAGGCTAGATTGTTTTATAAGCCCATTCTATGTTTTAAAAGTCAAGATTAGCCATATCATTTCTTCTTCTTAACATAAACAAGAACAACAAATGTCCTAAATTAAAATATTTGGTAATTCCGAGGAGCCCACATCTTTGTGTGTCAGCTAGGAGGAACATTTAGGACTTCTGTGACTCTTTCACAAATAAAGTGTACTTCTTTAGGCACTGGGGCCAGGTGTCTAGATCTCACACAGCCCAACCCTCCACTCCCATCTGGAAAGCTGTATGGGTCACAGGGGAAGCCAGCCAAGGCATGTGGGGAGACACACAAAACCCTTCAGCTGAGAGGTGAGGGGGTAGAACCCCCACTGGCATGGTGCCTTCCAAACTGTGCTCCGGGATCAATGTGGGGGAATGGAGGCCTTTCTCCTCCTACAAAGAGGCCTTCTACTCTGCGTACTGTGTGCCCTGCCAGACTGCTTCTGATCAGAGGAGTGAATTTTCCAAATTTTCATAAAAATGCCACAGAGCTTAGCAGGGTGCTCTGAGCACTGCTTTCAGAAAGCTCCAGTTTGACCAAACAGGTGAATCTTACAGACCATCAAAAAGAATACACATCAGTCAGTACAGCGAAATAACCTAAGTGCCAAGAGGTTGCTGGAGTAGCTAGGAAATCTGGACTAGAACAGAATGGCTCCTTGGAGAAAATGAGCCCATCTTCCTGGCTTGAAGTAAGAGTCTCTTTTGTTTGCTTATTTTACAGAGCTATCTAGTGTACCTCCTCATGTTGTAGGCCTGGGGGTGTTACATCAAGCAGTACATGATGGGAGAAGGTCTTGTGCAGAGGTGGTGAAGAAGCCCTGCGCTCATTTGTTCTCTCTCTTTGTGCATCTCAGTGTCAAGTGTTGTTTTAGGCACTGGGGATACAGAGATAAATAAAATCCTCTGTTCTTGTACTGAAGGTGAAACAGCAGTGATTGTAATGATCATAATCATAGCTCCCCTTTATTGCATTGTCTTAGATCTCAAACATGCATTATATCTTTTATTTTTCACAATGCTCTTAGAGACAAATATTTTTATTACTTCCATTTTATAGATAGGAAAGCTGAGACTTAGCAAGATCAAATAAGTTGCTGAGTAAGGTAGGGGTCTTTGCTCACTGAGTTATCCCAAGCATCTAGGATGGTACCTGGCACGCAGCAAGCCTTCAATAAATATTTACTCAGTCAATGACCATCAGACTCCAAAGAGCAAGCTCTTGGCTATATGTCCATGTAGCTTCTCTCAGTGGGTTGAGGGTCTAAGACAGGATCTAAAGAAGATGGGGGCAGGGTTGGAGCCCTACTAAAGGTTCATGAAACTCCTCTGGAGCCACCAGCCTTGGATGAGCAGAACTAGTCTGAAGGCAAAGAGAATTAGCCCTGACACTCCTTCTCTATCACCAGGACTCTGCCGCACAAGGGTGGCTATAGAAAGGGACCCCCCCACGCCCCAACAAGCTGATCCTTGGCATGCCCACCTACAGACGGCCCTTTACCCTGGCCTCCTCATTGGACACAGTTGGGGCTCAAGCCATGGGGCCTGGAATTCCTGGCCCCTTCACCAAAGACTGCTAGCTTACTATGAAGTAAGAAAACCCACAACCACCCTGAGTACTCTGTAGAGCAGGGACTCCTTCTCCCGTAACTTTTGAATGAGATGCCAGACATCGTGAACTCTGGTCTGATAAATTCCACCCCATGTCTGTCATTTTGGTTTTATCCTTAAACCCAGATGCCTCACTAAATCCACAGTTCTAGACCACTTAGTCTAGAACTTCCTCGGTTCTCCAGGCTTCTCAGACATGAATTTTTAGTCTCTAGTCTCCTCATGACAAGGAGATGATGCATGCAGTGTCTCTCATTGCCTTTCCAGCTCTGCCTTCTTCTCCTACAGGTCTGCTCCTGGAAGGGGGATGCTGAGCACAGAATCAAGGATCAGAAGGTGCCCTATGCCTTTCAGAGCATAGTGGGTGGGTTTTGATGATGTGGAGAGCTTCAAAACTATGATGAGACTCAGCCCTTCTGGGAGAGGGTGGTTCTGTCGAAAACAATGACAGCATTAAGAATCTCTTCAAGAAGAAATATCCTTTAATTTCTTCAAGAAGAGCTACCGCTTCAGGAAGAAATATCTCAGCATCTCACAGATGTGATAACTCCATGTGATAACATTTTGTACAGTTCTCACTTGTTAAGAAAAGACACAATGACAAGAACTGCTCTATCCTGAGTGTCACTCTTGAAAGTATTTTATTAAATACAAATTATGCAGGCATGTAACAGGAAACATACATACAGTAAGGCACATCATTTTTAAAATTAATTTATTTTTTATTGAAGGATTTTGTTTTTTTCTGTCAAAGTTCAACATGAATCAGTCATAGGCATACATATAACCCCTCCCTTTTGAAACTCCCCTAGGCATCTCATTTTATTCAACCCATTGGCAATACTTGGTGAATGTTCAAATTATAGACCCTTTGATTTACTTACGTGACACCCTCTCCACTGCTGCCCAAAGTTGGCGGCTCAGAACTTGAGTGCATCTACTTGTCTCCACATCTTGCTCCCCAGTGAAGTCGTTGTAGAGGTCGCCGTCCCTGTAGAGGGACCTGTATTCGCACATCTGCCTGTCTCGTGTCAGTTAGGAAGGGCAGACAGTGGCAGGTTCTTTCGGAGGTGCAGACAAAAGGCCTTGGAGCAACTGAGGAGGCAGCATGATCCTGGCTGGGGAAAGTGAAAGGACGGGTTGTGGTGGGAGAGGTTTAGTGCAAGTCTTAAAGCAGGGAAGCTGGGCCTTCTGGGGAGGAAAGTGCAAGAGGAGGACATGGTGGAGGGGAAAGGGGAAGACGGTCTCTGAGAGCAAGTTGGAGCCCTGAGTGGGGACTGACTGGTGTCAAAAGGGAGGGAGACTGGGCCCCGACCACCCCTACCATCTCACCCCAGCACCACACTAGAGGTAAGCCTTGGCCCCCTAACAGGGCTGGGGCCGGGAAATCCTATTCAGAGGGGACACATAGCCATTCCCTAAAGAAGCCTCAGAGAACTGGTGGAGGAAAGAAGGCCCTCGGGATGGAAAAATTTGTGAAGATGAAATGGGCTCAGGTCTTTGGGGAAGCTTAGTCATTCCCTATGGTAACTGAACTCCTCACAACCAGCAGACAGTACCCCAAACAGAAAAGGCTGAGATATTGAGGCTTCCAGTCTAAGAAAGGCCACAAACCCATGTACTCCTCACACCTCTACCCTCATGCCCACCCCCACTGCGCTTATATTAGGGCAGGAAGATTCCAGAATGAATCATCCCTAGCAGGAATCAGGACCCATGGTCCTGTGGGGGTGTGGAGAAGAGAACCCTGCCTAGATGAGGGAGCCTGCTCTAGGCTCCTCCACCCCCGTCTCACCCTCACACAGCTCAGCTCTCTGAAGCAGAAAGCACTGCGGGGACCGTGGTTTGGACACTGGACATCGATAATTTTGCTGGCTTCTTTTGTAACCAGAGCTGGTATCCCCTCATCAAGACACTGTGGTTGGAGTTGAGTGAGTAAGGGGCTAGGGACCAGAGGCAAGATTCTGGGTAAAGTATGAACCTCCACCCCCTTCCTGAACTTCAGGTACTGGCTTCTTCTGAGGAAATAACTGCCGCAGTACTGTTATTTCCCAAATTCTTCCCCCAGGGGCTGAGGAAGCTGTTGAAACCATTCTCTTTACACACTTCCTTCTTCCTCTTTATGACTGTACCAGTGCCGGCCGAGGGGGTTGGTGACCAGCGCTTCCCTGCAGAGGGCCCTCAGCCTCTCTTCTCAAGGAGGAAGCCTGCGCTCAGCCTTCCCTGTGGCCCCCACTGGCCCTCACCGTTACTTGGTTGGTTTTGCATATGACGGCCGTTGACTACC
This sequence comes from Antilocapra americana, assembly GCA_007570785.1. Lineage (NCBI taxonomy): Eukaryota > Metazoa > Chordata > Mammalia > Artiodactyla > Antilocapridae > Antilocapra > Antilocapra americana. Next base: position 411,933 of record ML660207.1, read on the forward strand.
TGTGATACTCGCAGTCCTGATGTCTCCTGTTGAGCTGTGCTCCCTCTGTGGGAGTGGCCGTTCTCTGCCTGGGGTGTCTGGCTTTCCCCGCCTCTCGGGTATGGTGTGTTGCTCTGCTGCCTGACTATGGTCTTCTGACTATGCTGCCTGTGTGTTGGCCTATGGGTTTTGGATCTTTTGGAGGAGTCTTGGTTGAATCATTGCTGCTTCCCCAGGTCTTTCATATATGCCATTAGGCCCCCCAGAACCTGATGTTCCTGCACCAAGCCAGCCCTCTGAATCTGAGCACGTTTCCGGCCTTGGACAAGACGCCTCATGCCAGGGCAAAGCTGATGGACTTCATTCCAACCCTCTGGACCGGTCCAGTTACTACAGTTGTACAGCAGGGTGGTTGTTCCAGCAAAGCAGCCCAAGGAGCCTGGTGTTCAGCTCCTCTTGCAAACCCTGCACCTGGAGTTGAGTCTCCAAGTCCCGTTCTGCCCCAGCACCCGAGTAACGGCCCAGGACCATTCCACAATGACCTCCCCAGCCCTCCCTGGTGGCTACAGCAGGGCTTCTTGCGTCTTTCCTTATCCAAGCTTTCTGTTCTCAGCCTTGGGCAGCCTCTGTCAGCATCCTTGTTCTGCTCTTCCTGGGCTGCCTTATTTTGCTTGAAAAATAAATCTTTGGTTTGCACCTCACTGTCCTCAGATGTGATGATTTACAGAGGCTATCTGAGCACTTTGTTAGTTCAAAACCTACCCTGGGGAAGGCAGAGAACCAAGAGGGGGAGGTGACATAAGGTATGCCTAGGTCAGAGCCTGGTGAGAAGGTGGCCCATTCCGGGTATGTCAGGTTCTGCTCTAGGTCTCTCCTTGAAGACTCCACATTCCAGTGCGCAGCTTCCAGGGTACAGATGACTGCATCTGGGGCGTGGCCCTGGATCTGACCGGTTATTCACCGGCTCAGAAGCCTTTGGAGAGAGAACTTTTCCTGGTAACCTCCACTCAAGTGTTATTCTCAAGACGCACACTAGATGGCAGCAGGAAAGAGCTTTCCCCTGCTTTAAAAGCTCTGCTCTTTTAGAATGAGAATCCAGCCCCTCTGCTACTAAGCTCTCTTGCCAGCTGTGTGCACTCAGTCATATCTGACTCTTTGTACCCTTTGGATTCTAGCCCGCCAGGCTTCTTGTTTATAGGATTTTTCAGGCAAGAATACTGGAGTGGATTGTCATTTCCTCCCTCAGGGGATCTTCCCAACTTGGGGATCATAACCTTGTCTCCTGAGTCTCCTGCTTTGCAGGCAGATTTTTTTTTTTTTAATTGCTGAGCCACTGGGGAAGTCCTAGTTGCCAGATGAGTCTGGGTCAATTATTACCCTCGTTTTACAGGTATTTAAACTGAAGACATATTGTAATCCAGTTCTGAGACCAGAACAAAGGTTTAAATGGACCAATATGGGCCAGAAGGGCATGCACACACAGTATGCTGGACAACTGTGTGTGCTTAATTGCTCCATGCAGTTCAGTTTAGTTGTTCAGTTGTGTCAGATTCTTTGTGACCCTATGGACTGCAGTAAGCCAGGCTTCCCTGTCCAACATCAACTCCCAGAGCCTATTCAAATTCATGTCCATCGAGTTGGTGATGCCATCCAACCATCTCATCCTCTGCCATCCCACTCTCCTTTGGCCCTCAATATTTCCCAGCATCAGGGTCTTTTCAAATGAGTCAGCTCTTCGCATCGGATAGCCAAAGTATCAACTTCAGCATCAGCCCTTCCAATGAATATTCAGGACTGATTTCCTTTAGGATTGACTGGTTGGATCTCCTTGCAGTCCAAGAAACACTCAAGAGTCTTCTCCAACTCCCCAGTTTAAAAGCATTAATTCTTCAGCTCAGCTTTCTTTATAGTCCAACTCTCATATCCATTTATGACTACTGGAAAAACCATAGCTTTGACTAGATGGATATTGTCGGTAAAGTAATGTCTCTGCTTTTTAATATGCTGTCTAGGTTAGTCAGTAACTTTTCTTCTGAGGAGCAAGTGTCTTAATTTCATGGCTGCAGTCACCATCTGCAGTGATTTAGGAGCCCCAAAAAATAAAGTCTGTCTCTGTTTCCATTATTTTCCCATCTATTTGCCAAGAAGTGATGGGACTGGATACCATGATCTTAGTTTTCTGAATCTTGAGTTTTAAGCCAACCTTTTCACTCTCCTCTTTCACTTTCATCAATAGGCACTTTAGTTCTTCTCCACTTTCTGTCATAAGGGTGATGCCATCAGCGTATCTGAGGTTATTGATATTTCTTCCAGAAATCTTGATTCAGCTGTGCTTCATCTAGCCTGGCATTTCTCATGATGTACTCTGCATATAAATTAAATAAGCAGGGTGACAATATATAGCCTTTGCATACTTGTTTCTCAATTTGGAACCAGTATGTTGTTCCATGTCCAGTTCTAACTGTTGATTCCTGACCTGCATACAGGTTTCTCAGGAGCAGGTCAGGTGGCCTGGAATTCCCATCTCTTCAATAATTTTCCACAGTTTGTTGTGATGCACACAGTCAAAGGTTTTGGCATAGTCAACAAAGCAGAAGTAGATGTTTTTCTGGAACTCTCTTGCTTTTTTGATGATCCAATGGATGTTGACAACTTAATCTCTGGTTCCTCTGCCTTTTCTAAATTCAGCTTGAACATCTGGAAGTTCATGGTTCACATACTGTTGAAGCCTGACTTGGAAAATTTTGAGCATTACTGTGCTAGTGTGTGAAATAAATGCAACTGTGCAGTAGTTTGAACATTCTTTGGCATTGCCTTTCTTTAGGATTAGAATGAAAACTGACCTTTTCCAGTCCTGTGGCCACTGTTGAGTTTTCCAAATTTGCTGGCATAATGAGTGCAGCACTTTCACAGCATCATCTTTTAGGATTTGGAATAGCTCAACTGGGATTCCATCACCTCCACTAGTTTTGTTTGTAGTGATGCTTCCTAAGGCCCGCTTGACTTAACATTCCAGGCTATAGGTGAATGATCACACCATCGTGGTTATGTAGGTCATGAAGATCTTTTTTGTATAGATCTTCCATGTATTCTTGCCAGCTTTTCTTAATATCTTTTGCTTCTCTTAGGTCCATACCATTTCTGTCCTTTATTGTGCCCATCTTTGCATGAAATGTTCCCTTGGTGTCTCTAATTTTCTTGAAGAGATTTCTAGTCTTTCTCATTCTGTTTTTTTCCTCAGTGAAGAAGGCTTTCTTATCACTCCTTCCTATTCTCTGAAACTCTGTCTTCAGATGGGTATATCTTTCTTTTTCTCCTTTTCTTTCAGCTTCTCTTCTTTTCTCAGCTATTCGTAAGGCCTCCTCAGACAACCATTTTACATTTTTTTCCCCTTGGGGTTAGTCTTGATCACTGTCTCCTGTACAATGTCATGAACCTCGGTCCATAGTTCTTCAGCCACTCTGTCTATCAGATCTAATCCTTTAAATCTATTTGTCACTTCCACTGTATAATCATAAGGGATTTGATTTAGGTCATACCTCAATGGTCTAGTGGTTTTCCCTACTTTCTTCAATTTAAGTCTGAATTAAGAAGTTCATGATCTGAGCCACAGTACCTCCTGGTCTTGCTTTTGCTGCCTGTATAGAGCTTCTCCATCTTCGGCTGCAAAGAATATAATCAGTCTGATTTCAGTATTGACCATCTGGTGATGTCCATGTGTAGAGTCCTCTCTTGTGTTGTTGGAAGAGGGTGTTTGCTATCATCAGCCCATTCTCTTGGCAAAACTCTGTTAGCCTTTGCCCTACTTCAGTTTGTACCCCAAGGCCAAATTAGCCTGTTACTCTAGATATCTCTTGACTTCCTACTGTTGCATTCCAGTCCTGTATGATGAAAAGGACATCTTTTTTGGGTGTTAGTTCTAGAGAGTCTTGTAGGTTTTCATAGAACCATTCAACTTCAGCTTCTTTGGCATTAGTGGTTGGGGCATAGACTTGGATTACTGTGATATTGAATGGTTTGCCTTGGAAACGGACCGAGACCATTCTGTCATTTTTGAGATTGCCTCCAACTACTGCATTTTGGACTCCTTTGTTGACTATGATGACTACTCAATTTCTTCTAAGGGATTCTTGCCCACAGAGGTAGATATAATGGCCATCTGAATTAAATTCACCCACTCCAGTCCATTTTAGTTCATTGATTTCTAAAATGTTGATGTTCACTCTTGCCATCTCCTGTTTAACCACTTCCAATTTACCTTGATATATGGACCAATTACATAACATTCCAGTTTCCTATGCAATATTGTTCTTTATAACATCGTACTTTACTTCCACCACCAGGCACATCTACACCTGGGCGTTGTTTTCGCTTTGGCTCCACCTCTTCATTCTTTCTGGAGTTATTTCTCCACCATTCTCCATGAGCAAATCGGGCACCAGTCAGTCATGTCCAGCTGAATACCTAAGCACACACTTTTGTCCAGGAAATACTAACCTTTGAAACTTTGGGTTGAATCTTGGTCATTCTATTTGAATAAAATTTGCATAATCCACTTATCCTAATGGTCCATCTTGCCATGCCCTCACCCAAGGCTGTTTTTGGGGTGAGACTCAAGGAGGCAGTTAAGGATGGAGACAGGTAGGGAGAGAAATGAGCTGCCTCTTTGCATGGGTACCAGCAGCACCAGATCCCTTGAGAAGTGACTTCCCCTCCAATCCCTGCCTGTCTGCAGGCCTTCTGAAATCTGCTCTTCTTCAGAGCACAGATCTGCTTTGCCCATGTTCCTTCCTCTGAAGTCTCAACTGAGACTTAACTATTTGCTCAGAATGGAGTCTAGAATGGAAGTTTCCTTATGGTAGGGGGAGCACCAGGCAGGAGCAGAGCTGACTTCTTTCCCCACCACCTACCAGCTGTATGAGGCTAGGTGAAGAAGTGGGAGCTCAGTGTCCTAGTCTGTCAGCTGGGGCAGGCTCCTCCTGTCAGGGTAGCTGAGGATTAAGTGCATGTCACCTGGATCAATGTGATCAGCACCGCCTTCCACCAGTCTGCTCACTGGGCTCTCTGCCTCCTGCACCTCTCTCAGCCAGCCCAACCTCCTCACTGTGACCAGCTTGATCTTTCTAAATTACGAATCTAATCCTGTAATCTCCCATACCCAAGAACTACCAACAACTTCTTCCTGTCTAAAGAATAAAGCCTCTGTCAAGTGCCAAGACCTTCCATCAGGCCCTGGTCTCTTCTGCTCTCATATCTATTGTCCCACTCCAGTTTGGTTGCCAGGTACCCCAGCGGTCCGTGCTAACCCCAGACCTGCCAGCTTCTCATATAGGATCCCCAGATGTCTACCATCATATGTCTATGTCTTCCTATAGTCTGAGCTCCTGCCCCATTGCAAATACGCTTTAAACAAGACTGTCTATGTTGATCCACCAGTCTGTGCCACCCATCCACTCCCAGTTTTATAAACCAGGTGATGTACCCTTGAATGGAGCAGGCCTTTGAAGTGAGGTGCTAATGCTGCCTGAAATGTTAGAATTTGCTTCTCTTTGAGCAATACAGTTTATATAAAAAGGAATTGGGGGTCCTTTATGCCTTGGCAGCTTAGCCCATGAATTGCTGTTAGACCATTCTTCCTAACAGCAGTGACCACTCTGAGTCCCCTAGAGGAGTTCCTCCAGTCTTCTCTCTGAGCACACTCTGAGCATTCACCATCACGTCTAATACGCCCATTGGAAAAGGTAAGTCCTCAACTCCAACCCAACCCGGGACCCGGCTCTCTTGGTGGGCCCTCAGTATTGCCCCAACATTACCCACTTCTGAATGTACCACACCTTACCTGGAACCAGGGGAACTGAAGCACTACTGTCTTTATTTTGTTTCAATTATGAAATCCACCACATGAGCAAAAGAGTGTTTAAAATATGAATGTTCAGTATCTTCCAGAAATCAATCACAGGAGGTAAGGGAACAGCATTACCAGGAACTTTGAAGCTACTCATGTGCCCCTATTTAGTACCACACTCTTCTAGCCAGACTTTGGTTAGTCATTCCTTCCTTTTTGTTACAGTTTTACCAACTGTGTGTACATTCCTAAACAAGAGATTGTTTAGTCTAGCCATTTTTGAACCCTAAATAAATAGAAACATATGCGTGGTACCTTCTGTGGCCCACTTCTTATGCTTCCCAGAGCTGGAACCCAATCTTCTTCACTGCTGTGCAGTATTCCATTACATAACCATACCACAACTTACACATACAGATGTCAGTTGGCATTTTGGGTTGCTTCCAGCTTTTGGCCAGTGTGGACAATACTCGTATGAACACTCTTGAGCATGACTTCTGATGAGTATGTATAGTGTGTGTCCAGGATTTGAGAGGACCTGAGGCCTGCTGAGCGTGACTTTTGCTGAGTGTGTATAGAGTGTGTCCAGGACTTGATAGGACCTGAGGCATACACAAGTTCATTTTTACTGGGTGTTGCTGAATGTTTTTCCAAAGTGATTATACAGGTTTTCCCTCCCATTGCAAAGTTTACATTGCCTTCATCCTTTCTACCAATCCAAGAGGTGCAAACAGGTATCTCACTATGGTTTAAATTTGCATTTTCATGACTACTCATTATTTTACCATATTTTCCTGTGTCATAAGCTATTTGTATTCATTCTTTTGTGAATAGAGTGAGTGTCGCTTGCCCATTTTTCTGTTGGGTTGTTTGTCTCTTTCTTATTAATTGTAGGAGTTCTTTACACATTCCAAACACAGATACTTAAATCTTTACAAATTCGACTATATTTTCTCCCAGTTTGAGGGTTGGTTTTTCATTCTTCTTGTGTGTCCTGGTTGCTCAGTTGTCCAACTCTTTTGACCCCATGGACTGTAGGAAGCTAGTCTCTTCCATCCATGGAATTCTCCAGGCAAGAATACTAGAGTGGGTTGCCATTCCCTTCTCCAGGGGCTCTTCCTGACTCAAGGATCAAACCCCAGTTGCCTGCATTGCAGGCAGATTCTTTACTGACTGAGCCACCAGGGAAGCCTTTTCATTCTTTTTAGGTGTTGTTTAATGTAGTCTTTATGGCTTGTGCTTCCTGAGTCTTAAATGTTTCTCTAGTCAGAGGTCATAAACATGTTTTCCTAAATTATCATCTAAAACTTTTATAGTTCTTTTTCTTTATGTCTTTAATCCCTCTGAAATTGACATGATGTGATGTAGGATCCAATATAATCTTTTTCCATTTGAATAACCCACTGTCTCACACCATTTATTGCACAGTCTATCATCTTCATTTTGATACTAAAAATCAGTAGCTTTTATTTAGTTTTATCTTCTAAAACGTAGCTCAATAAAATTTTGTAATTTTCTTCATAAAGATCTTATACATTTCTTATGATACTTATTCTTAGATTTTTAATCTTTGATAAATTTTATCCTTTTTAAAAATGAAATTTTTTCATTAATTGTTGCTAGTGTATAATAATGTCAGTGATGTTTGGATATAGATGTTGTGCTCAGAAACTTTTCCAATCTTCTTATTAATTTCAGTGATTATTCTGCAGAAAGTTCTATGTAGACACTCATATCATCTCCATGTATGTTTTGTATATTCCAAACCTTATGACCTTTGTTTAATTTTCTTGTTGTCTGCACCTCCAGTTCAGTGGTGAATAAAGACAGTGACAGTGGGCATCTTTATTTTGTTTCTGGCCGGATAGGAGATGTTTGCAACAGTCAGCCTTAAGTATGCTATTTATTGTAGGGTTCTTGTAGATCTCTTTTATAAGACAAAGAGAGTTTCTTTCTCTTCCCAGTTTGCTGAGAGTTTTCATAAGAAGGACTGTGATGTGAAATAAATGAGTCACCAATATGAAATGCACAGTGTCAATAACAATGTTGTATCTTTGTATGGTGACATATCATAACTAGACTTATTATATGATCATTTGGAAATATCAAATCACTATGTCACTTAATGGGAACTAAATTAGTGTGGTAGGTCAATTATACATCAAAAACACCCAAACAAACTCACAGAAAATGAGTTCAGATTTGTGGTTTTCAGAGGCAGGGCCTTGACAAGATGGTGGAGTAGAAGGATGTGCGTTCATCTTCTCCTGTGAGAATGCCAAAGTTACAATGCACCAGGAGAAGGTTGGATATCACCAAAAAAAGATACTCCACGTCCAAGGGCAAAGGAGAAGCCCCAGCAAGATGGTAGGAGGGGAGAAATTGAGTTTAGAACCAAACCCCATACCTACTAGAGATGCTCAGAGGGCTGAAACAAAACCTTGTGCTCACCAGGACCCCACAGAGACTGAGCCAGACCTCCCTTTGAGTGTTTGAGCATCTCCTGCAGAGGTATGGGCCAGCAGTGGCCTGCCACATGAGCAGGGGCTCTGGGTGCAGCAGACCTGGGTCACACAGCCTGTGGCACAAACCCTCTTCAATGGGTCACCATTATCCCACCATAGAGCTGCCAAGCAGACAACCCACAAACTGCAGAACAGTTCTCCCAAATAAATTCTTTCACTGTTAAGAAAGTCCTAGGACCCACAACCAATTTCCCAACGTGGGAATCTGGCAAAGGGACTGAAAATCCCCAGGGAATTTGACATTGGAGGCTGGTGGGATTTGATTACAGAACTTCCACAGGACTGGGGAAACAGGCTTTTAGAGGACAGACAGAACCTTGTGCACAGCATGACCCAGGAGAAGGGAGTGGTGACCCCACAAGAGACTGACCCAGCCTTGCCTGTGAGTGTCCGGGAGTCTCCGGCAGAGGTGTGGGCTGGCAGTGGCCTGCTGCAGGGTCGGGGTGCTGAGTGCAGCAGTGGATGCACGGGATCTTTCGGAGAAGGTCGCCATTTTCTTCATGACCTCCACCGTGGTTTGGCCTCAGGTCAAACAACAGGGAGGGAATGCAGCCCCACCCATCAACAGAAAATTGGATTAAAGATTTACTAAGCATGGCTCTGCCCATCAGAACAAGATCCAGTATCCCCATAGTCAGTCTCTCCCATCAGGAAGGTTCCATAAGCCTATTATACTGATTAGAGGGCAGACAGAATGAAAACCACAATCACAGAAAACTAATCAAACTGATCACATGGACCACAGCCTCCTCTAACTCAAAGAAACTATGAGCCATGCTGTGTAGGGTCACCCAAGAGAGATAGGTCATGGTGGAGAGTTCTGACAAAACATGGTCCACTGGAGAAGGGAATGGCAAACCATTCCATAATTCTTGCCTTGAGAACCCCATGAACAGTATGAAAAGGCAAAAAGATAGGACACAGAAAGGTGGTAAAGTCTGATAGGAGCCTGGAATGTTAGGTCCATGAATCTCAAGAAATTAGAAATAGTCAAACAGGAGATGGCAAGAGTGAACTCCAACATTTTAGGAATCAGTGTACTAACGTGGACTGGAATGGGTAAATTTAATTCAGATGACCATTATATCTACTACTGTGGGCAAGAATCCCTTAGAAGAAATGAAGTGGCCATCACAGTCAACAAAAGAGCCCCCCAAAATGCAGGATCTGGGGGCAGTCTCAAAAATGACAGAATGATCTCTGTTCATTTTCAAGGCAATATCACAATAATCCACGTCTATGCCCCAACCAGTAATGCTAAAGAACTTGAAGTTGAATGGTTCTATGAAGACCTACAAGACCTTCTAGAACTTACACCCAAAAAAGATGTCCCTTTCATTATATGGGACTGGAATGCAACAGTAGGAAGTCAAGAGATACCTGGAGTAACAGGCAAGTTTGGCCTTGGAGTACAGAATGAAGCAGGGCAAAGGCTAACAGAGTTTTGCCAAGAAACCCCATTGGTCATAGCAAAAACCCACTTCCAATAACACAAGAGACGACTCTACACATGGACATCACCAGATGGTCCATACTGAAATCAGACTGATTATATTCCTTGCAGCCAAAAATGGAGAATCTCTATACAGGCAACAAAAACAAGACGGAGATCTGACTATGGCTCAGATCATGAACTTCTTATTGTAAAATTCACACTTAAATTGACGAAAGTTGGGAAAACCACTAGACCATTGAGGTATGACCTAAATCAAATCCCTTATGATTATACAGTGGAAGTGAGAAATAGGTTCAAGGGATTAGATCTGATAGGCACAGTGCCTGAAGAACTATGGACAGAGGTTTGTGACTTTATAGAGGAGGCAGTGATCAAGACCATCACCAAGGGAAAAAATGCAGCAAGGCAAAATGGTTGTTTGAGGAGGCCTTACAAATAGCTGAGAAAAGAAGAGAAGCTAAAGGTAAAGGAGAAAAGGAAAGATATACCCATATGAATGCAGAGTTCCAAAGAACAGCAAAGAGAGATAAGAAAGCCTTCCTAAGTGTTGAAGAATGGCTGGTTTTCAACTGTGGTGTTGGAGAAGTGAACCCCAGTCTCTGGGGTTGCAAAGAGTCAGACATGACTGAGGGACTGAACTGAACCGAGTGAGGCAGGGATGGGGGTAGAGGGAATTAGATGAAGACAGCCTAAAAATATAAATTTCTAGTTATAAGATAAATAAGTACTGGGGATGTAATGTACAACATGATAAATATAAATAACACTGCTCAATGTTATACATGAAAGTTTAGAGAATAAATCCTGAGTTTATCACAAGGAAAATATTTTTTTGTTTCTTTAGCTTTGTACCTGTATGAGATGATATTCACTAATTTTTTTGTGATAATTATTTCATAATGTAGTCAAATCATTATGTTGTACACTTGTATACAATGCTATGTATCAATTATATCTCAAAGTTGTAAGAAAAAAAATCTAAGGAATAACGTTGAGGCATTTAAATAATTTAGAAAATAAATAGAAGGGCTGTGAGTTTTACCAAATGGTTTTCATTTATAACAGCCTTTTGCTTTATTCTGTTAACATAGTAAACTACAGTCCTCAATTGCATCACTATTAAGTTTATCTTGAATTCCTAGGGTAAATCTGAGTCGTGATAGATTATAGCTTTTATATATTGCGGGATATGGTTAATATTGTCTCATGTTTTTGCACTTACTTATTAATAAATAAGATGGGCCTGCATGTTTTCTTACATTCTAGGATGTCCTTGCCATCTCTTGCTGCCTTCTAGGCTTATAATAAACTGAATTTTGCTAAACTTATAAAATGATTTAGGAAGGTTCCATCTTTCCACTCTCTGAGTTTTATTGAAGGACTCATCTGTTTCTTGAGTGCCATCTCCATACTGTCACAGAGGATGATTTGTACCTGGTAATTAAATGTCTCTTTGTGGTTATGGGATTGTTGAATTTTCTAGTTTTCCTTGAGTAGATTGATGGCTGAAACTCTGTTATTCTTTGGGACAAAGTTCTTCCCTTCCTCCCCAGTGAATCTAAGGGTTGTATCTGGTGGCACTCGAGCTTGCTTTTATTTACTCAGAATTCAGTGTCCTTGTGCTTCTGGTACAGCCTTCATCTGAGATAAGGTTGGGGAGACTACTGGTTCTCTCTTCCCATCTGTCCCTCCCAAGTGGCTTTGGAGAGGACTGGGTCAGGTTGTGCACCCATAATCTCAGAAGTCAGTGGAGTGGACTCAGATTGTTGAAGGTCCCATGGACAGTTACAAGTCTCCTGGAAAGGCAGTTCATCTAGAGGCACCATCCTAGCCTCCTCCCACTAAGGAGTTCTCAGATACCCCAGGGATCTCCAGGGGGTTCAGGCTCAAAGAACTAGCTTCCTCATGCCTCTCTGCCTCCTTCCTTTGCCTTGACCCCAACCCCCACCCACAAGGCAAAAGCCTCTGAATGCCACTCTCCCTAAGTGTAAGACTCTCACCTGGGAAACACTTGCAGTTCCCTTGACCCTAGGGCCTGCTATTGCTGAGTTTGGGGAAAACTGGAAGGGATTGGGGCTGAGGGATCAGCGCCATGAGGGTTACAAATGGAGAGGTATGGAAAGGCATTTTAGATAGAGCTGCCTCTAAATGGCTAGCGGAGGGCACATCAGGAGTTGGGGGCTGCTAAAGGACCCCTGGACACCCGGCCATGTCATGCTGCTTGGGCAGCTATTAATACAGTACATTTGCTAAGCATCTTCACTGGCTGCCGCCACGCAAGTCAGTGTGGAATCCCTGCTAACAAGCAATCCTGGAGTTCATTCCACCTTCCTCTGCTGTTCAGAAAACCCATTTCCTCATGTTCAGATCTTGGTGCAAAGTGAAAATAGCCAGTCATATATTAATTAAGCCAATAATTAACTCAGTCATTCAGACAAAAAAAGTGTTTTTTTAAATATATCTCAAGTAGAAAAGCATAGCTTCTGAAAGCTGACTGTTCAAATTCTCTCGGGCCTTGCCTCATTTTATTAGCACTGGGAGTAGGGAGAAGAAAACATATAGACTTGCCTGGCACTCCCCCTTGACTCCTTGGCCCCCGCCATATGGCACGTGAGATCTTGGGAGTTTAGGATGGCCCCAACACCATCCACTTCAGAGTGTCTTTGTTATTCCCAGCTCTTGCCCAAGCCAATAGCAAACTGACAGCTCAAAGCAGCCAGGAGCCCAGGCTCAGCTGAGGATGTCTTCCCAGTCCTTCCATCCTCTCAGCCCTTCATTTCCTGGAGACCACACTCCAAGAAAGGACACTGAAAGGGCAACCTCAGAAGGAGAGGTACCTGGATGAAAAGGACAGAAGTCAGTGTCCCTAACTTCCATCATCACTATGACTTGCCCTTGGCTTTCCTCTGAGACAGAACAGCTGTGGTACTGAGGAGCCAGACCAGTCTAAACCAGCCCAGACCACAGGCCCTGGGTCTTGTTTTCCTTAAGATCCTTCCTAGCATTAAATATGAGAGCCTGGAGCTAGAGAAATAGTTCACATGGCCTTATTTGGACCTCTGTAAGTTTGGAAACCTTCATCCTATTTATTTTTAAAGTAAGCCCTCAATTTGCACACGTGGCTTCTCTGTGTCCAAGTGTAAGTCTTGGGCTCCCTCCCAGTGAACAACCCAAGGCTCCTCCACTCACCCTTGCCCCACTGAAAGGCAGACTTCAAACGTGAGGAGCGCAGACTGTGTAACACGAGCCAAGGAACCCCTAAAGTCAGAGTACAGAGAGATTATCACCCCATCCTGTTCTTACCACTGTCACCCTGAAAAATGACTTGATAAGGAAGAAAATACACCAGGCTTTACCTAGGCCTCCCTGTGTGGCCTTGCACAAACTGCTTCTGATCCTGAGTCATTAGTGTCACAGTGGGTGGGTTAGCCTTACTGGCCACAACCAGCCAGCACCAACCACCAGACACCTCTTCCCAGGAAACAGCATGGGGAGGCCAGAATATCCTTTTGGCTTAAATATTTCTCCCTCACCCTGTCTCCCAACTGAAAGGCCATTTTTAATATAAGTCTTGAGCTGAATGTTGGGGGCGTGCTCTGTGAATTTCTCCTACACACACACACACACACACACACACACACACACACACACACACAGACACACAGGCATAGGAAATTTGTGCTTCCTTGGCCAAGCAAAGGAGCTGTAACACTAGGATGGGGATTCTCCATTACCCTTCATGCCAGAATCTGTCTTAACATATTTCTCAGGGTCTCCATCTCCACTAGCAGACTTCAACCAGGCTTTCCTTGCCCTTGCCTCTGCCCTGTTCCACATCTGCAGGGGCAGCCTCAGAGCCAAAGCCAGCCAACAGCTGAGCATAATGTTCTGGCTGTGTGCCAGAGCATCCTTGGAGTGATTCTGAGGTCACTGGCCTCTGGGGGACATCCAGACCTCCACTCCCCAGTGGTGGAGACATCTCTCAGCACACCAGTCCTCAAATGCCATGAAACAATCTCTCTCCAATCCTTTAATCCAGTAGGTTGGACCATTTTCTATTAAGAGACAGTGACCTCAGTGGAAAAAACAAAACATCCGTGGGTCATATAATCATATAAAATTGCTTAAGTTAGGGGTGGATGCTGCTGCTGCTCCTTTTTAACTTAGAGAGATGTATACACATTAAACACACCTAATTTTAAAAGGTAAACAAAGTTATACTAAATAATCAATATTTTAAAATATGTCTTTAATCCAAAGTTTGGCCAGTTGAGATGATATGACTTGAAATAAGAAATTTGTGATGGAAGAAAAGAAAGAAAAAAGATGAAGGAGTGAGAAAAGTCAGGGAGAAAGAGGGAGATGGAATTAGGAGAGAGCAGAGAAGATTTATTAGGACAACTGCTAACGTGTCACCTTCTGAGCTTCACGTTCCTGGTCATGTCCGACCTTATTAAGCTTGTTTGTAAGTTATTACTCGGATTATAATTTACCATTTGTAAAGAGTCAACTTGGTAGATGCTTATTTCTATCATATCATTTAATTTCACAAAAACTCTAAAAATGAGATCTTTTACAAATGAAGAAATTAAGACTCAGAAAATTCGTCCAAGTTCAGACACCACTAATAATTAGAATCAGGACTCAAATTCATCTTTTATTTTAAAGCTGTACATACTATGTCATCTTTTATGCGCTACCTCACTATTATCTCCCTATTGAACACTCGTTTCCTATGACCCAGTCACTCTTTCCTCTTTCTGGTCCTCACAGCCTTTATACTCATTTTGTCTCTCTCCCCACCTTCCTCACTCTCAAAGCTTTGTGTTCCTCCCTTCCTGGGCTGCTCTTGCTCAGACCTTTCTGTGGCCACTTGTGCTCATCCTTCAGGTCTTTCCTTAAGACCCACTTCTTCTTTTTTTTAAATTTTATTTATTTATTTATTTATTTTTCTTTGCATTATCGTGTTGGTTTTGCCATACATTGACATGAATCCGCCATGGGTATACATGTGTTCCCCTTCCAGAACCTCCCTCCCACCTCCCTCCCGATTCCTTCTCTCTGGGTCATCCCAGTGCACCAGCCCTGAGCACCCTGTATCAAGCATCAAACCTGGGCTGGTGATTCATTTCACATATGATAATTTACATGTTTCAATGCTGTTCTGCTAGATCATCCCACCCTTGCCCTCTCCCACAGAGTCAAAAAGACTGTTCTATACATCTGCATCTCTTTTGCTGTCTCGCAAACAGGGTTATCATTACCATATTTCTAAATTCCATATATATGTGTTAGTATACTGTGTTGTTTTTCCTTCTGGCTTACTTCACTCTGTATGATAGGCTCCAGTTTCATCCACCTCAGTAGAACTGATTCAAATGTATTCTTTTTAATGGCTGAGTAATATTCCATTGTGTATATGTATCACAGCTTTCTTATCCATTGGTCAGTTGATGGGCATCTAGGTTGCTTCCACGTCCTGGCTATTGTAAACAATGCGGCAATGAACATTGGGGTACACACGTCTCTTTCAGTTCTGGTTTCCTCGGTGTGTATGCCCAGCAGTGGGATTGCTGGGTCATATGGCAGTTCTATATCCAGTTCTTTAAGGAATCTCCACACTGTTCTCCATAGTGGCTGTACTAGTTTGCATTCCCACCAACAGTGTAAGAGGGTTCCGTTTTCTTCACATCCTCTCCAGTATTTATTGCTTGTAGTAAGACCCACTTCTTCAGAGAGCCCTTTCAATCATTTCCCAGTCACACTATCACATCATTCTGACTTATTTTTTATCATGGCACTTACCATTAAATGATATTTTCCTTGCTTATCATCTGTTTCCCTGGGTTAGAACAGAATCTCTACCTGAGTAAGAACTTACCAGTCTTATTACTCTATCTCCAGCATCTAACATTATTTCTGGCACATGGCAGTTGCTTAATAATTGTTCATTGAATGAATGGATGGGTGAATGAATGAATGGATGGATTTTATCCCTTTACATACTGCTTTTAGCAGAGATGTGAATTTTTCCCAGAGAACCAATAAAATTAAGTCCTAGGCTGCATTTCCCACATCATTTTAAGTTTCCCCCTACAACTTTAATCAAAAATCGTCCATTCCACAAACTTTACAGGATCTTTGCTAAGATTGTGGATGGACATAAATGAGATTTGGACTCCAGACTCAAGACTTGATCTCCTGGATTTTATAGAGTTTAGAACGGGCAACATGCATGCCTGAAGCATTATACTGCAAGATTAAAATGCCATAAAGAATGAAAGAGGAACAAACTAAACATGTTCAAAGGAAAGGGAAATTTTCTTTGGTAGGGTGATGGGTGAAGGCTTTAACAGAGGGCCCAGCACTGAGACGGAGCCTTGGATGTGGGTTCAGATCCTACTCGATCTCAGAGGCAGAGCATTACTCAGGCAAGTGCTGAGTGCCAGGATCCCCAGGGCATGGCCAGATTGACTGGACATGGCACACACGAGACAATGGTGGAGGCAGAGGTTGAGGCCAGATTGTGCAAGCTTGTGGACTGAACATAGCCAAGGGAGAGTGAGCCATCAGGGCACCTTGACCTAGAAGCAAAGTGAGCAAGTGCAGCCAGGCTCCCTTCCCCCAGCAGCAGACGAGTGGGGGAGGGTGGGCAGAGGAGGGTCTTCACCTGCAGTCATGAGGGGGCTGAACTGGCTTCTCTCTGAGAAGTTCGGTGAGACACATTTCTCTTTTCTTCAAGCAGTGTGAAAAACAAGCTGGTCAACATACACGATTTCTCAACAGTAGGAAATTAAGCAACAGTTTTTGAGGCAACATCCTGCCTTGAGAGAGGGCACAGTGCCAGAGTAATTTTGCTCTGTAGTCAATCCTGTTTTTGAGACCAGTTTTCTTCATAAGGGTGCTAGCCTGTCTGGGAAAGGGTGGAGACCTGGGGGCTGGAGATGGGGATGGAAACCAAGAGTGATCTGTATGGAGTTGGCATGGACAGTGGGTAGTCTGGTGAAAGAAGACTAGGGTGTGGAGGGCGAGGGAGAGGTGAAGTTGAAGGTGAAGTTGAGACTTGCGGAGTCTCATGGGAGATCCACCAGACTGGGGATAATTCCAAGCCTGTGCATCCTTTTTTTCTCATCTTCCAGAGGCTCAGGGCCCTTCCCATAGACTCAGCCATACTCCCAGTTTCAGAGACCAGCAGACATTTTCAGCTCCTTCTCCTGGGTCCATCTCTATAACTACTTTACCACATTGTACTGTAATTACAGGCTCATACACACACGAGCCTGTAATTGAGGGCAGGGGCTTTGTCCTACTCCTCTGGTGCCTCTGGCATCTGTGCAGCCAAGCCCATAGGCTGGATGAAGTGTTTGGCTGAATGAAGCAGCTCCAGCTTCCCCTGCTTGGGGTCCACCATCTCTACCTGATCTCTAACCATCACGGGGCTTGGACAGGGGCTTGCTGCCCTTCCATCCCTGGAAGATCTCATCCATTCTCATGGCTTTAAATGGCATGTTTATGCTAATGACT
This sequence comes from Antilocapra americana, assembly GCA_007570785.1. NCBI lineage: Eukaryota > Metazoa > Chordata > Mammalia > Artiodactyla > Antilocapridae > Antilocapra > Antilocapra americana. The sequence continues at coordinate 429,262 of ML660207.1, forward strand.
CCCATATTTCTATATCTCTAGTCCAAGGCGCCCCTCTGAGCTCCAGACATGTATATCCATAAGCCTTCTTGTTATTTCACTCAGAGGAAGTGTACACAGCTCATCTTTACCATATCTGAAACAGAACTCTACTCTAAAACCCATCCTCACTCCAAGTATTCCTCACTTTAGAAAATTACCACAATCCTCTCCAAGTTGCTAGAAGTAGAAGTCCAAGGTGGTTCCTGATTCCTTCTTTTCCCTCATTCATTTACATCCAATTCATCAGTAAGTTTGTTAATTCCCCTCCAATAAACATCTAGAATCTGCCCACTTATCTCCATTTCCATCTCTACCAGCCTGGTGCAAGCCTTGACGTCTCTTGCTTGGACTCTTTAATAGCTATTTATGTTCTTACCTCTTTCCATTCTATATCTATTCTTTACAGAACAACGTGAGTGCTTTTTAAAGCACAAATCCTATCACGTACCTCCTTGCTTATACATTCAGTGCCATCTGACTGCACACAGAGTAAAACCCCTCCATGGGTTACAAGGTCCCCCTGACCCAGAGCTTCCTCTGTCTCTCCACTGGGCCTCATGCCTCTCTGCCCCTCGGCTCAGTCTACCATAGCCACGATGACTGTCTCTTTCTCTTATTTAAAAATAAAAAATATATCCAAAGCTGTTTCTCACCCCTGGGGCTTTGCATATGGTATTCTTTACCTAGCTCACTTTCCCATTTCTTGGCATGGCTGACTTCCTATCCCTCAGATTTAACCTTAAGCTCACCTCTCCAGAGACACCTCCCTGGCCATGCAAAGTAAAGGAAGTCCCTCCACGCACTCATCCCTCCCACCCACACCCAGGACTTGGCACCTAACAGAGCTCAGTAGACGCTTCCTGAAAGGATGGTAGGTGCAGCCCTGGGTCCTATCTCCTGTGAGTTCTTTTCTTCCTCCTTCCATACCACCAGGGATTCGGCACTCTCCCCGCATTTTTACAGTTTCTCCAAATTGCCCACACAAGCACCATATTGTAGGATTTCTCTCTCCTCCAAAATTAGCTGCAAAATTGGACAAAGACTCCTTTGCTATCTGCTTCCTGGCTGTCACCTTCAGTTTCAGGTTTAAAAACTAGTCACTGCAGGGGAACAGTGGGGAGAATGGAAAATCACTAACAGGGAGAAGTGGCTGAGTCCAGAGCCCAAAGCAGTTCCCGGAGACATGGTCGTGCTCTATAGTTAGCTCCTGACTGCCTTTCTTGGCAAGATCTTACTGGTTATCTAGGACAGTCCTGATTTCCACCATTCTGATCTAGTGTTTGACTATGTACCATGAGTCATTCTCGTGTACCATAAAGTCATTCTAACCTTCTCTTCCTGCTTTTCTCCCAAGACAGCAGACTTTCTTAAACCACCCCCACTCTCAGTAGTTGAAAGGCCACAGTCTGGTCCACGCCCTTGTTCTGCCACATAAAATCTGCGTGACTTTGGGAAAACTACTTATCCTCCTCATGTCTTAGTTTGCTTATTTGCAAAATAAGGATAAGATCAATACCTCCATTCCGGGAACTGCTAAAGTGGTGACTGGCTTATTTTAAGTGTCAAGTATTTGGAACCCATAAAACAGTGCCCCCATTTCCCTCGGAATGGGTAAATGGTATGACAGAATCCTAGGCTCTAGTGAACAGTTTAATGCTTTAACCAGTGTACACATGAAACTGATATGGCATTGGATGACCGGTACATTCTTGTGGACTGAACTGTGAGCCAGATCACGTCTATAGGGCAGGAGCTCGGTCTCCCTGAGGAGAGGAAGAAAGTGCAGGGACTTTTTCTTCTAGGGACTCAGGCTTGCACTTTAGTGGGGAAAGAGCAAATCTTTATCAGAAATCAGAGCTCCTAAGACTAGTCTAAGGCAGACAGTAGAGGATCTCCAGTCTCTTGGGCCTGATTCTCTCAACCCCAGCTTGGGAACAGCGGTGCATCCCTGAGAGGTGGTTGTGAGATGCCATCCTCCCTGTGGCATCAGTGGAAGACCACAGCTGGAAGGTCTGCTTCCTCCAGAATCCATGGCTTAGTGCGTGCTTCCCTTTGATACCCCGGAGTTGCCCCTAATGTCTTAGTTGAATGCAGTGGCTCAGACCCAACTCTGCAGAGGGAAGGTGTGCCACCTCCTGGGCTAGAGTGTTTATTGAGGGACAACCAGTGTCCCAAGGCCACTTTGGTGATAGCATCTCAAGGTGGGATCACGTGGTCCAGTTGCCCTTCATGTGTGTGAATTCTTCTTTCAGTTCCAACTCAGGCAGTCCTGCCTGAAGTTTGCTTTTATTAAGGGAGCTGCAATGGCCCCTTCAACATTCCAGGGGTATTCATTTCACACTGTGCAGGTTTTATCTCCCAAGGCTTTGCAGGAGAATGCTGTTTCAGGCATGGCCTCATAGTCCCTGAACTCAGGTCTGCTTTAGGCTGTGCCTGTTGGAACAAAACTGAGGTCTGGCCTCCAGGGCAGGCTCTGTCACAGCGGATGAATGACTGAGAAATTCACCTATTCTCAGCTTCCGTGTTGTTAGTTGGAGAAAATAAACTCTGTGTTAGTTTCCTACTGCTTCTGTAACAAATTTACACAAACTTTAATGGCTTAAGATAACACACATTTATTCTCTTACAGTTCTGGAGGTAAGAAATCCAAAATAAGTTTTGTGGAGCTAAAATCAAGGTGTCGGCAGGACTGTATTCCTTCCAGAGGCTCTGGGGCAGAACCCATTTTCGTGCCCTTTTACTGTCAAGAAGCTACCGCATTTCTGGGTCAGTGGCCCCTTCCTCCATCTTCAGAGCTGATCACTCCAACCTCTGCTTCCATCAACATCCTCTTCTCTGTGTCTGAAGGATTATTATGATTACATCAGGCCCACCCAGAAAATCCAGAGTAATCTCATTGCCAGATTCTTGACTTAGATACATCTTCAAAGCTCTTTTTGTATGTAAGGTGCTGTATTCCCAGGTTCAAGAATCAGGACGTGGGTATCTTTGGGGAACCCATATTCTGTCTACTGCAATTGTCTTAGTGTATAAGCTATTTTTTTTTTTCAAATTTCATCTCTTTCCTAGGCTCCAAAAGAGACTTTGTTATCTCAGTCCAAAGTGCCTGGCTTAAGAGTCTAAGAATGGAGGATCTATAGATGTTTCTAGTTGCCTGTTTTAGTGTTGAAAACCCTTAAAGGAACCATCTTCTGGCTATGGTATAAGAGATCCATGTAGCTCTGCATGCACTCTCTCATACAAATTGACTGAATAAAATACTCACATAAAAAAGGCTCTACAATCCTGCCCCATCTTTTGATTAATCAGAACCATATAATCTTATTATTACAGATGATAGTTTATTAATCATAATTACAAATTATTTTTCCTTGCATCTACTAAAAGCCCCTGCTATAAGATGAAAAATCAGAAATTCAGTCTTCTGAAAGAAATAGCTAACAAAGAAACATCAATTAAAAAAAACAAAACTGAACCTGGTACTCTTGACTTGAATACCATAGGATATACATTAACAGGTACAGACCTCCCTAAATAAATGGACATCCTTACCATGGACCTATCAGACTGAACCCAAGTCACTGAGTCAGCATCTCTAGAGTGGCTTTGGTCTAGATTTGAATAAGGGTCAGCAAACTATGGTCCCCAGGACAAATCCAACTAGCTGTCTGTTTTTGTAAATAACGCTTTTTTTTTTTTTTTTGGAACACAGTCACATACATTGAGGGGTTTTCCTGGTAGATCAGTGTTTAAAAAAAATCCCCCTACAATCCAGAAAGCACAGGGGTTGCAGATTCAATCCCTGGGTAGGGAAGATCCCCTGGAGAAAGAGATGGTAATCCACTCCAGTATTCTTACCTGGAAAAATCCCATGGACAGAGGAGCCTGGCAGGCTACAGTCCATGGGGTTGCAAAAGAGTCGGAAGGACTTAGTGACTAACAACAACATATGCTTGTTGAGTCACTATTATCTATGGCTCACTTCCCACAACAGCAGAATTCAGTGGTTACATACACAGTATGCAACTCACCTAAAAGTATAAAACTTTGTAGAAATAGATGGCTGCGGAGGCTAAGTCACTCAGCAGTAACCAACTCTTTGCAATCCTATGGACTATAGCCCATCAGGGGTCCATGGGATTCTCCAGGCAAGAAAACAGGAATGGGTTGCCACTTCCTTCTCTAGAAATAGACTACCTAACACCAGATCAATAAAATTAAAATGAATTACCTACAGCTAAATGGACTAAATGAACTGATTTCATATGATTAATATTATATTAATTGGCCCAAGGATAAAACCTTTCTTTTTAATCTATTACCCTCAACTTGGAATATACTTAATTTTCAAAATAATGTATTTTATTTAACCCTATTTAATCCATACTTTCCAACATATAATCAATGCAAAAAATATTACAGATAGTTTATATTTTAAATTCTCTGTCTTCAGTTTTATTTTAAAGCTAGTGTTTATTTTTATACTTAGAGCCTACTGAATCACATTTTGAATGTCTTTTTGTTCCAATTGAACTTTCAGGTTTCAAAGGAAAAAAAATAATCCCTGAGTGATCTTAAAATATATTATAAACTGATATATCATTAGGACAATTTAAAAAGAACAATTCTGTAAATTGTGATGACATGTATTGATTGGATTTGTCTACAGAACAATGATAACACAGGTTAAATAGTATGGAAAGTGCCTTTTCTGATTTCCTATACTTTCCATGGCCACATTCCATATTTTATAAGTTTGAGGCAATGTAACCAAACTGATATAGCTTATTTACCTTTAGAGAGTATTAATACTGTGATAATGTAGATTATTTATAAAGGCTCAATAAGAATCTATCACTTTCCCTACCAGAATATAATTGAATATTGACTATGCCAAAAATTCCACTTAATTAGGTGTGATAAGCCCTTTTTAAAGGAACAAAGATTACATTTTACATGTAAGGATGACATCTATGAAGTCTTCCCAAGAAAACTTTTCTGGGACAGCTTTATAATTTGTGAAATTCCAAAATTTCATTTACTGGCAGATATATTAACAAATATGGGAATGTAAGAGAAAATAGTGCTAATAAGGAAGGTAAAACTTCTCTGACACATAAAAGTAATTCCCAGCCTAGGAGTTTCACAAGCCTCCAGACAAAAGTTCATTATATGGAGATAAATCAAAAACAGACTATTCTGACTGGTTTCAGACTCCAAAATAATAAATTCTGACTATTTCTCAGAAATACGGACTCTGTGACAAAAACGATTTTCTCCTTGACTTTTACCATGCTAACAAGCGAAGGTAAGCTGAACATGATGGACACGTAAGAAAGCTGCTGATTTCTACCATGAATGTGGTAGCCTCAGTCACCTTTTTTCACTTTTAAAATACCTGTTGCAATTGTATTTAACAAAGCTTTCTTTCTGAAGTTACTTTTGCAATTGTTTATTTGTCCAGATGTTTCTGTCTCTGCGTCTTTAACAGCATTTACCATGTGCTGACACTAACACCATGCTGGAGCTGAGGGTTTGGAAATTAATTTGAGGAGGAGAACTGCCTGCGAATAAAGAAGTTCTACTCAAATATTTGGGAGGATGTTAACATCACCTTCATTTGTTCTGACACTCCATACAAAAGGAAAGGATCCTCAAAACAGTTATGCATGAGAGGCTATCCCCGGGATCCAGAAAGTTGTCCTCTGACATGGTTCTGTCTGCCCACAGCCTCCTGATCCAGCCTTATCTGTGCCTCCCTTTCCCTACTTTGTTCTTCAAAGTGAAAGAAAGAAAGTGAAAGTCGTTCAGTAGTGTCCTATTCTTTGTGACACCATGGACTGTAGCCTGCCAGGCTCCTCTGTCCCTGGAATTCTCTGGGCAAGAATACTGGAGTGGTTAGGTTAGCCAATCCCTTCTCCATGGGATCTTCCTGTCCCAGGGATCAAACCCAGTTCTCCTGCATTGCAAGCAGATTGCTTACGGTCTGGGCTACCAGGGTGCCTCCCTTACCCTACTTTGTGCTTCAACCACTCTGAAATCCATCCAGCTTCTGGAGCATGGCAGCCTCTTCCCACTCCAGGCCTTTTCTGTTTCTCCTGCCTCATATATTTTTCCCAGGTTAGCACCTGCTCTTCCCCTTTCAACTGAAACATCATTTCCCAAGGAAGACTTCCCTGACCACCCACAGCATTTGCAAACTCTCTTAACCCTCAGAATTACTTTGTTGAACTTTACACAGTTGTAATAAATTGCTTATTTATACGAGCCATTATTTAATGTCCATATTCTTTGCCAGACCATGTACTTCATGAGGACAGGCACTGATTGTCTGTTTTCACTCAGTTTTCTGCCTCTACCACCTCCCATGGTACAAGGCAACTGTAACTGCTCAATTAGTATTGATGAATTAGTAAATGAAAGATAAGAGCAGAATGAGGGATTAGAATGATTGGATTAGGGAAAAATTGTCAGGATGTTTTCTTTGGGTATTCATTGTACCTCCCGAGTTGGTTAGTCACAAGGTGACAAGAACTATTGAAAAAGATGAAATTTCTAGCATGTCAGGTTCCAAACTCAAAGCAGAAGAGTTGGAATTTTGTACCATTCTGAGATCATTTTTTTCATTTATTCAGTCACTTAATAAATATTTTACTAACCATCTACTATGTGTCAGGCACTAGGGAGGAACACAAAGGTGAGTAAAACAGGACCCCATCTTTGCCTTTACTGAGTTGATAGACTAGTGAGGGAAGCAGACATTAATGGCATCCACACTCACACACAAGATGTAAAATTATAACACAGTTATGTGCTAGAAAGAGAGGTAGAAAGTACTCTGACAGCCCCAATAGAGATTTTCCCTCACAGAGGAATCTGCCTTTTCTGAAGGTGCTTGCTGAGCTGCAATCTGAAGTGTGAGTAAGTGTGTTGAGTTGAGAATATGCAGATTATGACCTGCAGAACGAGGAGGCGCAAGCCATACACACAGGCTGGGCAGGTGGCGCCTTCACTGCCAGCTTCGACTTTGGGGAGATGAAAACCCTGGGGCTGTTTGGATTGAAGGCACAGTTTCAATACACAAGATGTTCAAGCTGGTTTTAGAAAAGGCAGAGGAACCAGAGATCAAATTGCCAACATCCGCTGGAACATCAAAAAAGCAAGAGAGTTCCAGAAAAACATCTACTTCTGCTTTATTGACCATGCCAAAGCCTTTGACTGTGTGGATCACTATAAACTATAGAAAATTCTAAAGAGATGGGAATACCAGACTACCTGACCTGTCTCTTGAGAAACCTATAAGGAGGTCAGGAAGCAACACTTAGAACTGGACATGGAACAACAGACTGGTTCCAAATAGAAAAAGGAGTATGTCAAGGCTGTATATTGTCACCCTGCTTATTTAACTTATATGCAGAGTACATCATGAGAAACGCTGGGCTGGAGGAAACACAAGCTGGAATCAAGATTGCCAGGAGAAATACCAATAACCTCAGATATGCAGATGACACCACCCTTATGGCAGAAAGTGAAGAGGAACTAAAAAGCCTCTTGATGAGGGTGAAAGAGGAGAGTGAAAAATTTGGCTTAAAGCTCATCATTCAAAAACTAAGATCATGGCATCTGGTCCCATCACTTCATGGGAAACAGATTGGGAAACAGTGGAAACAGTGGTTGACTTTATTTTTCTGGGCTCCAAAATCACTGCAGATGGTGATTGCAGCCATGAAATTAAAAGACGCTTACTCCTTGGAAGGAAAGTTATGACCAATCTAGATAGTATATTAAAAACCAGAGACATTACTTTGCCAACAGAAGTCCGTCTAGTCAAGGCTATGGATTTTCCTGTAGTCATTTATGGATGTGAGAGTTAGTCGGTAAAGAAAGCTGAGCACCGAAAAATTGATACTTTTGAACTGTGGTGTTGAAGAAGACTCTTGAGAGTCCCTTGGACTGCAAGGAGATCCAACCAGTCCATCCTAAAGGAGATTAGTCCTGGGTGTTCATTGGAAGGACTGATGTTGAAGCTGAAACTCCAATACTTTGCCACCTCATGCGAAGAGCTGACTCACTGGAAAAGACCCTGATGCTGAGAAGGATTGGGGGCAGGAGGAGAAGGGGACAACAGAGGATGAGATGGGTGGATGGCATCACCGACTCGATGGACATGAGTTTGGGTAAACTCCGGGAATTGGTGATGGACAGGAAGGCCTGGCATGCTGCGGTTCATGGGGTCGTAAAGAGTCGGACACGACTGAGTGACTGAGCTGAGCTGAGCTGAGCTTCAATACACAAAGAAAGTAAAGTGACAGGATTACCTACAGATTCCAGAAACAGAGGAGGGAGGTGTGCAATGAACTGGGGATAGGAGCAGTCCTCTTTCCTAGGTCACAACCCAGCAGCAGATAGAGAGCAAACATCTTTTACTTACAAGGTGGTTGAGGAGCACCACTTACTTTTCGAGGGCTCAACTTTAAAAATTTATTTTAAAAGGTGCCCAGGGAAATGTAAAGCAGGAACTTGTGGCTAGAATCCTGAACTCGGGTTCTTATCTAAACTGCCAGAGTCTGGGTGTGAGTAGAGTTGTCATACTGTAGAATGCCTAGGCAGCAACTCAAAATAGCTGCCTCGTCACAAGAAATGGTGCAAACATGAAGTTCATGCTGCCTGTTGTGACATGAAAAGTCTCTGTCTCAGCCCTACGTTTCTGTGTCTTCTGCCAGAATCCATGAGACTGTGGCTGTCTATCTCATTAGCTTGCAAGGAGTATAAAATCTCAGGCCCTTCATAGTTATTGACAGACAAGTAGATGGCATATACAAAAGCTGTGTGGTGGAAGAGAGCAGAGCAAATATAAGAAAGTATAACAAAGAAGACCCTGGGACTTGGTGGTCCAGCGGTGAAAGTTCTGTGCTTTCACTGGTTTTGAACCCTGGAACTAAGAGCCCATATGCCACGTGGTGCGGACAAAAAGTGAAAAAAGAAAGACGGAATGAATGGATGGGTTATGGGGGGTCAAGGGGGCAGGACAGAAGATGAGGTTGGGAGGTGCCCTGGGACCCTTGGCCAAGCATGCTGGGGCAGCCCCAGGGAATATCCTGGCCACTTTTTACTACGGCCACTTTCATGCAGGACATGTGGAACTAATAAACTGGGTTTAGGAGAGCACAGGATAAAGCTTGGGCCAATCTAAGCCTATGCAATAATTTTTAACAAAGGAAGAGAGTGAAAGTAGGTATTTTCTTAACATCATGCACCCTATTATGAAAATTTTTACATACCTGCCACTGTAATATTTCTATGAGACATTAGAAGAAGTCTATTTCCTAGTGCCCCCAAACAAAGAAAGGTTATAATGAACTATCATTTCTGTCAATTATCTAGGGTACAAAAGAAGGCTACTTGCCTTAAAAGGGTGAAGCAATGACTGTTTAGTATTTATGAGTATAACTCTGGACAAACTGCTCGCTGACTAGGGAGAGGAAGGAGGAGAAGGGCACAGAGGGACAGACCTCACCAAGACAGGGGTGTGAAACCAGTGTGGCTAACACTGGATTAGTACCTAATGTTAGTGTAAAAGTAAAGGTATCTATTGAGAAGCCCTCTGACCTATTCCAGCAACTGGAGTTATGAATTTTTCAGTCCCTGCCCATTAACTAATTTATAGCCTACAAAGACAGAGTTGTCCAGGATCTTTGGCTCAAAATGTATCCACAAATATGACAAATCATGCAGAACCTTGTTAAGAAGTTTTGTTCTTATGAGAAGAGTGATCAAAAAAAATCACTGAGGGATCTAGAAAGGGGTGGTATCATTACACTTGGGTTTCAAAAGAGAGGAGCTGAGGGAATGGAGGTTATTGATCTTCTGGGATTATCTGCTCCCAGGGGAAATTGAGCTGTCTGCATTTTTACTTCTTGGTATTTAACTGAAACCCCAGACTTGCCAAATTCTTTCTCATTTTAACTGGCATTTCAAAAGGAAGGAAAGCAGCACCAGATCTCAGAGTGCCACTCAGCAACTTCCCATTCCTCTCCAGCTTTTCTTTTTTTTTCTTTTCCATTATGGTTTGTTTTTTTTTTAAATTTTCTTTACTTTATTGTGTTGGTTTTGCTTTAAACAATCAGCACACCAGTTGCTGAAAGGCTCTCTGACCCTCACCTTGACCTTCAGGCTGCTATGGGGAACAGGCTTGAAGAGGAAGAGAGGAGGTCAGGCAGGGTGATGCTGGGCTCAGGGAGAGAAGGTACTGCGGGTTGCAGAATTCAATTATGCCCAGTTTCAGCCTGGCCAAAAGCCTGGACAGAGGGCTGGAGAGGCAAAGGTAGGGGTTGCCAGAAAAGCTGGGGAACTGCTGACTTTTGGAGAAAAGTGAGTGGGAGGCTGAGTCGCTGGCCCCAGGAGCCCCCAGATCATCCCTCTAATGGCTGTTCTACCGGCAGATGCCTCGGGAAGACCTGGCCCAAGTTTTCAAGACTCTCCAGGGTTTCTCAATCCGCCTCCCGTGGCCCACAGTGCTCCTCCCCCGCCACTTCACAGTCTGCCAGTTCCTTCATTGACACACAGCTCGGTTCCTGTAAAGGGAGGATTGCGGTGCAGAGGAGAGCAGTAGGGTAGGTATAAGAGGAAGCTGGAGGCCCAGGAAGCGTTCTGCTCAGGCCGCTGGGTACCGGGAACCTGAAGGCACAGGAAGAGGCTGCGCCATGCCCTCCTCTGCCACAGCCAGGATGGGGCTGAGGGCGGCTCGGACAGGTCTCTGGGTTGGCTGCAGAGCTACTGCCTGCAGAGGCTGGCCTCCTACCTGCTGTGGGGAGAGGCAGCGGGCAGGAGAAGGGGGGGTTGCAGAGCCAGGGGAGAGAGGGAGGCGGTGCCTGCTGTGAGGAGGCCCTGGATTCCTTGGCGGGTGCAGCGAGCAGTAGGGAGGGCCAGAGGTGCTTGCAGGGTGTCTCATTCTGGATTTCCCTTCAGGTTTTGTGATCCTGGTGCTGCTCCAGAGCTGTAAGTAACCTTCTTCTAAGTCACGGAAGGTGGGGGTGTGGTGAGGGCTGTATGGAAGGCAGCTTGGCGCTTCTTCCCAGTTTCTTCTGTGATTCAAATGGCTCAGAAATATTAGCATTTGTTAAACTAAGGTGATGAGTATATAGATGTTTATTATACTACATTCTACTTTTCTGTATATTTCAAACTTTTCAAAATTGAAAACTTTCAAAGGCTCATGTTCAGTTAAGGCTTCAACTAGTAGCCTAGTGGCAACCACAGTCAGGAGCCCAGGAACAGTGTGGATGAGTGATGCCCACTCTTCTTCGTCCACAATAAAGAGGGCAGGAGAGGCCTGCTCTGCTGCAGCAGAGATTAGAATAAGAAGAGAGGGGGAACTTTCCGGTCCACTGGGTTATTGTGTCCCAGCTAGGGGGATGGGCTGAGGGGCCCAGAGACGGCCATTCTGGTTGGGTTACAAGTTAGGGGTACCTCCCACATGAAGGCAGAGAAGAGACAGGCCACAGCCTCTTAGATCAAGGACTCCCTAAAGGCCAAGGTCTTCTAATACTGGCTATTTGGGGCTGGGTCACTCCTTTCCTCCAAAGCCACTGCCTCCAGGAAACCTTCCTTGCTTGCACCAAGTCCCATCTCATCTTTATTCATCAGAGCCTCCTCACTCCATACAGTGTTCTGTTCTTAGTCTGTAGTATATTTATCTGTCATGTTTGATCTTTCCTAAGCATTTTTATTTTCACCAGAGAACTCCCTTGAGCCAGTTCCTTTCACTGAGAATTTTAACTTTGCTCACATTCTACCCATCCATCCCACCCCTCCCCTAAACCCTACTGGTGCTCAGCTCAGGGCTTGGCCAGAAGGTCCCTGGCTCAACCTTGGCCCAGGGCCCACCCTAGCCTTCTCCTCAGGTGCTGCATACAAGCTGATCTGCTACTACACCAGCTGGTCCCAGTACCGGGAGGGTGATGGGAGCTGCTTCCCAGATGCCATCGACCCCTTCCTGTGCACCCATGTCATCTACAGCTTTGCCAACATAAGCAACAACGAGATCGACACCTGGGAGTGGAATGATGTGACGCTCTATGACACCCTGAACACACTCAAGAACAGGTTGGGCCACTGACTAGCTAGGGCAGGAGAAAGATGCAGAGTTAGGAGGGCTGCAGGGTAGAGTATGCCTGCTCAAGGGGATGGGCAAGGTCCCTGGCACTCACTTCTGGGTGGAGAAGTGGAGGGCCTTGGCTCAAATGGGAGGAAGTGATGAGGGCAGAGGTCAGGGTATAGAAGAAGGCTGCAGAAAAAGGCAGAGCTGAACTCCCCTGGAGAAAGAACTCTCTCTCTCTCTCTCTCTCTCTCTCTGTTCCCAGAAGGTGCCTCTACACAGAGAAAACATTCCTGGTTCTATTTTGCTATATCATGGCTTCCCCACTGGAGAGAAAAAAATGGGCAACACATCTCAGAATAAGTGCCACAAATACTTAGAAAATCTTAGAATAGTGAATTTCAAGGTTGGAAGGGCCTGGGAGGCCTGATTCAGCCTCTGCCCAAAGTTAGAAGCTTACTACAGCTTCCTAAACATGGGGCCACCCCCTGTCACAGCAACTCCACTCAACCCCAGCTTTCCTGCCTCTCTGTGCCCCACAGGAACCCCAACCTGAAGACTCTCCTATCTGTTGGAGGATGGAACTTCGGTCCTCAAAGGTAGGATGCACCCCCCACCCCCCAGAGGATGACGGGATAAGAGGAAGTACAGGTTTCTCTTCATCCACGAGGTGAAGGTCACAGGGACCCTGGAATGGCCAGGCAGAGGGACGGGATGGTTGTCAGGAGTTGACGTCATGTGCAATCATGAGATCAGAGCCCAGAAAGGGGAAGGAATTTGCCAAGAGACACAGCAAGATGGCAGTCAATGTTCTGCTTTCTTGCCAATGCTCTTTTTACTACTTCCAGGACTTCCTGGAGCGGGTAGAGTTGGAGCAGGCTTTAAAAAGACTTAAAGTAATGGCTATACCAGCTCTCATTTATTGAGCGGTTACTATGTGTCAGGCATCCTGTCCAACCACTGTCACATGTAATCCTCGTAACAGTACTGTGAGATATTACATTTATGCCTATTTTACAGATGAGGAAACTGAGGCTCAGGTTAGAATCTGCTCAAAATGGTTTGCCTACTAGGTGATAGAGCCAGGGATATCTGATTATAATGCATATGTTCTTTCTATTAATAAGATGATTAGAAGTGGGTTCTGTCCCAACCATGCCCTCCCATAGCTGTGTGGGTTCAGGCTCCCAGCTGCACACACCCCAGAGACTCCTCCAGGGGGCCAAGGCACCCAGCATTTTGGTGCTGAGCACTCTCCTGTGGTTATTTTGGTTCCAGATTTTCCAAGATAGCTTCCAAGACCCAGAGTCGCAGGACTTTCATCAAGTCAGTGCCGCCATTTCTTCGGACCCATGGCTTTGATGGGCTGGACCTGGCATGGCTCTACCCTGGGTGGAGAGACAAGCGGCATCTCACCACTCTGGTCCAGGTGCTGGTCGGGGCAGGGCAAGGGGCAGGGAGGTGGGGAGCACCAAGGAGTGGGGAGGGCAGAAGCTGTCTTCGGGAATGTTCTCCTGAGGCAGGCAAAGGGAGACTAAAGCCTCCTTGCTGCAGAGTCCTGAGAACTGGACCAAAGGTAAGACAAACAGGCCTGTGTCCTGAGATCTGACACAGCAGGGAAGACATCCTCTGAAAACAGTGAGAGGTGAGCTGGGGTTCTAGGAGGCAGCGTTGACTAAGCAGAGCACCTACTCCTCACTGCCTGCTTAGTCAAGCATCACTGTCCTCTATTCATTCTCAAACTGACACTGCGCACTCCCCAGCCTGCACTAAATCAGGGACACTCGACTCTATCTGGGGGCAGCCCAAGCATCTCTAGTTACCCTAGGGGCAGAGAAATCAAACAAATTGTTCACAGTATCAATAACATTTGCTGGATTATAGTGAAAGCAAGAGAATTCCAGAAAAACGTCTACTTCTTTTTCATTGAATACAATAAAGCTGCGTAAATCACAACAAACTGTGGAAAACTCTTAAACAGCTGGGAATACCAGACCATCTTACTCGTCTCCTGAGAAACTATGAGGGTCAATTAGCAACAGTTAGAACGTGAACAACTGACTGGTTCAAAATTGAGAAAGGAGTATGACAAGGCTGTATATTGTCACCCTATTTATTTCACTTATATGCAGAGCACATCATGCAAAATGCTGGGCTGGATGAATTACAAGCTGGAATCAAGATTACCAGGAGAAATATCAACAACCTCAGATACTCAGATCATACCACTCTAATGGCAGTAAGCAAAGAAGAACTAAAGAGCATCTCGATGAGGGTGAAAGAAGAGAGTGAAAAAGCTGGCTTAAAACTCAATATTAAAGAAAAAACTAAGATCATGGCATCTGGTCCCATCACTTCATGGCAAACAGAAGGTGAAAAAGTGGCAGTGAAAGATTTCCTCTTCTTGAGCTCTAAAATCACTGTGGATTGCTTCTTGGAAGGAAAGCTATGACAAACCTAGACAGTGGGGAGGGCAAAGACATCACTTTGCCAACAAAGGTCTGTAAAATTAAGGCTAAGGTCTTTCCAGTAGTCATGTACGAATGTGGGAGTTGGACCAGAAAGAAGGCAGAGCACTGAAGAATTGATGCTTTAAACTGTGGTCCTGGAGAAGACTCTTGAGAGTCCCTTGGACAGCAAGGAGATCAAACCAGTCAACCCTAAAATAAATCAACCCTGAATACTCACTAGAAGACTGATGCTAAAGCTGAAGCTCCAACATTTTGGCCACCTAATATGAAGAGCCAACTCATTGGAAAAGATCCTCAGCTGGGAAAGACTGAAGGCAGAAGGAGAAAGGGGCAACGGAGGATGAGATGGTTGGATGGCATTACTGATTCAATAGGCATGAACTTGGGCAAACTCTGAGAGATAGTGAAGGAGAGAGAAGCCTGGCGTGTGGCAGTCCATGGGGTCACAAAGAGTCAGACACAGCTTGGTGACAGAACAACAACAATCATTATAAATCACTTTAATTTTGTGTCCTCATTTACCAGCTTAAACAAAGCACAGACCAACTGGCAAATGTCTTCCAACTCTATCTATGGACTAAGTGGGATCACTCTTTATTCTCATGGTCCCTCCAGGACAGAGAAAAATTGAATATTGATGAGTATGCATGGGGTGTAGGGATGAGATTGGTCTGAACATTTTTTTAAGGAAAAGGATGGGTGAGCCTGCGGGTGGGACCACTTTATCATTCCCACTAAACTCTGATCTGGTTGGGGAGTACAGCAGAGAGGGAAGGCCAATGACATGCTTAGAGATCTTTCTCCACAAGATCTTGCTGTCACTTACCTGCCTCTCTCTCAACCAGGAAATGAAGGCTGAGTTTGTAAGGGAAGCCCAAGCAGGCACAGAGCAGCTCCTGCTCAGCGCAGCAGTGTCTGCAGGGAAGATTGCTATTGACAGAGGCTATGACATCGCCCAGATATCCCGGTGAGTCTCCTGACCTACCCCACCTTAGCAGTCTATGTACATTCAGAAGACTGGGCTTTTGGTCCAAATTTCTCCAGAGATATGTGACCTTGAGCAAGTCACATCACCTCTGTGTGCCTCAGCCTTCCCATCTGCCAAAAGGGGCATAATAATCCCTATCTTTCCTTTTCACTTGGGATATTGTGCTGACCAACTGAGAAAATTGTTGTGAATGTATGTGTTCGTGGGAAAAGATGTGCAGAAAATTGTACAAATGAGCCAGTCACTGGTCTCTGGAAGGGTAAAGCAGCAGTTAATACCTTTCATTTCTAGGCCGCTGGAAAGCCCTTAAGGGACTCTGTCTTGCAGGGACTCCCCTTTCTTGTCTGCCTGTCCCTTCTCCTCCCCTTGCCTCCTTATGCATGTGGTGATGAGCAGTTTCCAGCCAAGCAGCTTGATTTCTTGGTGGAACAAGGCATGGATCTTAGGAAACCCAAGAGTAAGAAACAAAGACTCTTCACTCTGACTAGAATCTTCTTTAGGGTCTCAGGCACATGTAGACTCATTGCTTTAATTGATCAGTTCAGTTGCTCAGTCATGTCTGAATTCTTGCAACCCCATGGACTGCAGCATGCCAGTCTTCCCTGTCCATTACCAAACTCAGGTGCATTAAGTTGGTGATGCCATACAATCATCTTATCGTTTGTTGTCCCCTTCTCCTCCTGCCTTCAATTATTCCCAGCATCAGGGTTTCTTCCAATGAGTCAATTCTTCCCATCAGGTGGCCAAAGTATCAGAGATTCAGCTTCAGCATCAGTCCTTCCAATGGATATTCAGGGCTGATTTTCTTTAGGATGACTGATTGGAACTCCTTGCAGTCCAAGGGACTCTCAAGAGTCTTCTCAAACACCATGGTTCAAAAGAATCAATGCTTCAGCACTCACCTTCTTTATGGTTCAACTCTCACATCCATACATGGCTACTGGAAAAAACATAGCTTTGACTAGACAGATCTTTGTCAGCAAAGTAATGTCTCTGCTTTTTAATATGCTGTCTAGGTTGGTCATGGCTTTTCTTCCAAGGAGCAAGCATCTTTCAATTTCAAGGCTGCAGTCACCATCTGCTGTGATTTTGCAGCTCAAAAAAAAAAATAAAATAAAATCTTTCACTGTTTCCATTGTTTCCCCATCTATTTGCCATGAAGTGATAGGACCCAATGCCATGATCTTAGTTTTCTGAATGATGAGCTTTAAGCCAGCTTTTTCACTCTCCTCTTTCGCTTTCATCAAGAGGCTCTTTAGTTCTCCATTTTCTGCCTTAAGAGTGATGTCATCTGTGTATCTGAGATTATTGACACTTCTCCCAGCAATCTTGATTCCAGTCTGTGCTTCATTCAGCTGGGCATTTCACATGATGTACTCTGCATATAAGTTAAATAGGCAGGGTGACAGTATACAACCTGACATACTCCTTTCCCTATTTGGAAACAGTCTGTTGTTCCATGTCTGGTTCTAACTGTTGCTTTTTGACCTGCATACAGATTTCTCAGGGAGCAGATAAGGTGGTATTCCCACCTCTTGAAGAATTTTCCACCATTTGTTGTGAGCCACACAGTCAAAGGCTTTGGCATAGTCCATAAAGCAGAAGTAGATGTTTTCTGGAACTCTCTTGCTTTTTTAATGATCCAGCAGATGTTGGCAATTTGACCTCTGGTTCCTCTGCCTTTTCTAAATTCAGCTTGAACATATGGAAGTTCACGGTTCATGTACTATTGAAACCTGGCTTGGAGAATTTTGAGCATTACTTTTCTAGCGTGAGATGAGTGCAATTGTGCGGTAGTCTGAGCATTCTTTGGCATTGCCTTTCTTTGGGATTGGAATGAAAACTGACCTTTTCCAGTCCTGTGGCCACTGCTGAGTTTACAAAATTTGCTGGCATATTTGAGTGGAGCACTTTCACAGCATCCTCTTCTAGGATTTGAAATAGTTTAACTGAAATTCCATCATCTCCACTAGCTTTGTTCGTAGAGATGATTCCTAAGGTCCACTTGATTTCACACTCCAATATGTCTGGCTCTAGGTGAGTGATCACACCAGAATGGTTGTCTGGGTCATGGAGATCTTTTCTGTATAGATTTTCTGTGTATTCTTGCCCTCTCTTCTTAATATCTTCAGCTTCTGTTAGGTCCACACTATTTCTGTCCTTTATTGTGCCTTTGCATTTTTCTTTGCATAAAATGTCCCCTTGATAGCTCTAATTTTCTTAAAGAGATTTCTAGTCTTTCCCATTCTATTATTTTCCTCTGTTTATTTGCATTGATCACTGAGGGTGGTCAAGTGATCATTGATCATTTAGAGGGTAGGAATGAAGTGGCTCTCAATCATTTTCCCCAAACAGCTAATGCTCATGTTCATGCAATCCACCTGGAGACCCTTAATCTGTGTGTATAGAAACCTTACTCCTTATTACAAGGAATCATAGTTTCAGGCCATCCTTTGGTCCTGCTCTTTCCCCACAGTCCTAGTTACTGATGATATTAATCTGCTTTCTCAAAGATGGATATGGTTGGAAAGTAAGGATTGAGGTGTGCTGGAGGCCAGCTCCCAGTTGTATCCTGGGAGCAGATAGGAACAGCCCCGTTCTTGCTTTGAATGCTCCTGTGGGACCCTGAGCAGGAGCCTAGGTCCAGCAGCCTAGACTGGTCCCTGGGTTCTACTTGATTTTGGATTAATGGCTGCCTGTTTTTCTTGCTCACATCCTGTTGGGTGGTGTGCTTTTAAAATTTCCTCCTTACCCTGCATCCACTCTTCTATAGACACCTGGACTTCATCAGCCTTTTGACCTACGACTTTCACGGAGCCTGGCGCCAGACAGTAGGACATCACAGCCCCCTGTTTCGAGGCCAGGGAGATGCACGTTCTGACAGATTCAGTAATGCTGTGAGTGTCCCAAAGGAGGGAAGGCTGAGAGGGGGCCACAAAGACCTGCTGCCTGCCAGAGCTCACACACCAACCTCCCCAT
This sequence comes from Antilocapra americana, assembly GCA_007570785.1. Classification (NCBI taxonomy): domain Eukaryota; kingdom Metazoa; phylum Chordata; class Mammalia; order Artiodactyla; family Antilocapridae; genus Antilocapra; species Antilocapra americana. Next base: position 447,818 of record ML660207.1, read on the forward strand.
GCCTTGGTAATCCCGTAAGGGAGGGGTTAGGGGCCCACTTCACAGATGAGGAATCTGAGGCGCAAAGCTTAAGCATTCTCCACAGCTCTGGGAACTGAGGAGGTCACACTTACATAAAGAATCAAGATATCTCCTGACGGGCCTATAGGGTGAAAGCATAGGGCAGATGGGAGATAGCAAAAGAGGGCTGGGGGCTGAGAAGCCGAGAGTCTAGTCTAGCCCTGCCATTTGCTTGCTGTGAAACCTGAGCCAGTCACCTGATTTCTGCAACTACCAAACAGCATCTCTTCCTACACCTAAGAGGATTTCATTGAGACTGAAACTGTACAGTGCCTTTTAGATTGACACTGTAAGTTCCCAGAAGGAAGGGAATTCCAGGTGCATTTAGACCTGGAACTCCTTTCAAGGCAGCAGTGGGAATTGCATGACCTTTTCCCTCCTAGACTAACTGCTCAAACTATCTTGCCCTTCCCACACCCACAGGACTATGCTGTGAGCTACATGCTGAGGCTGGGGGCTCCAGCCAATAAGCTGGTGATGGGTATCCCCACTTTTGGGAGGAGCTTCACTCTGGCCTCTTCCAAGACAGATGTGGGAGCCCCCATCTCAGGGCCGGGAATACCAGGCCAGTTCACCAAGGAGAAAGGGATCCTTGCCTATTATGAGGTATGAGCTAGGAAGAAGGTAAGATTTCCCACAGCATCAGCAGCCCTGGGGAAGGTGACCCTCCAAATCACCCTCACTTCACTCCTTTGCAAAAAAAAAGTGTTCCTGCAGACCTAGCACTCTGAAGAAGGGGGAGGAGGAGGGCAGGCACATTGCATCTTCATCCCCTTTGGCCACCAAGTTGGGGCCTTCCTTTTAGCCCAGGAAAAAGCAATGGCCAAGAGGTAGGTTCTTTTGCTTTGGCCCAACCTCTGCTGCTCTGAGTTGCCTTGGCCAGTCCTCAGTGTCCGTGCAGAGCAGCCACAGAACCCGGGATATTTGCATCTGTTTTAAGTAGATTTGCCTGAAACCTGCAGGTTCTAGGGGCAGGTGCAACCTGCAGGATGAAGCAAGGGGCTGCAATAGATTTGGGGGGTAGCATCCCCCAATGACCGGCAGTCTCAGCACAGCTCCCCAGCCACCACTGCCCTGTTTTCTGCTTAGATCTGTGACTTCCTCCACGGAGCCACCGTCCGTAGACTCCGTGACCAGCAGGTCCCCTATGCCACTAAGGGCAACCAGTGGGTGGCGTATGACGACCAGGAGAGCGTCAAAAACAAGGTATGTTCACAAGGCCGCAACCCCCAGATGAAAAGCGGGAGGGATGCCCCCTGCACTGAGGGTGGGGCTTGGCTACAGAGGTGTTTCGGGTCCCCTCTGCTTATCTCTCCCCTGGGGAGGTGTCTAGGTAGCATGCCCCCCCCATGTGCACCTTGGCACAGGGAACCCAGCCATGCCCGCCTTGGGTCTCCCCAACAGGCACGGTACCTGAAGAACAGGCAGCTGGCTGGCGCCATGGTGTGGGCCCTGGACTTGGATGACTTCCGGGGCACCTTCTGTGGGCAGAACCTGCCCTTTCCTCTCACGAGTGCCATCAAGGATGTGCTTGCTGGGGTGTAGCCTTCTGCCCTTGGGCTCATGGTGGGGTAGAGATGCTGCTCGCCACTTGGCTCTGACTGACCAGAAGCCTGACCTCCTGCCCTGCTGGGGCCCCGCTGAGCCACAGTCTCCCTTCCTTGGGCCCATGTGAGGGTCACAGCTCCACTGTCTGAGCTCAGCTCTGGTGAGGGTGGGGTTGCGGGGCCAGCACAGCGCAAGGCGCAGGGTCAGCACGTACCTGCTGACGAAGGAGGACGCTCAGCAGCACCAAGCCCGACACCAGGAGATTTCTTCCCCTCGCTTCCTCCCGGGACCTGATGCCTAAGGACGCCATTTTGGAAAGCTCTGCGGCCACACAGCCTTATAAGAAGCAGCAACCACACTAATTACACCATCTGCAAAGCCCAGCTTGAAATCTTTACCCGGGAACATAACTGCGTCCCCATCCCACTTCCCCTTCCTGGTTCTGCATCTGCTCAATAAAGCAACAGGGCTCACCTGTTGTTGGCGCTTGCTTCAGTGTCTGTGGCCCGACTGGGCTCACCTCCCGCCTCTCTTCTGGATTCCTTTCTCTCAGACTTGGGAGCCCTGAGGTGTAGAAAGTGAGACCACTCTATCCTCTGCTGCCTCCAGGGCACCCCTCAAAGGGGCAAGCATCACCAGATCCATCGGTTGTGGGCTTAACCCAAGAGTGCTGGAGGCCTTCTAGATCTTAAAGTCATTGTCATCTAGACTTCTCTATACAGTTCTTTGCTGAAAGAAGCCTTTTCTGTTTCCAGGGGCTAGCAGGCACTAGGAAGGAAACCCTTTAATCCCAGCCCTTCATCTCTTCTTACCCTGGAGAGGTGTAGGAGCCAATATAGGGCCAAGTTAGAGACAGCCCTGACCCTGGACTCAGAGTTAGAAGGTAGGTTAGAAACTTACCGCACACATTGTCCCACAATCCCAGGTCTAGAGTCTCTGCAGACCTTGAGAGCAGCCCGTCCTAGCTCCCCTAACACTCTCAGTGACCAGTTGCTCATTACCTTAGAGGAGCCCTTTTCATTGCTGGACTGAAATTGGTCAGGTATCATAGGGCTGTAGCCTAGCCCTCTGTCTCTCCCCTCTCAGGACACACTCAGCCCTCAGCCCATGCAAGGAGCCCTCAGGGCTCCTTGGCCCTGCCTGGGACACGAGGTGGGGGCCAGATGGGACAGTGTGGGTCAGACAGGACGAGCTCAGAAGATGAGCCAGGCCAGCCTTCATGAAGTAGAGATGTTCTTAACAGTTCCTGCACACTCCAAGAGCCTTGAACAAGCTTTGTGTCCAAAGAGAGTTTATCTGCATGCTCCAAAATCAAAGAGAATTTATTTGTGGATTCCCGGATGTTTGAATTATCTGTGACTTGGCCCAGTGGTTTGTGGCACTAGTTTGAGGTGTGGGGAAAGGAAATACCTATCAGCCTCCCTGAAATCTGAACTAGCTGGAGCGGGGCAGAAGCAACTAATCCCAAGGTCACTGCCAAGCTAAAGGCAAAGAGAGTGAGAACTTGGCCAGAGCTTCAAGGGTGCCTGGCATTTCACTGCTGGCCATTGGGCCAAGCATTCCCAATCTGTGCCCACGGCCCTCCTACCTCACGGGGGTCTTTGAAATCCCAGGAGCTGTGAGTCCTCCGGTGCAGCTAACCCCCTCCCCACCTCCCCCGGCCACCCTTCCCCCATTCTGGGACAGGCTCTGCAGGGCTGACTCAGGGTCCCGCAGCGTTAGTCACATTCACTTATAGCTGCAGAGTCAGAGGCCAGGGATGGGGATCGGGTCTCCAGGACCTGCATCCCGCCCAGCAGGACTCTGACTCACCCAGCAGAGGGCCCGGGCACCCGAGCAGGGCAGGAACGAGAGCCTCCTGAGGCCCTCCACTGCCTTTCCCAACAAGGACAGCCACCGTGGGACGTGGCCCCACTCCTGTGCCCCCAGCCCTGGGGAAGGGGCAGTGTGTGAACATGACTGATGGCTCGAAATAAATTACATGGGCATTAATTTTAAAATGGTGAGATATATCATACATGCTGAAGAGTGCACAGAATGTATTTTTTAATTTAAAGAATTACTATATAGTGAAAGGCTGTATAACCACTACCCAGGACAGGAAACAAGATCTCATTTGTGCCTCTGAAACTCCAGTCACATATATCTCTGTCCCTCCACCCAGAGGCAAGCATTATCCTAATCTTCCTTGCCTTCTTTTGTGGTCTCATCTCCTAGAGATGCCCCTTGAAGAAGAGAGCTGGTGCTGCCCGTGTTTGAATTGAGTATGAATGGGGTTGCATCACCCTCTGTGCCCAGCTTCTTTTGCTCCCTGTTATGTCTGCTAGATCAACCATGTAAGTGAAATTTGGTCATTTTATTCCATTTTTGGTTTATAGGTGCAAATACAAGCCACTTAATTATGCATTCCTCTGTTGAGGCAGAGCTGTGTTCTCCAGGTTTAATGTTATAAACAATGCTCCTGTGAATGTTTACATCATGTTTCTGGGACTGTAACTGCTGGGTCACACATTTTCAGTTTGACTAGATACCATCTCACTTTTTCCAAAGAGATTGCTCCCATCTACACTCCCACCAGCAACAAATCTTAATGTTTTATTGAATGAATGGCTCAATGACTAGAAATTTGGCCATACCTGCCTCATTTCCACTGTGGCATGCAAGTGTCCGTACCATGTTCTGCTTTGAGGACTCTAGAAGCCTACAAGTGCTGTCCTCCTCCAAGATCTCCTCCAGATCTGTCTTATGACTTGATTTCACCCCAAGGGCTAGGGGACTGCCATAGTGCCCTCTGTAACAGACGAGGAAACCGAGGTCCAGAGCAGGAATTTGAGAGGCTGGGTAACCTGGGGCCTTAGACTCCCTTCCTGGGGTCCCATTGCTAGAAGACTTCCTGCAATCCAGCCCACTTTGGGCATCTCAGTTCCCTCCCTCTCTAGGCCCTCAGCCTTATACAGCCCAAGTGAGAATTCCCAGGGAATGTGAGGACTAGGGGAGCGTGGGACCCCAGGAATAAAGTTGGGAGTGCTCTAAGAGAAGGCTGCTTCAGGCTGTGTGCACCCAAGCCGAGAAGCCCTGAGCACAAGTGGCCCCACAGAGGCCAAACACACAGAGTCAGATCTGAGTTCATTATCCAGATGGAAGCTCTTGTTCCCAATGCCCTGACCCCTGGCACAGGCTCCTGGCAACGTCCCATCTCACTGATCTGTGCCCTCCTCCCATCTGAGCACAAGAACCCTGTCTCTAAGATTCGACCGGGATGATGGACGAGGTTGTGCGCTCCTCAAGGGACCCTTGCAGTTCCTCCCCCAGAGCTATTCCTGGCCTAGGCGCCTCCCTCTCCCTTCAGTCCCCCTGCCTGACCTGACCCCACAGCTGGGAACATTTGCTTGGGGGTGGGGCAGCCCCCTGACTATATAAGACTGGACCTAGGTAGTCCCAGGCACCCTGGAAGCACAGCTCCTCCAGTGCTAATCCCTGCACACTCCAGCTTGACCCTCCAGCAGGCACTGCAATGCCAGAAAAAGCCACTTCGGAGGCCCCTGCCTGTGGTCTGGAAGAGACCGCCTCTGAGTCTGCACATGTGCCCCCCACAGAGCCCTCTGGAGACTCGGCAGCTCCGCAGGCTCCCGGGGTGGAGCAGGCTCCCGAGCCACAGGAGTCCCCCCCTCAGCCTCCTGACCCCGCGGCCTCTGACCCTGCGCTTCCTCCTGACGGTGATGAGAGCTGGGGCGGGTGGAGGGCGGAGGCAGTCATGGCAGGGAGCGACGGGGGACGAGGTCTCGGCTGCAAATCCCTTCACTGCCCCCTGCTTCTCCCTCAGATGTCCCCAGTGCCCCGCTGCTGCTGGCCGTGGAGGATGTGAGTGACAGCTCGGTGACTGTGAGCTGGGAGCCTCCAGAGAGGCTGGGGAGGCTGGGGCTCCAGGGCTATGTGCTGGAATTCCGTCGAGAGGGAGGTGAGCTCCGGGTTAAGCCCTCACATACTGAGGGGAGGTGGGCCTGGGGGGCAGCAGGGACAAGCCCTCGTGTTCCACAGTTGGGTCAGTCCAGAGGGAGACACAGAGGCGGGAGTGGAGGTGGTCTGCTTAAGCCTCACGGACAGCGTCTTGCTCAGCTACACACCTCTGAAAGCAGGAGGGTATCCAAGGGACCTCAGCAGGCGCCTTGTCCTCCAGCTCCAGGAAGCCTCCGAGTAACGAGGATGAAAGGGTCGGTGACACTGGGGTTCTCCTCTGCAAGAGTTAAGGAGGTGCTGAGTCTCAGAGGACCCTGCCTGTAGAGAAGCTGAGGGAGAGAGCCAAGTCAGAACAAGAGACAGCGAGGAGGAGTGGCGGGGCTGTGGCCACGCTCCTGACGCCGCCTTCTTGTCCGCCGCCGTCTTGTTCACCTCTGCGGCGGCAGCAAGTTTCAGTCTGATCCCCGCCTTTGCCCCCACCTTGCTGTGTGACTTGGCGAACGTGGCCAAGCCTCTCTGGGCTTCAGCAACTCCATCTCTGGCCACCACTCTAGGGTTCTGACACAAGGTGTCGTTGATGCCATTTGACACGTAGGAAGTCAGGGAGGGAGAGCAAAGGGAAAACAAGGCCCGGAAAGGGAGGCTGGCTTCCTCAGATCATCAGTGAGCAGGGAAGCCTCACTGAGAAAGGGTGCCTGCGGCCCTGGGGCCAGGGCCCTGTACTCTCTTCATTTCTCTCAGCCTTGGAGTGGGTGCCCGTGAATGCCCGGCCCATGATGGTGACCCAGCAGACTGTGCGTAACCTGGCTGTAGGTGACAAGTTCTTCGTGCGCGTGGCTGCAGTGAGCTCTGCAGGGGCTGGCCCGCCAGCGGTGCTGGAGCAGCTCGTCCACATCCAGGAGACCATCGGTAAAGCCCATCCCTGCTCCCCAGCCCTTCCCAGGCACATTAGCACGGAGAAAAGAGGCCAACGGGTTGAGTTGCTTCCCCACACTCACGTGCCCAGGCCACCTGCTAGCGCCATCTTGCCTTAAGAAAGTTCCAGGTTCCTCAGCAGTAAGGGGTCTGTGGAGGTCAAAGAGGCCAATTTCCTGAGTGGTCCGGCTCTCAAGCATTGGAGGAAGGGCTTCCCGACCCCCAGAAAGGAAAGCTCTTGCTGCCCCGGTCACCTGCCTCAGAGTCCCAACGCTTAGAGTCATTTCACTCTTCCTATCTAATCATAATCCCTTCAGCAGCCATAGAAGCTCATTTCGGTCCATTTTCTGCTCATTTCATATGACCTGGGTTCCAGATTCTTCCAAAGGTTTTGGAACAGAGAAAAGTCTTTGCTTGCCTCTTACTGTACCACATCCCTAGTGGAAAGAAGATGAACACCCTGCAAAAGACCTGTGAAAATTTCTCCATCTCCAGAGGCCAGTGCTGAACTGGAAACCTGGGAGGCCAGCTGCTGTCTCCTTGCTAAGATTTCTATTTGTAGGGTGCATTAGCCTCAAGTCTACCCTTGCTCCCCTCCCAAGGCTGATCAGGTTTCAGTCTGTTAATGGCAGTGAGTCATTTGGTCTGATCCAAGGTCTCTGGGGACAGCCCAGAGCCCCAGAGTGACAAGAGACATGGGCCAGCAGGTGGCCCGAGGCCTGCTCCACCTCCCTGCTTGTCCTGCTCAGAGGGGCACCAGTCAGCTCCGGACAAGGCCTCCAGAAAGAGGGGGCTTCATGGCCACAGAAGGGAATCAAGTTTGGGTTCAAGGAAATATTTTTCAGCTTTAAGACCTGAGAGATGTGGGAACCACAGGGCTAGGCAATAAAGAATTATAGACTGTCACGAACGGTCCATCCAAGCCAAGGCACCCCAGGACTCCCTTGAGGTCACCCAGACTATTAATGGCAGTTCCAGAACTGACTCCCACACAGGACCATTCCTGTCCCACCAGGTGGCAAGGAATCTTTTCTCGTAAATTTCAAAACCAGAGGACATTTCCATCCTTTGAGTCTGGGTGAGACATGGTCCCACCTGGCAGCTCAGTATGATTCCAGCCTGGAAGTGGCCGGAAGCTCTCCTGGTTGGGAAGAGGGTGTTGGCAGGCATCCTGTACCCTCCCTGACAGCACAGGGAGCTCAGACTCTGAGAGCCTGCAGGAGCCAGGACCCTCGACCTCGAGGCCTAACGTTGGAGGAGTCAGCTAGACTCAGCACCCACTACTCTGTTAAAATTCCTCTGGCAGGAAAGAAGGGGATTTCCTGGAGAGAAGAGGGCAGGAGGAGGTTGTGAATAAACAGGGAGCAGCCAGGCCCTTCCCAGGGGCAGGGCAGGGTGGGGACCTTGTCTAGAGTCCTCAGCTGCTCAGCTGTCCCTCTTCAGCCACCTGGAGCTGCCAAGCATTCCTGGCCCCCTGCAGCTGCCTCTGGAACATTCCACCCCTGGTGCTCCCAGGGCCAAGTGCCTGCACAGCTAATCCTCAGAGACACCGTGTTCCTTCTCACTGTCTCCTCCCTCTCTGCCCTGCACGCCTACTAACCAACTGCTGCCACCTGTTTGCCACTGAGGGGCCTCAGCCACCCCCACCCCATCCCCGCCCAGGCAGAGAGTCGCGGGGGTGTTACAGCTCACCGTGGAATGCCCAACAGTTTCAGTGGTTGCACCTGATGAGGTAATGGTCAGGAAGGTGGTTCTCCACCAGCGCACGGGTCGGAAGTAAGGTGTCAGGAAGGACCTCCCAACCGCAGACTAAAAGGTAGTGGGAGGGGTAAGAGAAGGAAGGGGGTATGCCTGCTCTGGCTCTCTTTAGCAAGGGAAAGACCCCAGTCCTCTCACCTGGCTTGGGGACAGAGCAGTGCACAAATAGGTCTCACAGGGGTGTCTCCGAAGGCCTGCGCCGGTGCAAGGCCGAAGGGCAGAGGCCTTAGGAAGGAGACAGAGTTGGTCACCCTTCCTGGGAGCGCAGGCCACAGGTGCACAGCGCTCCCCACCAGGGGGCGCCAGGGACCCAGCAGGGCCCATCTGGAGTCCAGGAATGCCAGGGCTGCAGGGCAAATCCCAGCCTGGCAGGCTTGGGGCACCAAGGGAGTGCCTAGGATGCCTACCAGTTCACACCGTGGAGGCCCTGCCTCCTGGAACCTCCCGTCTCTCAACTCCCCAAGGGCCTCAAGGCATTCTGGCCCCTGGATCTGGGGAGTGAGCTTTGCCCTGCCCACCAGGAGGCAGTCTCAGAGCATCCCAGGAGCCCTCCTGTGGGGCTCAGCCGCACGGTCCAGTCCCCTGCTGCAGAGGCCTCTCAGCAGCAGCCCCCCCTGCTGTGCTAAGCCTAGACTCTTGTTCTAATGCAGAGGCCCCCAAGATCCGTGTTCCCCGCCACCTTCGTCAGACCTACATTCGCCAGGTGGGAGAGTCCATTAACCTGCAAATCCCCTTCCAGGTGGGTATGCCTCCCTCCCAGGGTAAGAGCTTGGGTGGAAATACAGGGCCCCATCTGAGGTGTATCGGAGGAGCCCAGAAAATGTCAGAGTTCCCCTGGCGGTCTGCTGAGACCCACCCATCAAGATGCACATGACTCAGTCGATTCTCCAGCTGGTGAATGGGACAGGGGGCCCCGGGGCCGGTCGGACAACAGGCCAATGAGGCTCTAGGAAGCACCTGTGTCTCTAGCCGCTGCTGCCCTTCCTGGGCAGGGCTAATGTGGTCAGCTCCCTTGAGCACGGCTCCAGAGAGCCCTGGAGCAGTGGCGGGGGGCGGGGGGGGTGCCTGGAACCTTCTGCTCCCACTCAAAGAGTTCCTCCTTCCCAGGGGAGTCCTAAGCCTCAGGCTTTGTGGACCCACAATGGTCATGCCCTGGACAGCCAGCGGGTGAGCGTGCGCACCGGGGACCAGGACTCCATCCTCTTCATCCGCTCAGCCCAGCGCTCTGACTCGGGCTGCTATGAGCTCACTGTGCAGCTGAAAGGCCTGGAAGCCAAGGCAGCCATCAACGTCCTGGTGATTGGTATGGGACCAGGGGGGGCAAGGGCTGAGGTTCCTCCTGCCCCAGGACTGATGGTCAGGGGGGTCAGGCCAAGAGAGAGCGATAGGAGCCAGATCGTGTTGGGGGTGGGGTTGCCGCGAGCTCAGCCCTCCTCCTTACTCTCTGGTCCTGCAGAGAAACCTGGACCTCCCAGCAGCATCAGACTGCTGGACGTCTGGAACGGCAACGCTGCCCTCGAGTGGACACCGCCCCAGGACACAGGCAACACAGAGCTCCTGGGCTACACGGTGCAGAAGGCAGACAAAAAGACAGGGGTGAGGCCTGCTAGAGCAGGGTGGCGGGGGGAGGAAGGTCTGACTAGAGGTGGGTCTGGGGGAGAGGAAGTGGTCGAGGTGGTGGGGAAGGCCTGTCCACAGAGAGTACAGGGACCGAGGACTTCCGGTCTGCCCCCTGCCAGCCTGACTCACTGTGTGGGTTTTGGCAAATCTCTTTCATCTCTCGACTTCAGTTTCTTTCTGAAGACTGCAAGGGCAGTTGTCTGGGCTCTTCAAGCTGTAAAGCAGTGCTTCTGGAAATGTAGTGTACAAATGAATTACCTGGGAATTTTGCTAAAATGCAGGTCTTAATTCAGTGGGTCTGAGGTGGGGTCTGAGATCCTATGCTTCTCTGAAGGTCCCAGATGATTCTTACTTTGCGGAGCCTCTGGCCGCACTTTGACTAGTAAGGTTCGAGAATTCTCTGCGATCCCCAGAGAGGTTTCTCCCAGGAGTTACTTCTCTGCATTCCAAGTCCCAGGGATGGGACGGGGAGCAAGCCCCTCCGAGGGGGAGGCCCCAGGGGGTGCATGGAGCGTGAGGGCATGGGGGGATGCGGGTGACAGGGCTGGACTCTTGTAGCGATGGTTCACAGTGCTGGAGCGATACCACCCCACCACCTGCACCGTCTCTGACCTCATCGTGGGCAACTCGTACTCCTTCCGAGTCTTCTCAGAAAACCTGTGTGGACTCAGCGCCTCGGCGGCTGTCACCAAGGAGCTCGCCCACATCGTAAAGACAGGTGGGTCTGGGTTCAAGACCGGAAACCAAGCCAGGCACTGCCATACTGACGCTTCTGCCCGTCTCTTCCTTTCCCTTGGCGTGTCAGCACCTCTCCCTGTGTACGTCTCACTTGCCCAGAACTTTTTCTGCTTCTCCACGCCCATGCCACCGCTATGGGCGCACACACATTCAAAGAGTGACTGTAAAAAATGGGTGTGGTTGGTTGATCCTAACAAACACATCAGAATAGACCACACAAATGAGCAGCACCCCTTGGGAGACTGCACTTATATTAAGATGCCACGTGGCTGCCAACATCATAGCAGTCACCGGGTCCCATGTACAGCATCCCAAGAGAAGGACAATGCGTGTGGTTAGGCAGACTGGCGAGTTTGCTAAAAGCAAACTCCCAATCCTAATACATCACCACGTAGATGGACAACAGAGATATGGGTATTTACTGTTTCTGCATAGACACACGGTCCTCTTGCGTCAAATGTGAAATTCCCAGTCCTTTCTCCCTGTCACCTTGTGTGTTACCTGGACTTTGGGCCTAAGGGCCCCACATGGTCTGTGTGGGCCACAGAAAGCACATTCTTTTAAACACCAGCCTAAGTTGCACAGAATTAGGAAAAAGTTTTTGTTTAAAAATAGAAATCCAGTAAAGTCTCCAAAGACAAAGAAAAATAAAATGTGGAATCACTGGGTTTTTAGTCTCCACCTTCAGTCAGCATCACTCCCCTCCCTGCTTCCCTCTGTGACTCACCCAGCCATGGCTTTGGCTTTCCTCTGCCTCTCTGAGATGCTTTGCTCCTAAACTCCTGCATGTTGGCTGTGCCTGGCTTCCCAAAGATCTCAGGAGCCTGGGGTCCTGCCCTGGGCTCCAGAGGTGGAGGCAGGGATGAAGTGACTTGTCAGCTGCCCTCAGTCTCCCTCCAGACCAAAGAGCCATACTCATCATGTGACCTTTCACCTCCTACGCCACAAACTCACTCTGAGAGACTGGCAAGTCCCTCATCCCTGAAGGGTCTTCGTCTTCCATCTGTTAGCTGGGGATGACAAACTTACACTTCCAAAGAAACGCTGTGTAGATTAAATGGGATACCTAGGTATAAGCTATAGTGATTATTTCAGGAAAATGGATGAGGTCAGTCTTAAGAGGTCTCCTCTTGTAACCTCAAATTCATCCACTCTTTTCCCCCTGAAACCAGATATTGTTGCCAAACCTAAAAGCTTTGTTGAGCGAGACTTCTCAGAGGCGCCCTCGTTCACTCAGCCCCTGGCTGACCACACCTCCACCCCTGGCTACAGCACGCAGCTCTCCTGCAGTGTCCGAGCTTCGCCCAAGGTGAGGGCAGGGGCACTGGGGTTGAAGAATCTTTCCAGACAACCCTGCCTAAGCCTGAGGGTGTCCTTCGGGGGCTTCATCCTGGCCCACACCCTTCCCAGCTCTCTCTGACCTTGCTCCCTCAGCCCAAGATCATCTGGATGAAAAACAAGATGAACATCCAGGGTGATCCCAAATACCGAGCTCTCTCTGAGCAGGGTGTCTGCACCCTAGAGATCCGGAAACCCAGCCCCTTCGATTCCGGAGTTTACACCTGCAAGGCCATCAATGTTCTGGGGGAGGCGTCTGTGGACTGCCGGCTGGAGGTGAAAGGTGAGGACTGAGAGAGGTTGCTTTTTAAGAATCTTCTGATGCATGGGAGACCAGGAGAAGCCTTGTTTTCTCCTGCTGGACTAGATGAGGCTGAGCGCTGAAAATCAAGGCAAGATGAGGGTAGTAAAGATAGAGGTCAGGCTCTCAGGAGGACTTTCCAAGAGGGAGGATGGCTCAGTGCTTGAGACTCACTACCTCCCACCCTCCACTTGGGTCCCCAGCAGACACCCACCCCCTCTCTGAGCTCTAACTTTCAGGTCTCTCCCAGCCTCAGCCACACACTGAGGAGACTCTGGTGGAAGCTGTGAAGAGGAGAAAGGTAAGTAACTGCATGCACCCCCTCTCTTGCCTCTGGGGGTGGAGACCCGGAGCAGGGGTGGGCTTAAGAAGGGAGGTGGCAGTCAACTCTGAGTATAAATCTGCAGCACAGGCAAGGTACCCGCGCAGTCCTGGTGGTGCTCCTGAGATACAGCATGGTAGGGTGATGCTGGCAAGGCCTGGGAGGTGTGGGCATCCAGTGGACGGGCACAGGACAGGGTCTTGTCCTGACTCTGAATGACCTTAGGCCGGGGCATCCCCTTGGGATAATTTCCTCAGTCAGAAAAGTAGCAGAAACCACCGTGCCCTGACTGCCCTTCCCAGGTGGTTCTGAGGTTCTGGGCGGGTGAGGGTGTATCCTAAGGCTGCAGTGGCCAGAGCTGAAGCTCGGGCTTTGGGTCTGAGGGCCTAAGGGGAGGGGGGCCGGGAAGGGAGGCCTTCTCCCCCATATCACCTCTTCAGCAGGCGCATGTCGCCCAGCTCTGCCTGACAGCAGGGCTCGTGAAACGTTCTCTGCCAGGTGCCGCAGGCCTGAGGGGTCAGGGCCGCCAGGCCCAGAATCGAGTGCCTCAGAGGCCCGAGGTCTTCACTCCATAGCGACAGCTGATGGCTGTGCTCCTTGGTACCTGCCTCACCTCTGTCCCTCCCCGGGAGTGGGCCTAGTGGGCCCTGGACAGGCTCCCTAGACACCAGGAGCCCTGGAAGGTGCAAAGATCGGAGCTCTCCTGCAAAGAGCTGTATGCTGGGCTGGAAGCACTTGAATAAAGGTGTTTGGTGTTATGGTGCAGGCGCCTCTGTGACAGTGAGCGTCAGCGTGATGAGGGCTATATCCCCAGGAGGTGGGCTGAGTGTGTCCCCATGACGGAGTCTCCACCTCTGACACCACGAGGAAGGTCCAGTGGGAGGGGACTCGTGGTCTCATGGGGGTTTTCCACATATGAGATCTTTTAGGATCCTGTTTCACATTCAGAGTTTGCTGCCCTTAGAGGATGACTACAGGAACAGACCCACCCTTCTCTGGAACCCTCCTTGATCCAAATGCCTCCATGCCCTCCCCATTCCCTTCACTTCTCCCCAGACAACACCACTGATTTCTCTCTGTTGAGGTTGTCTGTTGCCCTCAGTGGTGGGGTGCATTCTCCATGAGGGTTGACAGTCTTTTATTAGTCAAGCAACCCTCCCTGGGAGCCAGGGGACACCCCACCTCAGAGAGGGAAGGGCCTGGAATCAGCCCTGGAGTTGCTGTTCACACTTAGAACCTGGCTCCTCACTCCTCTGTATAAGGAGCTTTGGTTTGGGCCAGGGGTAGACCCTTCCCGAAGGGTCTAGTCTAAAGGCCTAGACTCTGCAACAGAGCCTCGAAGCCCGTGAATATTGTGCTAAGTGCCAGGAGTGCTGAGCATACTTAAAATTCGGTAAGACCTTCCTGTCCACACAGTCCAGAGGGGCGTCTCCTCTGGCCTGGCCAGCCTGTCACGCTCATCCCACGGTGTCCACGGCAGCCCACTTCCCCTTGTTCGGCTCCTCCCCAAGTAGGCAGCATGTTCCCAAGAGTTGACAGGGCTGGAGTTCCCCTCTCTATTTGGCCCAGAAACAGCAAAGAGGGTGTCACCTCGGACGGTGCCCAGCACAGGGACTGGTAGAGCTGGTAGAGCTGGTGGTCCAGACGCCAAGCAGTGACACTCATTCTCTTACTTGGGATGCTCAGGGCAAGAATGAGGGCTCAATGCTTCTGCCTAGTGCCTGTTTGAGACCCACACCTACCATTCCACACTAGCTCCAGGGACGTGGAGCCCCCACTCAGGGCCCAAGGGCTAGTGGACAATAAAGCAAATACTGGAAATTATTTCTGGACCCATTCTTTCTGCCTCTTGCAATATAATCTTGGAATCCCTGGAGCGATGAGAGCAGGCACCCTGGCAAGCATCATGGCCAGGAACACAGGGTTCTGGGGGGTGGGGACTAAAGGCTCCTTGATTCCTGCCTGTCAGTGGCTCTGGCCACCTTCTCCTGCACAACAGGAGAGAAAATAAGGCCAGGACACCCACTTTCTCTCCTTCTCTCCATCTTGGCTGGGAGCTTCTCTCCGTAAGCTGGGTCCCAGGGCTGTAACCCCAGCACCTAAGTAAGACAAGCTTCTGTCCTGCCTACTGTGGGAGCTGAGATTGCTCTTCTGGCCCATGTGGTCCCACGGTAGTCTCAGGGTCGCAGGCCAGCTTAGGATGCAGCACTGGGCCGCCTGTGGGTTGATCAGGCAGATGGGGAGGCCCAAGCCACTTTCCTCTTTCCCTCAGGTTACCTGGTTCTTTCCCCAGGGACTGACCTCCCAAACCTCCCCCAGGACCATGAGGGGCGGGTCACAGCCACAGCCCACAGCAGGGGGAGACCAGGGAGAGGAGTGGGACAGAGGGAGGTGAGATGCCCCAGACGCAGGCAAGGGAGGGCAGGAGGTGGAGTCTAGTCATCCGGCCTCTCTGCTGGAGGATCCTCATCAATAGGGGGCGCAGGCTGGCAGCGGAAGTGGTCATTCCAGATTTTAAGGAAGGTCACGCGAAACTTCTGGATGCGGAAGGCATAGACGATGGGGTTCATGGCCGAGTTGCCGTGAGAGAGGAAGATGGCGATGTATATGAGGATCCTGGGCATGCGGCAGGAAGGGCAGAAGAGGGTGACGCAGTTGAGGATGTGCAAGGGCAGCCAGCTGAGGGCAAAGAGGAAGAGGATGAGGGCCAGGGACTTGGCTATCTTCAGCTCCTTCCCATAGTACTTCTGTGGGTCTCCGGAGGAGGCCGACACCTTCTTGCTGAGCTGCTTGCGGATCAGATAGAAGACCTCCATGTAGATGAGGACCATGAGCAGCAGCGGGGGCAGCACCCACACAAAGAAGTTGAAGTAGACCATGTACTCCATGCTGATGACCTTCTCGAACTGGCACTCAATCACAGGCTCGCCCACGCTGCCGTTGGCCAGCCAGTCCCGCTCCACCGCACTCAGGTTGTTCCAGCCGAACATGGGCGTCAGGCCCACCACAAAGGAGAGAATCCAGCAGCCGGTGATGGCCCCCACAGCTCTTCGAGGGGTCACCACTGTCTTGTACCTGAGGGAGAGGAGGGCAGAGTGTGAGGCCCCCTCCTGGCTCACCCAGCCCCGGGGTCTCTCAGAGAGCCCCTTGCCCAGCCAGGGCCCAGTAAGTGGGGAGGTGCATGTCTTTGGCTAGAGGGCCAAGTTTTGGGGATCTAAAAATTAGGCCAGAACTTGCAATGCACTGGTTCGTGTGTTGCCAGCTGAGGGTGGGAAAAATCTAGAAGAAAACAACAGATGAACTCCTTTACTAAAATTATCAAAGTAAAAATTGTTCATATGCATTTGGCACACCGCTACTGGTGACCTTATCAGTGCTTCATGACAGTCCCCATGGGGTAGAAAAGCACCATCAGAATGAGGGCCCATTTGACAGCTGAGAAGACTGATGTTCAAGGTACTCAGGTGTTCTTCCAGAGGCCACATGCAGGGTGCAGTCTCTCCTGTGCTTCCTAGCTGACCACACAACAAAATGATTAACAAACCACCCCTCCCCTGGGGCCAGTTGACTCACTGTCATAAAAAGCTCCCCCGCACCTGCCTCCCATGGCTCCATCCTGTCTCTCCCACCCCCATCCTTATCTCCCCTCCTTTTTCAGTCACTGTACAATGCTTATCTCCTGAAGGGTTCATCTCAAGAACCAGCTCTCCTCCCCCACACTAATTGGGAATTATTCTCAGGAAGGAAAATTGACAGTCACCAAGGACTACATGCAAGGGACCCCAATGAAGGCATGCATGCATGGGGGCATTCATTCATTTTTTGAGTGCTTTCTGTGCCAGGCATTGGTCTCTGTGCTGGTAGTAAGATAAAGAATCCCTTCCTCTACACAGCTCACATTTTGAGTGAAGAAATAGGAAACATAAAAGTAAGAAATAAATAATACAACTACAGGTTGTGATATGTCCTTTGAAGAAAATAAACAGGACTATGTTAAGGGGCAGAGCCCCCAACCCTTTTCAGGCCATAACACACACAGATACGAAAACATTAGGATGGCACAGAAAATGGATGAGGCTGCCCGTGAGCCTTGCCTCTCTCTCTACCACTGTCCCTAAGGTCGCGGAAATGCACTCTAGAGGGGCTCCCTGCTTCCCTTTAAACCAATTCAGCCAGCAGCCGGCATGTCCTTGGCCCATGCACTGGCCTTGGGATGAGTGCCAAAGGCTGGGGCCTGCCTGGCTCTGGGCCAGCAGCTTGCCCAGTTGTTATTTTCCGATGCAGCTTCTGAGATGGATGGAGTGGCCTCCTGAGCATGGAAACAGTTACTGAGGCCCATGGGTGTGAATGCAGAGGCCTCCTTCTAGCTCTGTTTTCTTCTGTCTTGTGCCTGGAGAATCTGCAGCTTTCTCCTCCACAGCAATATTTAAGGTATCTCTCACCTTGGACCAAAGTCCACCTCTCCTTGAAGACTTTACTGGAGTGGAAAAGGGAATGATTTGGGGGATACAAGAAGCTGGACCCACTCCCACCCCATCTAAAAATTGAGCACTAGGAGGGACCTTGGGAACCTTGTTTCCAATCTCATCATTCCAGTGGGGAAACTGAGGCCCTTAGAAGACTCCAACACCACAGCGTGGTGCCCCTCCCCTACGCTGTAATCCTGTGTCCCCAGAGCTCCAAGGAGTCTTGAAAGCTGCCCAGATTGCTTGTGCCTATCTGAAGCTATGGTTTTTCCAGTAGTCATATAGTGAGAGTTGGACTAGAAAGAAAGCTAGCACCAAAGAACTGATGCTTTTGAACTGTGGTGCTGGAGAAGATTCTGGAGAGTCCCTTGGACTGCAGGGAGATCCTACCAGTCCATCCTAAAGGAGATCAGTCCTGAATATTCATTGGAAGGACTGATTTTGAAGCTGAAGCTCCAATACTTTGTGGCCACCTGATGGGAAGAACTGACTCATTTGAAAAGACCCTGATGCTGGGAAAGATTGAGGGCAGGAGAAGGGGATGACAGAGGATGAGATGGTTGGATGGCATCACCGACTCGATGGACATGAGTTTGAGCAAGCTCCAAGAGTTGGTGATGGACAGGGAAGGCTGGAGTGCTGCAGTCCATGGGGTCGCAAAGAGTCAGACACAGCTGAGAGACTGAATTGAACTGAATCCTTTCATTCTTGCTGTAACTAAAGCCTACTTCTGCCTCTTGAATCCCAGCAGAATAGCAAGCCTGGTGCATACTTTGGAGTCAGAGATCCGTATCTGAGTCCCAGGTCTGCAACCTACTAGGTCAATTCTTTCTGTGTAAAACGAGACTATGGGACCTACTTCAGATGAGTTAATTTATGTGAAATGACCTGTAAGCACCCCACCAACATTCCTGTGCCTGAGCTCCTACCCCTCCAAAGCCCCTGAACACACACACCTGGGAAACCCTGCTGTCTCTAGATGTTCAGCAAATATAACCCAATGTGTCTGTGATCATCTGGCTCAGGATTTGTTCCTGATGAACTCAAGTTGGCTTTCCCACATGTCCCGTGGTGAAAGAAGTTCTGGGAGAGTCTATAGGATGTGACTAAAGGAGTACAGATCGTTCTACAAAAGAGAAAGGCACTCTGTCACAGCTGTCACAAGGCAGGGGGCAGGGCCCTGGGGGAGCCTCAGCAGGGCCAAATGGGGCTGCAGCTGCAGAAGGAAGGGTGAGGCCAGGCCTCCCCGGCACAGCCGGTCACCTGTGTGGCTCACACCACGTGGGTCATTTATAAAGTGCTTTCACGTTCACGTCTACGTCTCAGGTAATCCCCACGACCACTCTGCAGGCTGACTGTGGGTTGTTGAGTTGTGAATGATAAGCAGATTGGGAATATTCCTTTCCGACAAGCTTTAAAATGGGAATGCCTACATCCTGTCCACAGGCGGTACTACCCGGAGAGAGAAGGGTAGACACGGTGAGCTCTGGTATTGCCATCCAGCCTGAGGACTGGAGGAGGGGGTGCCTAGCCCATCTAGGCAGTGATGATCCACCAAGAGAGGAGGTGAATTCTGACAGTGTCCCAGCTGGGAGACAAGGAGGAGGCAGCTTCTGGCTAAAGAGGTGCCCCCCTTTTCTCCTCCCCTCACCCTTCTCAACTGCCTGGAGTCCTGGGGTTAAAGCTTTCCTGGGGCTCCTCCAGGACCAGGTCCCAGCAGACCCTGCAGCCTAGGGTATCAGCTTTCATCTGTTTTTCTTGCTATTTTTTCCATAGTGGGAAAGGGTTAGACTCTGAACCTTGGGGGTAGGGGCAGGCATTCACAGGAAAGGCTGGGAGAAAAACTCACCTCTCCTTACATGTGGGAAAGAGCAGCAGAGGCTGCAAGTTCTGGGGTGCACATGGGGTGGGGCATGTTTAATAGGACGAGTGCTTGCCCCCGCCAAGTCATGGTCTAAGGCCTCATCACCCCGGGGCTATGCTGAGAGCCAGTCAGAGAGATGGCTGCCCTTAGCAGTGTGCGACCTGAGACGGACAAAGGGGAAGCAATAGCGTGGAGGCACTGAAACACCACGTGGAGCCCTGTCTGCAGGCAAGCGGGGCAGGCAGCTCTTTGAAGATGTCGCCGAAGGGAGGAGGGAGAGCCCTGCCCACCCCTGTGGCCTAGTGAGGGCAAGACACAGGGCCGGGCAGTCAGAGCTGTGGTCTGGGGCGGCCCCCGGGCTGGGCAGGGCACATGAAAGATTTCAAGCTTTTGTTCTTGTGCAGGGAAAGCCGTTGTAAGCAAAGGAAGAATATAATCTAATTTCTGTTTTTAAAAGATACCTCGGACTGCGGTGTGGAGGGTGCTTTGTGCAGCAGGGAAACAAGACCACCACAGGGAGCCTATTTCAGCTGTCCAGGCAAGAGGCAGGGACGCCCTATTCTGTGGTGGCTCAGTGGTAAAGAATTCACCTGCCAATGTAGGAGACGGTCCCCTTTCCGTAGTGTAGTGGTCATCACGTTCGCCTCACAATGTAGGAGACGTAAGAGTCGTGGTTTGATCCCTGGATCAGGAAGATCCCCTGGAGGGCATGGATCCTACAGCAATATTCCTGCCTGGAGAATCCCACTGACAGAGGCGCCTGGCGGGCTACAGTCCATGGGGTCGCAGAGTCGGACACAATTGAAGTGACTTACATGCACGAAGGCAAGAGGCGAGCTGGAGACCTTGGGTAGGTGATGGTGCAAGGTGGGAAGGAGCTCCCGGCTGTCAGATGTGTTTGGGAGCAGAGCCAATGGGACCCGCTGCTGAGTTCGGATGTCCAAGTGAGAGAGAGCACCGTCAGTCTGAGGCTCAGTTTCTGATCCTGACCACTGAGGGGAGAGTGGCACCCCTCCTTGAGTCTGACCCCTCTCTTGCCAGGGGGCCCTTCTCCTCTCCCAACCCCTCAATGTGAATAAATACACGTAAAAATGGACACATGAATCCATCTGTCCATTTATTCAATCTTTATGATTTCTGCAGTGGCAACTACATTTTATTCAGTGATAAATAAAAATGACTTATCTGACCATGCATGACTGATTGAGGATGAGGGCCTCTTCTGAGTGGCATCAGCGAGTGCCACCAGGCCCACCGGCCAGGCTCCGGCACACATGCAGCAGCTCTGCTCCCAGCGCACAGTGAGACCAGCAGAGGCTTCCCCAGCCAGAACCAGCCTCCCCAGAGTCTCCCAGAGCAGAGGCGTTTCCATCTCAAGCTAAACTCCAGCGGGAGCTATGAGCATGCCTGTGCTCTGCATTGGCCCTTTGCATTATGAATAAGCCCTCTTCACGGGTTGGAGACCGGACTGCAGAGAGAGCTGGCCTCTGCCTGCCTACAGCGTCATAGGACGGCTCTTCAGGGACACCGCTGTGAACTGGTTTTTAGGTGGACTCCGAGACGCGGAACAATAGGCTCCTTAGAACAGGAAAAGCTCAGAATGCCACCAGGTGGTAAAGAGACCAGGGGAAATAGGCAGGAAAGATGCATTTGGCAAAGAAAAGATAAGGGAGGGAAACAGATTCTCAAAACTCTTTTGTGGACAAAGAACTGGCCAACAGAGGAAGGTGCTCAGAGAAGCTGCTCCATCCCTGCACAGGCAGGACTGGGGTGTGCTGGTCCTCAAGCTGGCCACCCTAGCCCCCACCCCCACCCTGCCCTGCTCTGCATCACAGGGGATGGGGGCTAACTCCTGGAGCCTGCATCTCCCAATGTCCTGGGTCACTGGGTTCGTGGAAGGCATTGGATTGCTGGAGGGAGGAGATGGAAGGATGTTTCCACCCGCCTCTCTGCCACAGGCAACGGTTAAATCTCTTCTTTGGCTCTACCTCCCACTAGCAGGCTCACTGTGGTTCAGCTTCCACTAACCGCCTGCAGCCTCTAGGTTTCAGGACCATCTCCTTCTTTTGTCCTTCAGTCTAGGGGTAGCTTCTTGTTGTTGCTAATGTCTGAGTCACCCCACCATCCCCTCTTTTGACTTTTCAGATGCTTCATGACCTATGTTACCAGTTCCTAATGAGGGCATTAAAAG
This sequence comes from Antilocapra americana, assembly GCA_007570785.1. NCBI lineage: Eukaryota > Metazoa > Chordata > Mammalia > Artiodactyla > Antilocapridae > Antilocapra > Antilocapra americana. The sequence continues at coordinate 468,896 of ML660207.1, forward strand.
CCCTCAGTTGTAAACACCTAATAATTTCTGTGTTCTGGGTTAGATCCCAATGGTTCAGGAGTGAAACTGGAGCAGGAATAATTGAGTGTAGTTAACGCAAAGAATTCCCTGCTACAGAGCCGAGAGACCTGACCGGACTTTTAATAAATATGTGTTAACTCAAAAGAAGAGAGAGATAATCCAAAGAATGAGCGTGGAAAAGGTTTGGGGGCAGGGGTGATGAAGTGTCCTGTGAACTGTTGAGACCAGGGCAGGGTCCTCAGGCCTGGCCATACCTGTTTACCACCACCTGTTTCTCACCAAGGCCCTGGGCATGCAAACTGAGTAGGGGACTGGAGGGGGTCCATACTTTTCTGCAACATGCAGTTTGGATAGTCTGAGGCTGAGTCCTCCATCTTCCCTCCCCTCTTCCTTGCTGTCTGAAAAAGAGTGATATTCCACAGCTCGGGTTACTTCCTTCCTTGCCTCCCTTCTTATCATAGATCTCAGCTCCTTATAAATGGAAACTTGGATCTCAAGATCAGGGATGTATGACTTTCAGACTATTAAACTACTTCCTGCAGAGAAATTCTCCCTTTCAAAGGAAACAGGAAACCATATACAATCAAAAGCACACTCCAGGGGCAAAATATTTACTAGTAACATTCCCCATGGGAGTCTGGACCAGAAGCCCCGGGGAAGGACCAGGATGTCTGGGTCCTAATTTTCCTGCCTTGAATACTGCTTGCTTCAGGCCCTGTGGCATTACCCACCACCTCTGAATATCAGTGTCACCAATCCCCAAAAGGGGGATCCATCTGACACCCTCAGGGCTACTTTGCAGAGCTACAGACTGTGGGGGAAGACACTAAACTCCTTGAAAGAACAGAGCTGGATAAATTAATTATGCTAGCAGTGTAATGGGCCTTGGAAATAAATCCTGGTCATGTTCTGAGGACAAACAATTCAACAGACTGGTAGGAAAAACAATTATATTTATGTATGTGACCCAGTAACGCCCTCTATTCTGAACAACTTCCCCCATCCTCTCTGCTTCAGATTCAGAGCTTCCTTGAATCTGGGAATGAATGGAAGACACATCCTGTTCTCTGCCCCAGCGGAACTCTCCTTCTGACAGGGGAGGTATAGCTCCTGAGTCTCTGATGAAAGAGCAGTCCAGGCTAAATAAAACTTACAAGGCCAAAGTTCCTGGCTTCAACCCCAGACTCAAAAGTAGTCCGGGTAACTGACATCACAAGCTCCTCTAGAGGCCTATGAGCCTGTAACAAAGCCCCTCTCCTCTCTGGCTGTGTCCTCTCATCCTTACGAAGAGGGGTTGGGATTTGTTCAGAGCATCTGATGCGGAGGATGCTGCAGCGGGTGGGGTGTAGGGAGGGAGGTTCACAGATTCAGGGAAGGCATGAAAGTGAAAGTGTTAGTCACTAAGTCTTATCCAACTCTGCGATCCCATGAACTGTAGCCCACCAGGCTCCTCTCCATGGGATTCTCCAGGCAAGAATACTGAAGTGGGTTGCCATTCCCTTCTCCAGGGAAATCTTCCTGACCCAGGGACTGAACCTGGGTCTCCTGCAGTGCAGGCAGATCCTCTACTGTCTGAGCCTCCAGGGAAGCCCCAACCTTGCCTACACCCCCAACCCTTTCCCCCAGTCCCGGGCATATCAGAACGTCCCCACACAGGCAATAGGAGACCCAGGGACTGTGCTCTGACACAGTCCCCTGGGTGACTTTGAGATGCCATCACTTCCTTCCCAGCCCCAGTACTCTGACTCCTCAGACCAGTGAAGCCCCACATCCCAGTAACAGAGTGGTCTTCAGGGAGGAGAGTGTCTCACCTGAACTGCAAACTCAAAAACAGGACCCAGATCTCAGCATTCCTGGCCATTTCCTGCTCTCAGATTTGATTTTCTCCAGTTCTTGGGGTAAGGCCAGGATGGTGAAAACACCAAGGCCAAATAACCCCACCTGCTGTGGGAGACTTTGTGACTCATTCAGTGGCATGGAAAAAAACCAAACATCCTGTCTGCATATAGATTTAATGACCTATGAGCGGCTGGCACAGATGGCACAGTGAGGTCTTCCTGGTTTGACCACGGTGGAAAGGGTGTCAAATTTCTTTTCCAACGGCGTGGAAAGACCTGACATTATAGGAAAACGGAGATGAGTTCTGATCCAGGCTTTGCAGGAGGGAGTGAGCTTGGGTGAAACTCTTCTCCAGTGAATGAAGAATGCTATGGAGTCAGATCTGAGTTCAAGCTTCGGCTCTACCAGTTACCAATCTGTGGCCTTGGCCAAGTAACAATTCCTTGAGCCTTGCTTTGTCCTCAGCACACTGGCACGAGAGGACCTACTTGGCAAGCTCACTGTGACCACAAGGCCCCTCTGGGAAGAGTAGCAACCGGTGCCTCCTGCTGTCACCCGCCCCTCTCCCAAGGACACCCCTGACTCTGCCAGAAAACACAGTCAGCTCCTGAAGAGAAACAAAACAGGCTACAGCAACTCAGACAAACAGAAAGTTACTTGTTTCACTTCAGCTCCCCTCCTGAATTCAGCCTTGGTACAGAGCTAGTCTCTGTTCCCTGATCTGACTAGCGTCTGAGTCTTTGGGTGGGAAGTGGACGGGCATGGGGAACTTGCTCAGCCCGGCACTACCCCCCACTCAGGGCCCTGGAGAAACCTTACTTCCTGGCTAAGTCTAGTAAAGCTCTCGCGAGTAAGTGGCCAGTACAGAGAGTGGAGACGGGCGGACAGTCTTGGGGGGCTCCGGTGCTGTCTCCCACCCCGCTCTGCTCATCTTCTAGTCCGTCTGGAACCGTAGAGTACTCAATATCCGCCTGAAGGCCTGTTTCCCTCAAGGGGCCATGACCCACTCTAGGGAGACAGACAGTAAGCAGAGTCCAGAGCAGCCCAAAGGCGGTAGCCCTCTGAGATCAGAGCGTGGACCAGAGCGTGGGGTCACAGGGGCACCCCCCAGGCCTCCCCTGGCCTGGGAGGGAGGGGTGCTCGCCCTGCGGAGGCCGCTGCTCTCAGAGGACTCAGGTCCTTACTCTGCCTCAGTCGCCTGGGCCTCGCTGGTGGTGTTTAGTTGTTCAGTCATTAAGTTGTGTCTGGCTCTTTTGCAACTGCATGGACTGTAGCCCACCAGGAAATTTATGAGATTTCCCGGGCAAAAATACTGGAGTGGGGTGCCATTTCCTTCTCCAGAGGATCTTGCCAACCCAGGGATTGAACCCAAGTCTCCTGCAGTGCAGGTGATTCTTTACCAGTGAACCATCAAGGAAGCCACTTGAAATTTCAGGGTTCCCTAAAGTTCATAGCATCAGCCCTCTACTCCAGGAAAGACGCAAGAGACCTGGGAGGAGGACAGGGAGAACAGGGAGACCCCTCCTCCTTGGAAATCTTTCCAAAGAGAGGCGTCTCACCTGCAGGCCTCTATTCCATCGCTTGTACTTTTACACCAGAAAGTCCTACCCAGGATCTAACTTCAGTCCCTCCTGCTGTATCCCAACCCAAGGAAGTACTGCTCTCAGGACCTGGAAGAAGCTGCAGTCATATTTTCCCAGATCCTGTCCTTGCTCCCACCTCACATTCTGTTAGCGGCAATTTGGAGCCCAAATTACATAAGAACTCCAGCACCTAGCAGCTTCCCATCGTCCCTCCTTTCCCTATTCCCCTGATCCCACCACAGGCCTACTCACTGACCCCGCAGTGTGCAGGACATTTGCATGAAGCTGCAGGCCAGGGCCAGCCCAGGAACCAGTGTACCACCCAGGCAGCAGCACACAGAAAAGCTTATTAATAGCTGTCAGCTCTGAACTCTGCCCCACCCTGCCTTTCCGACTTCTTGGATTTGCTCTAGGCTTTTCTCCTCTTTTCTGTAGCACCTCTAGAGATGAGCTGGGGAGAAGGAAGGTCCCTGATGCAGTGAAAGATGGGGAAGCACCCAGCATTGCCCAGGTAGGTGCAGGCCTATCTTTCCAGAGCCCCTTCCCAGGCCTTCTTGCAGTCGGCTCACCTGGATCAAGGTGGAGGCTGATACCCTCCTCTTTCCCATGTGGGACAATCACTAAAACTATGTTTTCCTCCCTGAGCACATAACTGCAAGTTCCCCAATGACGGGAATCAGGTCTGGGTCAATGTTGTATTCCTAGCACCTGCCATGGTACCTGGTACACAGCAGCCGCACAATAATATTTTTAGAAAGGAAAATAGATTCACATAAAATGCTCAGTTAAACCCAGAGAAGTCAGAAAAAGAGAAGGTGGGAGAGAAACAACAAATCTAATGAACAGAAAACAGTCACTAACATGGTAGATGGCCAGTGATATCATTAACCACTTTAAATGGGAATAAAGCAGGGAGGAGAGGAAGGGGAAGCTGTTCTGAGGCTTTCTGCTTCTCGCCACAACATCCATCCTGGAGGGAGAAGAACAGAACATGCACCCAGCCCACACAGCTGAGGAACCTCCCATAGAATCCTTGAGATTTCCAATCCTAAATTTCTACCCCAGTTACCCAGCCCACTTTCCATCCTAAGTTACCCAGCTTAATACATTAAGCTACTTAATTAGGTGGTTCTAGCCTAATTAGAGTCTAACTACACTTCCTCCTGCTGCAAGACTAGACTTTCTCCTCACAGCTGCTCCTGGGTGGAAGTAGGGGACAGTCTGTTCTCAGCGAGCTGGCCTACATCCCCGTGATTTGCATCAGGATAATGGAGCAGCATGGAACCACTGGCAGCATCCCAGAGCAGGGACCTGGTGAGGCAGCTTCTCTGAGCCTTGATCAATGACCTCATTTTCAGTCACTTCTGCCACTTCTGCAAAGCCTAATAAATCACTCACATCTGCCACAACCCTGGATGAGGGAATCTCACATTATGATGTATGTGGGAGAGGAGGAAGCTTATTAAAAATCAAAGCCTTTTCTTCCATCTGCCATTCACAAAAACTTCAAAGTGCTGGGCTCAGAGCCGCAAAAAGTAAAGCCAGATTGTGGGCAATAATGGACCCTGGGGCAGAATTAGGTAGGAAAGGCAAGACTTAGGTAGGAAAGGTACACCAGGTACGTGGTGGGAACACCAAAGTGGCTTTCCTCTCCCAGCTGATATTAGTATCAACAATCTGGGCCATTTGGAAGGTCCAACTTGAGCGCCCCCCAGCTTTCAAATCCCACAGAGGCCTGACCACCCACCACTCCTCCTCTCCTGGGGGAGCTGGTACCTGTATCTGCAGCAGAGTCACACCAGTTGGCCAGGGAAGCAAGAAGCTCAAGATGACAAAGCACTGGCAGGCATGTGACAGGCATCAGAGGGCCTGGGTTCAAATCAGACTCAAACTTGCCATGTTAGCAGACTGCATCACGTCTCAGAATCTTAGCTAGGCAGGTATCAAATGGAGCTGATGGCTGCCTAGCCCACTTTCCAGTGTTTCCATAGTAACCACTTGGAACTGAGCTTTACATGCGGTCTCTCCTTTCCTCTTTGCACAATACTCCTAGGAAGAAGGCAGTGTCTCCACAGATGAGAATGGGTAACTCTCAGAGTCATACAGCTGGTGGTCAGAATTGGGATTGCAACTCAGGTCAGCTCCCTCCAAGATGCAGGGAGGCTGCCAGGACCTTGAGAACAGGAGGCCTTATGTAGCTTTATGTTCCCCAGTATCCCTCACTATCCAAGCTTCTCAGACTTCAGTGTGTGTCGAAGGAGCAAGGCCCAATGGCAGTCAGCCGAATGGTTGGCATAAAGGTAACCCTTCCACCCTTGTCTGTGGAGAAGGCTGTCTGAGGAGCCCAGGAAAAAGAAAGGCATTGTCTTGGATCCTGTAGGAAATAGGAACTCAAATCCATGCCATGTCCCCTGCAAACCACCTGTGTGGCTCGCTCCTCTTTATGGAGAGCCACCTCCCCCGTATGGAGAGAGGAAAGGCAGGGAGCCAGAACCGGAGAAAGAAGGGCAAGAGGCTTCCACCTCAGCAACAGGTCAGTGGGGCGGGACCTTTCTCCTCACAAAGCACTTCCAACCAAGGATCCTCCCTCTTGCACATATTATCTTGCCTGACAGAAAAGATAGCTTTTGTTGTTGACATTTCACAAGTAGGGAAACTGAGGCCTCGGAAGGTTTGGTGAACGCCCAAGGCCATAGCTTGGCTGGTTAGTGTTTGAGCTGAAAGCTAACCAGGTTCCTCTGACTGTGGCCTACTGCTCTTTGCAGGGTGTATGCACCAGCGGGTGGCAGGGAAGGTCTCCCAGAACCTCTCCCAACACTAAGCCCTAGGACCCAGCCCAGCACCCGCTGGGCCGCCTCTTCAGCCCATCTCCTCCACTCTCACTCCCACAGACCTCACTGGACTATTTCTACTGCCGTAAGGCTAGCGACACCTCCTGATTCAGCTTCCTTGTACTTGTGATTGAAGTAGCTGTGCAAATGAGTGCATGCAGGCTCTAGAGAGAAAACAGACAGGGCTTAGAGGAATCCAGACAGCGGATCAGGCCAGGCGTGTGCCTACTACTAGCAGCCCCTGTCCCAGAAGTCTCAGCCCTATTAGCCAATTTCTCTTATCTGAAAAACCTTGGATGTTCTGCCTCAGTCTCAGCCTATAGGCTCTCTGAGGACAGGGACTGCGGCTCCCCATGGCCTGGAAATCCCTGAGGACAGCGGCCTGGTGAGTGGGTGTATCACAAACAGGATTCACTTTGGTATCTGGCAGGCAGGTGTTCAAGCTCCACGTTTGCTAATTACTAGCTGGATAACAGTTTTCAAGCTCCTTTACCTCCTTGCTTCTCTGTTTCTTTATTTGTAGAAATGATGTTTATACCAACCTTGAACGGCTAAATCAAATTAAATGTGCTGCCAAAGAAGTCACTCAGTGCTGCTCCTGACATTGAGGAGACACTCAGCGCGCAGCTGCCTCCCCTCCCCTCAAGACCACACGCCTCTTTCCTTGGGACCATTTGTCAGGCAGCCTCTGGGCTCCTGGAGGAGCTTCAAGCAGAGGGAGGAGCCCCAGGCACTGTACCCAGAGCAGGGATAGCACACCACCTCATACTCAGCGCACCGCCCAGCCTGCCGCAGCCACCTCCGCAAGGTGAACACCGCAAGCTTGTAAAGGAGCCCTCAAGACACAGTGGTGCGGGCGTGCGTTAACTGTCCACCCCAATTGCAACAGAGACAGACAGACAGACACACACACACACACACACACACACACCCGCGCGCGTGCACTGCTATCCATCTATTTTCCTCCCTTCCATGAAACAGCAGGAAAAGGGAAGAACAAGCCCTGTGATACCAGAGAAAGACGGTGGATTTACATTAGAGGTAGATATCTTTATTTTGATCTTTTCACAGATGTAGGAATTGAGGCTCAGAGAGTTCTGCCAAGATCACAGAACAAGTGAGCCACAGAGTCAGGACTCTGACGGACTCCTGAGACAGCAGTTCTGCACCCCTCAGCCCGCCTTCCCCTGGATCCCTGCAGCCACTCTGAGAGATCAGTAGGAGCTGCGAGTCCCCGCTCCTGGCGGCGATGTGGGGCCAGAGAAGTGGGGTGGCTTGTCCAGATGGTGCAGCCTGGGTTCCAGCCTCGGGGTGCCTGGCTCCCAGTCCCTCTTTGCCCTGGGAAAATGAGGGGGTCACGCCTCCTTGGTTGGGGAGGGGTTCCCCTGTCCTTGATTCTCCTCCCAAGTGTTTCTCTTCTTTTCTTCAAAACAGTAGACTGAGCTCAGACTCAGGCCATGCTCTGACAGGAAGTCAGGGGGCCTAAAGAGTGTCCCCTTCTCGCCTCGTGGATGTCAGCAGTGGGAGGTGACAACCGCTCCTGTGCAGGCCCTTGGGGCCCTAGAGCTGCTCGACACAGGAGTTCAAGCCCAGTGCTAGCCACATGCAGCTGCTGAGCTCTCCCCACCAGCCCAAGGCGCCCGCTGACCTCGCGTGGTCGGGGAGTGGAGCCAGCACCGTGTGCTGCAGGTGGGTGGCCCTCTCCCAGCAGCTAGGAGCTGTCTATGCTCTGGCAAGTGGTAGACTGCATGGCCCAACACCCGAGCGGGAAGAGGCGCTCTTTCTGAATGTCAGCTCCAGAGATACATGAGGCCCCTCCGCCAGGCGTGCGGCAGCATCTGCCTCCTGAGCCTTCTCACCTCCTGGGGCAGCTGCGTCTGCCTCGCGGGTTCCTGTCTCCTCGCACACCCAAGGCCCTGCCACCAGCCTTAGCTCCTTCTGCCCCTTCTGTGCGCCCGGCTGCGCCAACTCTCAGGTCCTCCTCTGCGCTGCAGCCAGAGGACAGGTAGGGCTGGGGCACTGGGGGTCCTGCCTCCCCCAGGCACACCCAGAGCCAGCACACTCCTGAGCAAGGATCCCTGTCCGCTTCTGTTCTGAGAGGACCGTCTTACAGACAGCTCTCTGCAGTATGGTTAGCAATGTGGGAAATGAAACCCAAAGAGGTAACTGGTTTGTCCAAAACCACCCAGCAGTAACAGTGGAGTCAAGGCTCAGATACAAGTCTTTTCATTCATCTGTTCAGTTGTTCATTCAACAACCTCAGTTACACTTTGCTGCGGTGTGACTAATATCAAACTGTTTAACCTCTCTGAGCCTCAGCTTCCTCAGAAAATGAGAAAAAGAGGAACATATTATAACGATTACTGTAAAATACTATTAGCTCCTCTTCATAAAATTGGGTAAGGATTTAAATAAGAGAGTCCATACAAAGCATTTAGCACAGGGCCTAGCAAATATTAGGTGTTCAAGAGTCACTTGGTACTATTATCATTCATTTATTGATCAGGCATTGGATACCAAAAATGGGCAGAAACTATGCTGGACACTGTGAAGGAGAGATGAATAGGCTTGGACCCTACCCTCAAGTTGCTCACTAGCCAATTAAGGAGGTTACCTCAGCACAATCTGACAAGGGCTGTGGAACAGGGGAGCATGGGGAGCTGTAGACATGATAAAATAAGGAAGACTTCCTGGAGGAGGTGTCATCTGCCACCTATTAAGGAATGAGCAGGCGTTAGAAAGGAGAAGGGAATAGTTTTCTGAGGGATGTGTGTATGTGTTTAAGACATGGTCTTAGATGTTAAATATCCTTTTATATTTCTCCTCAACTCCAAGGCTTGGACAGATTAAGCTGTAACTGGCAAGGAGGTAAAGAAAGTGAGTTTTGAGCACAGGTTAAAAAGAGGGATGGGGCTGAGCATCCTAGGCTGGGGGAGTGACCTTGGCCCTGTGTGCTTGTGTGTGGACCAGGCTGCTCAGGCCTCCTGCTGTGTGCAGGTGGTAAACTGCCAGTCTCACCCATGAGACTATGGGGCTGTGCCCTTGAGGGCAGGACTTGTGTTGTCAGAAAACATTTCTTGACTTGAACACATAAGCTTGTATTTCTACATCAGGGAGGTGGAGGTGAGGCATGAGGATTGGGTGGGGGCACAGACAGAAAAGGGATTAGCTTGCTGGGCCTCTTCCCTAGGAATGAACGGGACTAGCATGGGAGGGAGCAGGGGTGAACAAGGAGACTTGAATGAAAGGTCTGCAAATCCAGAATATAATTTTTTGACCTTAAAAAATAAAAAGCTATAGCTCTCTCTACACACACACACACACACACACACCACTAAGAGCCTAAAACCACCGTGGCCTCCTGTCATGACTAGCGGCAATGATGGCAGGGGTGTCATGCCTTCACACCCCTTGCTGGCTGCTCCCAGACTGTCAGCCCCTGGGCCTGAGTGGTGTCTATGCAGACATCAAGGTGGCACCAGCAGCCCGTAATACGGGGTGCGGGGTTGTGTTTACTCCGCAGAGGATAGGGCACCATGTCAGGTGCGTCTGCTGAGCACAGTGGGCCTCTAACACACTGAATGTTTTCCTCCCCAGAGAGGATTTATGGACCTGCCAGCCCCCGGGGGAGCCCTTGCTCCAGCTCCCTCAGAGGCCAGCCCCTCAGAAAGGGAAAGACAGGCCTTGGGAAGGTAAATGGAGCTCAGGAGGTACACTTCACAGGAGCATGGAGACCGACGCGAGCTGAGCTGGGGATGGAGAGGCCAGATGAGACCTCTCTGATGAGGTCTTTACTTGATGAGACTTCTTGATGGGACTCTCTGACCTCCTGGGGATGTTTTAATAAAATAACACTTGCCCTCTGCGGGTGAATATAAAATATCCAACTGACTTCTCAATCCGGCTACTCAATCTGTCCCACTAATGCTTCCTTCTCCCACCATACCCTGATTCAGCCACCTACTAAGTGCCAATCAGGCATGTGTTGTTAGGTCCTGAAATACAGTCAGTGAGGCGGAGGAAGAGAACCACATCTTTCTCTCACAGAGCATGCAACGTGGCTCAGCAAGAGCTTCCTCCCTGTGGGACCACAGTGGCCACAGAAGAGCAAGTGGTAAGTGAAAACCCAGTTTGGGTTATTTGACAAGAGTAATAACCACCATTAATCAGAAAGGTTGAGTAGTTAACCTTAATTAACCTTAAAGTTAAGTAACCTTAATCAGAAAGGTTAAGTAGCTACTCCAAGATGACTAGTTCTAACTACCTGAACTATCTTTGTGGAGATACTGCTCTTGCCCCTCATTCCATTTGTGTACCTCCATAAAGCAGAACCAGAGAGATGTTTCTTTGAAAAGGTGATCATTAAAAATACCTGGGATAGAAGCTGTGGTGCATATATACAATGGAATATTAGTTAGCCATAAAAAGGAATGCATTTGAGTCCATTCTGAGGTAGATGAACCTAGAGTCTATTATACAGAGTGCAGTCAGAAAGAGAAAAAAAATATTGTATATTAATATTCACATATGAATCTAGAAAGATGGTACTGATGAATCTATTTGCAGGGAAGCAATGAAGATGCAGACACAGAGAACAGACTAATGGACATGTAGGGGCAGGGCAGGAGAGTGGGACGAATGGAGAGAGAAACATGGAAACATACACTCTACGATACATAAAATAGCTGGTTGGGATTTTCTGTATGACTCAAGGAACTCAGCTCAAGGCTCTGTAACAACCTGGAGGGGTGGGATGGGGCGGGAGGTGGGAGGGAGGTTCAAGAGGGAGGGGGTATACGTATATCTGTGGCTGATTCAAGTTGATATATGGCAGAAACCCACACAATATTATAAAACAATTATCCTTCAAACAAAGTTTTAAAATATCTGGGGTAAAATAAGTCATGGGAATATAATACACAACATAGGAAATATCATCAATAATAGTGTAAGAATTTTGTATGGTAAAAAATCAACTAGACTTATCCTGGTGATTATTTTATAATGTATAAAAATATCAAATACTATGCTGTACATCTGAAACTAATATAATATTGTAAATCAATTATATTTCAATAAAAAATGAAATATATCTGGGCCAAGAGGCTCTTTTCCAAGAGACCTTTCCCTCTGGTGCCCCCAAGAGAATCATGGCCTGATACGTTCCCATTCCACCTAGGTAGGTATGCATTAGAGCACCTGGTTCCACTGGGCTAGAAAAACAAGGGCTAAGAAGTAACTGTCGCCCTCCTGTCGTCTTTGTCCCTGCCTTCCCAGGGGTGGGAAGCAGAGAACTGGAAGCCTGGGGACTCTGAGAGTAAGCTGCACAGTGAGAGCTGCAAGGTCTGGCCCTCAGGGCCGGCACCAGCCCCACAAACTTCTACAACGCTTTCTCTGCTACACAAGGCTAAAGGAGATTGTTTCTGCATAGAAGAGTTAACAGCACTCCACCAAGCAGTCCATGGTGACAGACACCCTGTCCCTGTGTGCCCTATGCAAGCCATGGGGTTTCTCCACCCATCCTGCTCTGCCCATCAGGGCTAGTCTGGAGCTGATAACTGCCTCCTTACCAGTTGACCATCTTCTTTGCTGCATTAGCTAAAACCAGGCCCCCAGTGCGCAATATAGCAGCTGTGAGAGGACCCTGCTGTGGAGTGAGAGAGGAACAACCGTCGTGCAGAGGATTAACACAATCTGCAGTGCCAGACCTGGAGAGGAAAATGGTGACCCACCCCAGTATTCTTGTCTGGAGAATCCCATGGGCAGAGGAACCTGGCAGGCTGCAGTCCATGGGGTCAAAATGAGCTGGACACGACCGAGTGACTGAGCAGCAGCATAGTGCCAGGTCACTGGTGGGTTCCAGCCATGAGGGTGGGAACTGAGGCACACAGAGTATCTGTGGAGAGCGCCCACCTGACTGAGGATGGGTGGAGGCTTGAGGTGGCCTTCGCTGTCACAGAAGCCACTGTGCCTCACTCTAAATAAAGCCTGGCAAGAAGGGCAACCCCCCAACTCTGCCATCTCCTTCTGGAAGCCTCAGGGAGTCCAAAGTCACATGTCCTTATTTCTGGGGTTTCAGCCTAAGAAAGCCAATCTCCCCGCTGAGAAGTGAGGTGGGGACAATAGCCGCAGCAGCTGGAGGCACCCAGGAAGCTTGCTCAATGTTTGAGGGACTCCTTAAAGAAGGCTGTTTGTTGGGCCACATGAAAAGGACAGAAGCTGGTGAATCAGCAAGAGAGACAGGCCCACCAGACCTGCCGCGGCATCAATTCCACTTGAATACCTGCTAGGATCTGAATCGCCCCTCCCCAGTCCCTCCCTTCCTCACCATTCCCTGTCCCCAGAAATGGCACCACCATCCACCCCGTGGCTTCAGCCTTCGTCTTGGGGAGCCACCCTTGATCCTTCTCCCACTTTTCACATCCAGTTCTTTACCAGTCAGCTCTAATGCTAACATGCCTGCAGTCTCTGCAGTTCTCTCCATCTCTACTGCCTCCTTAGCGACCTGCCTGCCCCAACCCCGCCTGAGCCACGGTCTCTTATTGTCTCCTCTCATCCGCTCTAAGCCATTCTCCACACACCAGGCAGAGTGACCTTACGCTAATGTGGTAACGATATTAATTTTTTTCAAATGTTAAACCATACCTGCATACTTGGGATAAAACCTGTTTGGTTGTGATATTATATTATCCTTTTTATATTATATTATAATGTAAGATTATATTATTTTATATTATTATATATAATATATATTATATTATATTATCCTTTTTATGTATCACTGGATTTGATTTGCTTCTCTTTTGTTAAGGGTTTAACATTTTAAAAATGTAATCTGGATTATGTCATTCCCTGCTTAAAGCACTCAAAGGCTTCACTGTGTACCCAGAATCCAAACCAAACTCTTGACCATGAACCACCTGGGGCCTACAAGATCCTGCCTTAGTCCTTGGACCCCAAGGGAGCTGGACTGACACAGTGTCCACAGGAGCAAAAGTGAAGTGCCAGCTATGGTGAATTCCAGGAGGACTTACTGCCTCAAATTCTTTCAAGTTGCAATTGTAGCTACCTGCTTGTTTTTGCTTTTCAAAATTTTTATTGGCCTATAATTGCTTTACAATGTTGTATTAGTTTCTGATGTACAGCAAAGTGAACCAGCTATGCAAGTGCAAGTCACTCAGTTGTGTCTGACTCTTTGTGACCCCATGGACTATACAGTCCATGGAATCCTCCAGGCCAGAATACTGGGTGGGTAGCCTTTCCCTTCTCCAGGGGATCTTCCCAACCCAGGGATCGAACCCAGGTCTCCCGCATTGCAAGTGGTTTCTTTACCAGCTGAGCCACAAGGGAAGCCCAAGAATACTGGGGTGGGTAGCTTATCCCTTCTCCAGAGGATCTTCCCCAGGAATCGAACCAGGGTCTCCTGTACTGCAGGTGGATTCTTTACCAACTGAGCTACCAGGAAAGCCGAATCAGCTATATGTGTACATATATCCTCCCTTGAATCTTCCTCCCACCCCACCCCACCCCACCCCACCCCACCCCACCCTCTAGTTTGTCACCGACCACTGAGCTGGGCTTCCTGTGTCATACCGCAGCTTCCCACTAGCTAGCTATTTTACACATGGCAGTATATATATATCAATGCTACTCCTCAATTCATCCCACCCTCTCCTTCCCCGACCCACACCCCATGTCCACAAGTCTGTTCTCTACATCTGTGTCTCTGTTCCTGCCCTGCAAATAGGTTCATCTGTACCATTTTTCTAGATTGCATATATATGCATTAATGATATCTGGGTCTCGGTTCACTCCCGCTAGTCTCTAAATTCCACAAGGGCAGGGGTCAGGGCTGACTTCTTGACCCTTGTAAGATACACAATGCCTGGCAAGGAATCTGGCACTTCTGATTGAGTGAAAGAATGAATTCTTCGCCTGCTGTGCCCATGCAGCTGAACACTCAAATTGATCACCATGAACTTCAGGTGGGCCCTAATACTGCCTCCAATTGTACTAGACTTCCTGAATCTAGTCATTTTCCCATTTCCTAAATAATTATTTCACACTTTCTACTCTCTCCAACACCGCCTCCCTCTCAGCTGATGACCTCCCTTCCCACTGCACTAAGAAAACCGAAGCACTCAGAAGAGAACTTCCCCTACCAGCACCCACACCTTGCCTTCCTGCCTGTTAGATGACCTCTATGCTCCTCTGAGGCCAACCCCTCTGAGTTTGCCCTAGGTCCCAGCTCTGCTCGCCTAAACAACAGCAGCAACCCAGAAATTCTCTCCTTTGCCCTATCGTTAGTTTTGCACTCTCTACTAAATTGCCTCAGTAAGTACACAGACATACCAATTTCCCTCCTTAGCAAAAACAGAGCAAAACGCCTCGCTCCCATTGCCCTGGCAGCTCCTGCCTCGTGCCTTTGCGCTCTGCAACAAAATTCCTCAAAGGAGTAATCTATGCCAGCTGCCTTCAGTTCCCTTCGTCTTCTCTCCTGAGTCCTCTTCAATTAGACCTTCCTCTCCCTCCGTCTATTAACACTGCTCCTGCTAATGGTCCTTCTCAGTCTTCGCCTCCCTTGCCACACTGGCAGCACATGGCAGCCAATCTCTTGGTCCCTCTTCACCTTCTGTCTCTAGCTGGCCTTTGGGACACCATGCCAGAGACTCGGGGTTTCTTCCTATACCTGTGGCTCTCCTTTAGTCTCTGTTCCTGGTGTCTCATCTCCCCAACCTCTTAGTGCTCAGTCCTTGGTCCTTTCCTCTTTTTTTTTTTAATTAAAAAAAATATATTTTTACAATTTTAAAAGGTTGCTTTCTATTTACAGTTATTACAAAATTGGCTATGTTCCCAATGCTGTGAAATGCATGCTTAAGCCTATCTTACACCCAATAGTTTGTACACCCCACTCCTCCACTCCTATGTTGTCCTCACCCCTCCCACTCCCCACACTGGAAACCACTAGTTTGTTCTCTGTATCTATGAGTCTGCTTCATTTTTGTTATATTCACTAGTTGGTTGTATTTTTTAGATTCCACATATAAGTGATATACAGTATTTGACTTTCTCTGTCTGATTTATTTCACTTAGCATAATGCCTTCCAAATCTATCTATGTTGCTGCAAATGGCAAAATTTTGTTTCTCTTTTATCGTTCAGTAATATTCCATTGGGTTTCCCTGGTGGCTCAGACACTAAAGAATATGCCTGTAATGCAGGAGACCCGAGTTTGATCCCTGAGTCGGGAAGTTACCCTGGAGAAGGAAATGGCAACCCACTCCAGTATTCTTCTCTGGAGAATTCCATGGACAGAGGAGCCTGGCGGGCTACAGTCCATGGGGTCATAAAGAGTCAGACACAACAGTGACTAACACTTTCACTTTCAGTATTCCATTGCATACATACGTACATACATACATATATATATATATATATATATATATATATATATATATACACCACATTTTCTTTATCCATATCTGTTAATGGACGCAGGTTATTTCCATATCTTGGCAACTGTAAATAATGCTTCTATGAACATTGGGATGCATGTATCTTTCTAAATTAGTGTTTTTGTTTTTTTTCCAGATATATACTCAGTAGTAGAATTGCTTGTTCAAATTGTAGTTCTATTTTTAGTTTTTTAAGAAACCTCTATACCGTTTTCCACAATGGTTTCACCAAATTATCTTCCTACCAAAATGTAGGAGGATTCTCTTTTCTTCACATCCTTTCCAACATGTGAAAATCCAACATCAACAATGGCTTTTTTGATGAAATCCATTCTGACGGGCAAACAATTCAACATCACAGTAATCCAAGTCTATGCCCCAACCACTAATGCCAAAGAAGGTGAAGTTGAATGGTTCTATGAAGACCTACAAGACCTTCTAGAACAAACAGCAAAAAAGATATCCTTCTCATCATAGGGGACTAAAATGTAAAATTAGGAAGTCCAGAGATACCTGGAGTAACAGGAAAGTTTGGCCTTGGAGGACAAAATGAAGCAGAGCAAAGGCTAACAGTTTTGCTAAGAGAACGCACTAATCATAGTAAACATGCTCTTCCAACAACAAAAGAGATGACTCTACATATGGACATCACCAGATAATCAATACCAAAATCAGATTGATTATATTCTTTAAGATGGAGAAGCTCTATACAGTCAGCAAAAATAAGACTTGGAGCTGACTGGATCAGATCATCCACTCCTTATTAGAAAATTCAGCTTTAAAACGAAGAAAGTAAGTGAAAACCAGTAAACCATTCAGGCATGACCTAAATCAAATCCCTTATGATTATACAGTGGAGGTGACGGATAGATTGAAGGGATTAGAAGTGGTAGACAAGAGCCTGAAGAACTATGGATGGAGATTTGTAACACTGTTCAAGAGGTGGTGACCAAAACCATCCCTAAGAAAATAAGTGCAAAAAGGCAAAATGGTTGTCTGAGGAGGCCTTACGAATAGTCGAGAAAAGAAGAGAAGCAAAAGGCAAAGGAGAAAAGGAAAGATATACTCATTTGAATGCAAAGTTCCTGAGAATAGCAAGGAGAGATAAGAAAGCCTTCTTCACTGATCAATGCAAAGAAATAGAGGAAAACAATAGAATGGGAAAGACTAGAGATCTCTTCAAAAAAATTAGAGATACCAAGGGAACATTTCATGAAAAGATAGGCTCAATAAAGGACAGAAACAGCAAGGACCTGACAGAAGCAGAAGAGATTAACAACAGGTGGCAAGAATACACAGAAGAACTATACAAAAAAGATTTTAATGACCCAGATAACACGATGCTGATCATTCACCTAGAGCCAGACATCCTGGAGTGTGAAGTCAAGGGGGGCTTAGGAGCATTACTATGAACAAAGCTAGTGGAGGTGACGGAAGTTCAGTTGAGCTACTTCAAATCCTAAAAAGTGATGCTGTGAAAGTGCTGGACTCAATATGCCAGCAAATTTGGAAAACTCAGCAGTGATCACAGGACTCGAAAAGGTCAGTTTTCAGTCCAATCCCAAAGACAGGCAATGGCAAAGAATGTTCAAATCACTGTACGACTGCGCTCATTTCACATGATGGCAAGCTCAAAATCATTCAAGTTAGGCTTTAACGGTACATGAACAGAGAACTTCCAGATGTACAAGCTGGATTTAGAAAAGGCAGAGGAAACAAAGATAAAATTGTCAACATCCACTGGATCATAGAAAAAGCAAGGGAATTCTATAAAAATATTTACTTCTCCTTCTTTGACTACACTAAAGCCTTTGTGTGGATCACAGCAAACTGTATACAATTCTTATAGAGACTGGGAATACCAGACCACCTTACCTGTTTCCTGAACAACTTGTATGCAGGGCAAGAAGCAATTGTTAGAACTGGACTTGGAACAATGTACTGGTTCAAAATTGGGAAAGGAGTACAACAAGCTGTATATTGTCACGCTGCTTATTTAACAAATATGCAGAATACATGATGTGACATATCAGGCTGGATGAATCACAAGCTGGAATCAATACTGCTTGGAGAAATATTAACAACTTCAGATATGCAGGTGAAGAGGAACTAAAGAGCCTCTTGATGAGCGTGAAAGAGGGGAGTGAAAAAGTTGGCTTAAAACTCAACATTCAAAAAACGAAGATTATGGCCTCCAGTCCCATCACTTCATGGAAAATAGATGAGGAAAAAGTAAAAACAGTAACTCATTTTATTTTCTTAGGCTCCAAAATCACTGTCGAGGGTGACTGAAGCCACAGAATTAAAAGACACTTGCTTTTTGGAAGTAAACCTAGACAGCATATTAAAAGGCAGATGCATCACTTTGCTGACAAAGGTCTGTATAGTCAAAGCTATGATTTTTCCAGTAGTCATGAATGGATGTGAGAGCTGTACCATAAAGAAGGCTGAGCACCAAAGAACTGATGCTTTTAAACTGCTGTGCTGGAGAAGACTCTTGAGAGTCTCTTGGACAAGAGGAGATTAAAACCAGTCAATCCGAAATCAACCCTGACTATTCATTGGAAGGACTAATGCTGAAGCTGAAACTCCAATACTTTGGCTATCTGTTGCAAAGAGCTGACTCATTGGAAAGACCCTGCTGATGGTAGAGCATGAAGGCAGGAGGAGAATGAGCAACAGATGATGGGATGGTTGGATGGCATCACTGACTCAGTGGACATGAATTTGAACAAATTCCAGGCAACAGTGAAGGACGAGGAAACCTGGCATGCTGCAGTCCACGGGGTCACAGAGTCAGACTTAGCAACTGAACAACAACAGCATTCTGACAGGTGTGAGTTGCTGTCTCATTGTGGTTTTGATTTGCACTTCCCTGATAACTAGTGATGTTGAGCATCTTTTTATGTGCCTTTTGGGCATCTGCATTTCCTCTCTGGAAAAATATGTATTCAGTTCTTCTGCCAACTTTTTACCCTTTTTTTTTTAATGTTGAGCCGTGTGAGCTGTTTATATATGTGGAATATTAATCCCATATTGCTTCATATTGTTTATAAATATTTTCTCCAACTCAGTAGGATGCTTTTTCATTTTGTCTATGGTTTCCTTTGCTGTGCAAAAGATTTTAAGTTTAATTAGGTCACATTTGTTGTTTTTGTCTTTATTTCCATTACTCTAGGAGATGGATCCAAAAAATTATTGCTGTGATTTATGTCAAAGAGTGTTTTACCTACGTTTTTCCTCTAGCAGGTTCATAGTATCCAGTCCTACATTTAGGTTTTTAATCCATTTGAGTTTATTTTTGTATGCAGTACTAGCGAATGTTGTAATTTCATTCTTTAACATGAAACTGTCCAGTTTTCCCAGCACCACTTGGGAAAAGATCATCTTTTCTCCATTGTGTGCTGCTGCCTACTTTGTCACAGATTAGCTGGCCATTCATGCATGGGTTTATTTCTCGGATCTCTGTCCTGTTCCACTGATCCGTGTGTCTGTTTTTGTGCAAGGATCATACTATTTTGATTATGGAAAACAAGGAATGTGATTCTTCCAGCTCTGTTCTTCTTTCTCAAGATTGTTTCAAGATTATATTCTGTATCTTTTGTCTTTCCATACAAATTTTAAAGTTATTTGACTTAGTTCTGTGAAAAGTGACATTGGTATTTTGACAGGGATTGCACTGAATTTGTAGATTGCCTTGGGAGGTGTAGTCATTTAAACAATATCAATTTTTTTAATCCAAGAACATGGTGTCTCTTTCCACCTGTTCGCATCCTCTTCAGTTTCTTTCATCAATGTCTTATAGTTTTCAGACTACAGATTTTTTTTGTCTTCTAGGTAGGTTTATCCCCAGGTATTGTATTCTTTTGGGTACAATGGTAAATGAGATTGTTTTCTTAATTTCTCTTTCTGATATTTCATTGTTAGTGTATAGAAATGCAGCAGATTTCTGTATATTAATTTTGTATCTTACAACTTTACCAAGTTCATTGATGAACTCTAATAGTTCTCTGGTGGTGTCTTTAGAATTTTCTATGTATAGTATCATATCATATGCATCCTCTTCTTTATTTCTACTTTCTCTCTTGGGGATCTCATCTAGCCTTATGGATTTAAACACTATCCACACGCCAATAGCTCTCACATTCACATCCCCAGCCCAGACCTCTCTCCTGAACTCCATCCTTGTATATCCATCCAGCTGCCTGCTCAATGTTCCACTGGGTATTTGATCTCTGGTTCCTCTGCCTTTTCTAAAACCAGCTTGACCATCTGGAAGTTAGCAGTTCACGTATTGTTGAAGCCTGGCTTGGAGAATTTTGAGCATCACTTTACTAGCGTGTGAGATGAGTGCAATTGTGTGGTAGTTTGAGCCTTGCCTTTCTTTGGGATTGGAATGAAAACTGACCTTTTTGAGTCCTGTGGCCACTGCTGAGTTTTCCAAATTTGCTGGCATAATGAGTGCAGCACTTTCACAGCATCGTCTTTCAGGATTTGAAACAGTTCAGATGGAATTCCGTCACCTCCACTAGCTTTCAGAGAAGGCAATGGCACCCCACTCCAGTACTCTTGCCTGGAAAAATCTCATGGACAGAGGAGCCTGGTGGGCTGCAGTCCATGGAGTTGCTAAGAGTCAGACACGACTGAGCCACTTCACTTTCACTTTTCGCTTTCATGCATTGGAGAAGGAAATGGCAACCCACTCCAGTGTTCTTGCCTGGAGAATCCCAGGGATGGCAGAGCCTTATGGGCTGCTGTCTATGGGGTTGCACAGAGTTGGACATGACTGAAGCAACTTAGCAGAGGTATTTAATAGATACAGACAATTCAACATGTCTAAATTTGAACTCATTTTATTGCTCCCACGACTTGTATTACCTATAGCTTTTCTCACCTTGGATAATGGACATTCCATACTTCCAGGTGCTTAGAACTAAAATCTTGGTCATTCTCTTCTTTCTCTCACACTCCACATTCAATCCATAAACAAATTTTCTTTCTTCCAAATATATATCCAGAATTTTAAGAGATAATGGCATATTCATTCAATGGAATTCTAATAACAATGAGGGAAAACAAAAACAAACAAGCAAAACCTACTATTTCATTCAATAGTACAGATAAATCTCAGACATAATTTTCAGCTTCAAAAGCCAGACAGAAAGGACGATATACTACTCAATTCCCTTTATGAAAGTTCAAGAACAGGCAACATCAATTTATGGGGATAGAAGCTGGAATAGTGATTATCTTTTGGAAAGTACCTTTTAGGGTGCTGAAATTGTTCCAAATATTGATCTGGGTAGTAGTTACATAGATACATCCATATGTGAAAAAGTTTATTGAGCTGTACATATAAGACTACGTACTTTGTTGGGTGAATATTTTATCCCAATAAAAAGGATGTGCTTAGTCACTTGGTCATGTCTGACTCTGCGACTGTATGGACTGAAGCCCACCAGGCTCCTCTGTCCACAGGGATTCTCTAGAGAAGAGTACTGGAGTGGATTGCCATGCCCTCCTCCAGAAGATCTTCACAACACAGGGATTGAACCCAGGTCTCCCTCATTTCAGGCAGAATCTTTACCATCTCAGCCAACCAGGGAAGGACACAATAAAAACAATACAAAAAGTTAAAATTTGAAAATGCACACCCAGAATTAATCACTTCTTACCATCTCCTCTGCTTGCTATTTTATCAATCTGATTCAAGTCACTTCCCTCTTCTCTTGCCTGAATTTCTGCTTTCCACTCTGTTTCCACACAGCAGTCAGAGTGAGCGTTGAAAACCTAAGTCATTAATATCATGTCACTTCCTTGTTCTAAACCTGCAATGGCTTCCCATTTCCCTCAGAGTAAAAGCCAGTGTCCTTCCATGGCTTCCAAGCCAGCAGTTTATAAACTTTTCAGCCTTATCTTCAACCAGTCTCTCCTTTTATCTCAGCTGCACAGACTTCCTTGCTATCACTTTGGGTACATTTCTTCCCCAGAAACTTTGCTCTACTTATTTCCTCAGCATGGATTGTTCTTCCAATATCTGCACGGCAGAGTTCCTCATTCCCAAGTTTGTGCTCAAATAGCACGTTCTCAAGAAAGCCTCAACGATCACTCCATTTGTAATTGCAAACCACCCCCCACCCCGACCCCTATCCTGGCATTCCCAATTTCATTTGCCCTGCTCTTTTTTCTTTTTTAATTGGAGGAAAATTGATTTACAGTGCCGTGTTGGTTTCTGCCATACAACAACGCGAATCAGCCATAACGCTATCCACATCCCCTCCCTCTTGAGCCTCCCTCCCTCAGCCCATCCCACCCCTCTAGCTTGTGACAGTGCCAGGCTGGGCTCCTGTGTCTTACCTTCTAACACTCTACATATTAGGTTTTATGTTTATCAGTTAGCATCTGCCCACCAACCCAACTAGCCTCCAAGCTTCATGAAAATCTTTGTTCTATCACTGAATGTACTCCAAGTGTCCATAACAATGCCTGGCACATAGGATGCCTCCTATGAATGAATGAACAGATATCTCTAAATTAGGGCCCTTTGTAGAGACAAATTAAGGTTAGACAAATCAGTTACCCTCCTGGCCCAAAGAACAGAGTTCTGAAAGCAGGTGGTAGGAAGATAGTTCCAGACCCTCTCTACCATGACCAGCGCTGTGGAGTCATGCCCAGATACCCAGCCCAAGCACTGCAGGGGTCAGGGGCTGGATTCCAGCTCTCCAGCTACCCCTACTCCCACCACAGACAGGTTGGGACTTTCTACTTGGCCACCTTGGTATATAGGAAGCCACAACTTGAGCCATGTCTAAGCATCCGCAGACAGAGATAGAGACCAAACCAACCTGCCCATCTCTGTACCCCCAGGCCCTGCAAAGTACCCAATAAATGGTTAGTGCAAAAAAGTATGTTTATGAAATAGATAAATGGATATAACCAGCTCCCTAACTGAACAGCTCCCTGTGATCCTGCTAAAGAAAAAAATTTCCAAGGTGAGGGACATTGCAAGATAAGATGTCTTATCTCCTTTTTGGGGGGAAGGGATCAGAGAAGCCCACTGCCAGCTTCCCAACTCTCTCTGCCCACCCCCAAGCCAGTATTTCCACGGAGATATGAATGCCAAGCCCACCCACCTGTCTCTCCTTTGTATCCCACCCCATCTTCAGCTGCTAGCCTTTTCTTTCTTCTGAAGTAGCTGGTAGCCTCCTCTGGGCCTGAGTTAAGAGACTGAGGCTGAAGAGGTGATTCATGCAGTTCACAGAATCAGGTATCCTTCTTCATCTCTGTCCTGTGCCCACCCTGCCGAATGAGGCCAACCAGGAAGTGCCACACTCCAAGCCCCTCTACTCTAGGGGTTACTCTTCTCACCAAGACACAAAGAAACAGGATATGCCCAGGCCTCAGGGAATAGAGAACTAGGCAATGTGGACTAGACTTGGGGCCCAATCATTCCTGCCCTACCCAGCCCAGAAGGGTAAATGAGCAGAGAAATGCCAGATGCAGCTATGGAGATTCGCAGTTTTCATGAAACTGGGCAGGAGGAGCAGGCAGAGTAGGAGGAAAAGGAGTTGGGGAATATTTAAACTTGTAAAAACTCTTCCAGATAGAAGCTGTGCCATTTACTAGGAGGTACAATCCAGAGTTCTAGGCTTGGCCCTGATCCTACAAACAATGTGAACTGTGGATATCACTGCAGTGTCATTTGTAAAATTTTAAAATCAGTAATAATCTAAATAGTCAAAATTATAAGAATGAATCAATAAAATGTGATGCTCATTTATTAAAAAATGTTTACAGCATGTCTACTCCATGCCAGGCATGGGATAGACATCAGTATGTGAGCAGATGTGTTCCTGACCTTTTGGTGCTTACTAAGTCCAGAAAGAACTACCTGGGCCAGGAGAGATGGGAAGGAGAAATATATCCAACCTGAGTAAATAACAGAGGAAATGAAACTGGTTTAGCTGAGGAGGGGCTCAGAGAAGGCCTCTCTATGAAGGTACTGTTTTAACTAAAACCTAAAAGATGAGTAAAAAGCCAATCCAATATTATATCATTATAAAAATCCTTAGAAAATATTTTTATTGACAGGGGGGAAATGCTTATAACATTAAGTGAATAAAATAGAATATAAAAATCATTGATATACTAAACTACATAAAAATAATTATCCATCTATCATCTATGTGGAAAAATTTTCTGGAACATCAGAAAGTTAACAGTAGTGATCTGCAGGTGGCAGAATTACTGGTAATTTTGGAGACCTGAGTGGCTCAGATGGTAAAGAATCTGTCCACAGTGTGGGAGACCCAGGTTTGATCCTTGGGTTAGGAAGATCCCCTGTAGGAAGCAATGGTTAATCACTCCAGTATCCTTGCCCAGAGAACTCCATGGACAGAAGGGCCTGGTGGGCTACAATCTAAAAAAGTCAAATGTGACTGAGCTACTAACATTTTATCATCTTTATTCTTTTCTATATTTCTCAAAATTTTCACAATAAATAGATTGCTTTTATGCTTGGAAATTAATATAAAATGTCAGGGCACAGCCTCTGAAACTCTACCCCATGATCTCTGGGTAGAGGGGTCCTCCAGAAGGTATCTTGGCCATTCCCTTGTTTCCAAGCAGCACTTAACGCCAGGGTATCTTGCTCTGAAAGCACTTGGAGGCTTCCTAGATGCCATTCCAATGCTAGCTAGTGGAAGCTTTCACCACTGAATCTAACATAACCCATCTGAAAGCTATCCCTAGTTCAAACAAAGAAACTACGTTTTTAATCACAAAGCTGACATCTCTCCATCACTTTTCCTCTCTAGACCCACCATTAATTTGCTGACAAGCTGTAGAGGCTGAATTTCTCTGTTTTATTCCTTGAGGATGATTGCCTTTTACATCAGAGGCTGGGAAGCAACAGCCAGAATTAGGAGGAGAAAAAAGCCTGTGGCTGAGTGACCTTGAAAACATTGGAATTCTGTGCTTCTGTTTCCTCTTCTCCAAATGTGAGGGAGTTGGGCTTCAGGGCTTGCTATCACTCCTCTTCTGTCTCAGACACTCTAAGCCAATGACTAATCCATCCTTAGACAGAGGAGCTAGAGGTGACCTATGTCTACTGAAAGCAGGTGGCACCACTGAAGAGCAATTATTCTGGGCCCCTGAGGCCACAATGAGCGCCTTCTGGTACAAGAACAGGAGGCACTTAACCTGTCCAGAAAAGCCCAGTGTGGGAGGAGAGTTGGGGTTGCCTAAATTGATGCCTAAAAGCAAACATACTTTAATCTACCAAATTTCTCTCCCTGTCAGAGCTCTGGTCCAGTAGTCTGGCCTCCCCCACACTCTGCTGTACTCCCTGGTCAGCAGCCCAGTTGGGCAGGACTCCAGCTATGGACAGAGGCAGGGCTGCCAGGGGCTCAACTGCCCACTGGAGAGAAGGTGAGGAGGGAGAGAGAGGCGTCAAGCATGGGCTGGAGCAGAGTGCAGAGTCCACGGTAAAAATAAGAGGAGAAAAATCACCCCCACTGACAGCCTTGAGGCAACTCCTCCATAAATCCTACAGCTTCTTGAGGCTGACTCAAAATACACATGGGCTCACTAGTTAAGGGCTTCCCAGGTCATGCTAGTGGTAAAGAATTGGCCTGCTAATGAAGGAGATAGACAAAAGTTGGATCACTGGGTCAGGAAGATCCCCTAGAGGAGGAAATGGCAACCCACTCCAGTATTCTTGCCTGGAGAATCCCATGGACAGAGGAGCCTGGTGGGCTACAGTCCATAGGGTCACAATGAGTTAGACATGACTGAAGCAACTTAGCATGCATGCATGCATGCACTAGACCTGGATTCAAATCCTCTCTCTGCTCCTGACAAGATATTTGGGCAAATTACTGAAACGTTCTGAGCTTTAGATTTCAGTTTATCTATAGAAGTATCTAGAAAGGGGATAATAATCGCTACCAGCAAGAAACTATGACCATTATGCTTTATCTCATTTAAGAAAAACATACAACTACTTCACAGGGGGCCAGTGGTAAAGAATCTGCCTGCCAGTGTAGGAAATGCAGTCTCAATCCTTGGGTTGGGAAGATGCCCTGGAGGGGAAAATGGCAACCTGCTTCAGTATTCTTGCCTGAAAAATCCCATGGTCAGAGGAGCCAGGCAGGCTACAGTTCATGGGGCTGCAAGGAGTTGGACATGACTGAGCAATTGAGCGTGCACACACACACACATATAAAAATATAGCATTGTGTCTAGCTCATAACCACTAGGAGCTAAAAAACACAACACAGTCTTCCTAGGATTTCAACACAGTATTGGCAGGAGTCATGATAAGAAAGAACCATAGAAAGTTAGAGCTGAAAGGAAGCTCAGAGACCTCAAATCCAGAATGCAGGTAGCAGGGGGCAGGGTGGCAAAGAGGAGGCTCAGAGAGATCAAATAGCTTATTCAAGGTTGCACACCTAGTTTGTAACAGAGAAAGGTTCAAACTTACTCCCAAATACCCAAATACCCATCACCCCTTCCCCTCATACCAACCTATCTGCTGACAGACAGACTGTGCTCAGACCCCTTTCCACAGAGAGGGCTCTGGTGGTTGGGGAGTGGCACTCCTCACCATAACAAGCCCCTGGTGTAGGTATCAAGATGACGCAGTGCCGCCAAGAGAACCCACGGGCTCCCTAGAAGCAAGAGATGAGGGGAATAGGGTATCCATTGCCGAGCATGTGGAGGTGCTATGAAAAAAACCTGTAACACACATGTAAATAACCACAGGTTACTGGTGAATCAACAATTTAAACTTTTTAAATGGCTGTTACTTCCAAATGGAAGGAAATAAAAGTTGTGGTTGACCGGTCCAATCATGCCTTACTTAGTGAGGGTCCAGCTAACTCCTGTCACTGAATGCCATACAAGCTTCACCAGTGCTTGGGCAATTTTACTCCCTGGCTTCCAGGGCCTCACCCACCTCAGATTGGCTTGTCAGGGCAAGGAATCAGGCACCTGGGGGCCTCCAGCTGAGATGTTCTCCCAGCCCAGTAGCCTGCTGACTCCAGCTGCCCAGAGCGGAGCCGCGCAGGCTGTTCCTCCTGCAGGAGGGCCCTGGGCAGTGACCAGCAAGGACCTCCGCCCAGCCTCTGGGATCCCAGCTTCCGAAGCCGGTCCCGCAGTCTTTCTCCCACAGGCAGTATGGGTGCGTGGCTCTGAAGCAGCTGCCTGAGCTGATATGGGCAGCTGTGGTCCTGACCCTGAGGCAGGAAGCCGGGAAGACAGGCCACAGCAGGGTCGCTAGAGATCAGACTCCTGGAAGGCCTGCCTGAGGCTTCACCGTGTGACTCTGAACACTCATCCAATTCAATCGGCTTTTACCGAGAAGACATTTGCTATGGCCAGACACTATGCTAGGCATTTTAGAGAATCTGTGAGAGTTAACAAAAGGTGGTCACTGCTAGGTTGCCGCTCTTGAGGCATGACAATCTAGCAAGGGAGAAGAAACATGTATAAATATAATTTTGTAGTAGTTTGACACCTCCCGGGGAATGTGGTGTGTTGTGTGTGCACATGTGTGTATGGACATATGTGTGGTTATGTAAGAGCATGAGTGTCTGTGGGGTGGGAGTACAGGGCTTGCCTATTCAGACCTATATATTAATAATGATAATAAAGCAACCAAATAAATCTACCACTTAAGGACTGAATATAATGTTAATAGTTAGTGTTTTATATGTAGGAATTTATTATATTCTTCCAAGCACCCTAGAAGGAAGGTACTATTATTAATGTCTCCTCTTATTGACATGGAAATTAAAAATGAAGGAGGCAAATAAGTGACTTTCTTAAAGTCATAAAGCTAGGAATTCAAGGCAAGGATTTGAACCCAGACCTGCCGTCTTAGCCTCTATGCAGACCTCTGCTTTGGCCTTCCAATGATGGCTCCTAAAGACCACCCCCCTGCAGCCCCGCCGCCTCAAGGCTGAAGCAAGGAGCGACAGAAGCTGCCTTCTGCAGGAATGAGCCTGCAGTTCCTGCCAGCCAGCCATCCCCACCCCCACAGGACAAGTCGGGCACATTCTGCGAGCCTGTGATCGCTGTTACATCATGGCCAGGCCTTTGTCTCACCTTGGCAGCCACTCAGCAGACCACATTTCTTAAGCAGCTTTCCTATATTCACAGATTTGCTTGACTTTCTGAATTGTGGCAACACTTGATTGTAATGGCCAGGCTCAGGGGCCCAGCCCACTCTAATGGACTGAAACCAGGTTCGTCAGCACAGGGCCGCTGTGACCTGGGGCTAATGGCAGCATGAAGGTCCCTCAGCTCACAGGGTTTCTGGGCTGCCTTCCCATCTCCCTTGAGCAGCAGTCTTCACCTTCCCTGGGAAACCTGGATGTTATGAGGGAGGTAAACAGGGCAGAGAGACCAGCACGGAGGGGCTAGGACACAGGGAAGGGAGGAAAGGAAGGGAAGCTGTGGGATTAAGGCTGTGTTCCCAGCCAGCCTCAGGAGATTCTCTGGATCTGTTTCCCCTTGACCAGGCTCCACTTCACCTCCCTTACAGAATCATGTTGAAAAGAGGGGGGAAAATGGTACATTAAAGAAGCTTTGATAAATGAAATGTACAAACAGGGCAAATGTGGGTCCCTAGGCTTGCTTGGGCAAATTATCAAGTGAGGCGAGGGGCCCCATGTCCCAGGTATGGAAGCTACTCCAGGGATGGTAGGTGACAAAGATGGCTAGAACTTCACAGTAGAGAAGAAATCTACCAGTGAAAAGATTTAAAGAGGAGGCAAGCGTGCCTCACAAGAATGTCCCAGCAAGGGAGCACTGGCAGTGTGCCCAGGCATTTGCTGGCACTTGGTGGCCCAGGCACTGCCTGGTGATGAGACTATGGCCTGGCAGGCCCAGGGAAGGAACCCCAGTGTGGGCTTGACACCTGCACGAGAGGACTGCCAGTATTAGGCCACCCACTCTGGTGCTGCCTGGACACAGCGTAAGGACCTCTCCTGTGACTGGAGGCACAGCAGTTTCACAACAGAATGGCATCATTAAGAGCCTGTCTCCTCCTGCCTGCAACAGAGATTCCGTAAGTGGGAGTTGGGCAGAGGTAATCAGACTGCTTGGTTCCACAGGACAACCTGGAGCACGGAGCTGGCTAGCGCAAGGGTATCTGGAGAACAGGAGAGCTATGGAGTGTCTTTAGGAAACCTTCCCAGGTCTGGCTAGAGAAGCAGCACCCCGTCTGCGGTGCGTCACCCTCAGCCCACCCTAGCAACCTGCTCTGCTCTTTCTACTTGCTCAGCTCGCTCCCACCCGGCCCCTCCCCCCCCCACCTCCGCAGGCAGCCTCAGGTGCCCTGGCCGGATCAGGAGAGCAGCACCAGCTTCAGCTCTGGGGTCCCGAGCACTACTAGGTTCACATTCTTCCAACCACCCAGCCCCTTCCTTCTTCAACTTCAGTTCAGCTTGGTGCTGCAGAGTGAGGGCTGGGAGAGTCCGGCTCACGTGGGGTTTTATGCTCTACCTTTTATCCTCTTCAGATGGCCCTCGAGCCACCCAGCATGGGGTACCTGCAGCTGCTCTAGACTCACCTGAGTGGGATCTTGACACGGAGGTAGCGGTCAACGGCAATTGCCAGCAGGGCCAGGATGGAGCTCTGAGTGAGGATGAGGACAGGGCAGGCAACCTTGAGGCAGGTGTGGAAGTAGGTCCGCGGCCCAATGTTGATGAGGATGGCGAGCGGGATGACCAGCGCGCCCACCGCCACATCAGCCACTGCCAGTGACACGATGAAGCAGAAGGTGGCATCCCGCAAGGCCTGATTCACCTTCACCGCCCAGATCACCAGCACGTTCCCAGGCACAGAGACCAGGGCGATGAGCACCTCGATGCCAATATACGCGGCCTGGAAGGCCGAGATGGAGGGCGGCATGGTGGGCACACTCTGGGCACATCAGCAGACAGGCGCCAAGGGGCAGGAGGCAAGCACCTGTGGTCACGGAAGCCTAGGGTGGGAAGGCCTGCCTGGGGGGAGGGGAACCAGGCAGCTCTGGAACTCCGGTTGCCCTTTGGAGATGTGCCCCACTTGGCACATCTAGTGCCTACCCAAGCTGACCAGTACGCTAACCCTTTCTCGGCCTAATCTCTGTCCCCTCCCCTTGTCACCCCCAGAGGATCCATCCAACAACTTAAAATAGCAGCACTGACTCCTCCACTGGCTTTTTTTAATCAGGTGTGAGGCAGTTCCAGCGCACACACAACCCACAGGGCTCCCCATGCCTGGCTCTACCTACCCACGCTCACAGAACAGGACGCAGGGAGCTCACCATCCTGTCTGCTGGTGGCCAGCGAGTCCCAGAGGCGGGGCCCAAAGTTCTGGGCACCTGGCGCTGCCGGAGGCTAGAGGCTGCGCCAGACAGTCCCCATCCTCCAGGCTCCCAGCCCTGCCTTTCAGGCAATCACATGGTGCAGCAGAGGCTCGGACTGGACGCTTTTAAAGAGGTAGCGCCCCAGTTTCGCACCTGGGACTGGTCTGGCAGACGCGCGTCTGGAGGACTGAGCCCAGCAGCGGCCAGGGTGCGGGGATCCCCGTCTCCCACCTTGCCGCGCATGCATGCCATACGCCCACCCACCTGAGACACGGCTGGCTCCTGCTTCCTAGCAGTCCCCGATCCCGATCCCGGTCCGGCTCTGCCAGGGACCCTCGTAAACACTCGGTCCCGGGGGCGATTCTAGCGGTCCCTGTCAGCCCTTTCCTCCATCCCCACTGGGCATGACCGGCTGGCGAACGAGGTACAGACTTACCAAAGCTGGCAGAGCTCCGAGCCACCTGAACGGTTCTGTCCAAGCGCCCTCCCAGCTCCACGCCGTGTGCAGTCGCTCGCTCCAGGGATGCTTGAGGAATCCAGAGGGAGAGTAACTGGCTGAGACTCAACTCGGGCGCCCGGCGCCTCTGTCGCCGCGGCGCGGGAGGGAGTCTGCCCGGCTCCGCGCTGCCGGAGAGGGCGGGGGCGGCCCCGGCCCCTCCCTCCTGGGCCTGTCTCCTCCCTCATCCCCTCCTCTAAACAAAGGCCGTGATTCTGGGTGAGAGAAGCTGGGAGATGTGAGCTTTCCGTAGGGTCTGATGTGCGAATCCAGCCTCAGGAGTGGACAGAGGTGCAGCCCCCTCTTCCTAACTGTGGAGTGTCAGCGATGCCCCCCCACCAATCACAGCAGGGCATCGCACCTGCGAGTCTCTAGGATGCCCCTTCTCCATTTCCCTCAACAGTCAGTTGGAAGCCCTGGGACACTCTCCTACCCCTCAACCCTGAAACCCTCCTTTCCCTTGCAACCAGCCCCTGCATTTTCTTAGGCGCTAATGTTCTTCCAGCACGCGTTGCTTTGAAGGCTCTATCCTGAGTCAACACGTTCGCTTTACCTCTGTCTTTCAGAACACCTTTTAATCTATTAGCAGTTCCCATTTTTCAGATGAGGGCACTGGGACTCAGAGAAGTGACCTGGCTTCACAAGGGTATTTCCATCAGTGCCACCTCCTCTTGTGCCCCCTTTCTTTTCTCTATCTCCCTCTTCATAGCACAGTACGTAAGCCACAGGTATCCAGTCCAATGTCCATGTGTTATTGATAAAGAAGGCAGCCCAGGGAAGGAAGAGCTTTCGTAAGTTACCATAGCAAGTCCTAATAGAACCGGAGTAAGAAGCCAGGCTGCTGACTGCCTGCACAGTGCTCTCTCCACTGTCCTCCATCCTGACCTCTCTCTTGGTGGTCTTCTGCCACAGTTTCAGTTTAGGTGGGCCACTGATACTACCTCAGGACCACCCCAAGGAAGATGCTCATTCAGATCAGATGCCTTACAAAGATTCCAACCTGAGAAGTCCTTGCTCATGGATATTGGAAAAGAGCTCTGGAGGGGCAAAGAGTCAAGTTGGGGGAGCCCAATGCCACCTGGCCACACCCTAGTCTCTGAGGTCACTGCACTCTTGTTGGGTTTCAGGATGTCAAGAGAGGGTTGACAGATGGGTGCCAACTAAAACTGCTGTTTGCCGTCTGCCTCTACAAGAGTTAGGTCACTAGCCACTGTAGTCACTGACTTTCAACACAGGAGTTTGGGGCAGAGATCAAGAACAAGGTACTCTAATGAGTTTTATACTGTAATACTTGATTCATGGCTAAGTGTTAAAATGAAGCTATGAGATTTCTGGTTGTATCTGTCTATATGTCTATTAATATCATCTAACTTTGGATGATATTAGCTCTACTTAATTGGCTTAAAGAAAATTAAGAGCTTATATAAGTTTCTCAGAATAAGAAACTTGCCAGAATGAATTTTGTAGTCACATGAACGGGGAAATTTTTAGTATTAAATTAATACCTGGTATTAAAGTTTTGAGCCACCAAGGAAGCCCAAGAATACTGGAGTGGATAGCCTATCCCTTCTCCCAGGAACCTTCCAGACCCAGGAATCCAACCGGGGTCTGCTTCATTGTAGGCAGATTTTTTACCAGCTGAGTTACCTAGTATTAAATTAATACCATCCAAAATCACTGCAGAGGATGGCTTCAGCCATGGAATTAAAAGATGCTTGCTCCTTGGAA
Source organism: Antilocapra americana (assembly GCA_007570785.1). Taxonomy (NCBI): domain Eukaryota; kingdom Metazoa; phylum Chordata; class Mammalia; order Artiodactyla; family Antilocapridae; genus Antilocapra; species Antilocapra americana. The sequence continues at coordinate 501,201 of ML660207.1, forward strand.
GAAAAGCTGTAACCAACCTAAGCAGAATATTAAAAAGCAGAGACCTGACTTTGCTGACAAAGGTCTGTCTAGTCAAAGCTATGGTTTTCCCAGTAGTCATGTATGGATGTGAGAGCTGGACAATAAAAAAGGCTGAGCGCCAAAGAATTGATGCTTTTTCTTTCTCTTTACATTATTGTGTTGGTTTTGCCATACATTGACATGAATCTGCCATGGGTATACACGTGTTTCCCTTCCAGAAACCCCCTCCACCTCCCTCCCGATTCCATCCCTCTGAGTCATCCAGGTGCACCAGCCCTGAGCATCCTGTATCAAGCGTCAAACCTGGGCTGGCGATTGATTTCACATTTGATAATTCACATGTTTCAGTGCCATTCTCCCATATCATCCCACCCTTGCCCTCTCCCATAGAGTCCAAAAGACTGTTCTATACATCTGCATCTCTTTTGCTGTCTTGCATACAGGGTTATCATTACCATCTTTCTAAATTCCATATATATGTGTTAGTATACTGTATTGTTGTTTTTCCTTCTGGCTTACTTCACTCTGTATAATAGGTTCCAGTTTCGTCCACCTCAGTAGAACTGATTCAAATGCATTCTTTTTAATGATTGAATAATATTCCATTGTGTATATGTACCACAGAATTGATGTTTTTGAACCGAGGTATTGGAGAAGACTCTTGAGAGTCCCTTGGACAGCAAGGAGATCAAACCAGTCAATCCTAAAGGAAATAAACCCTGAATAGTTATTAGAAGGACTGATGCTGAAGCTGAAGCTCCAATAGTTTGGCCACCTGATGTGAAGAGCCAACTCCTTGGAAAAGACCCTGATGCTGGGAACGAAGGCAGGAGGAGAAGGAGATGACAGAGGATGAGATGATTGTATGCCATCACCGACTAGATGGACATGAACTTGGGGAAATTCTGAGAGATGGTGAGGGACAGGGAGCCTAGGCATGCTGCAGTCCATGGGGTTGCAAAGAGTCGGACATGACTGAGTGAATGAAAAACAATAAAGCTTGTTGATTTAATTAATATGGACATGTCTTTAGAGACATCAATATTTTAGTGTAATACCTAGGCTTAATAGAAGTCAAATAAGATCTTAACATCTATTGCAAATTTTTCAGCAAGAAATAGCTTGGTATAATGAAATTTTTATAAGTAAATTAAAATATAAACAAGATAAGAGCTTGTGGGTGAACTTTCACTTTCCTTTAGGAGTAATTATATTTTAGGAATATCTGTGCATGTGCATATGTATGCTCAGTCATGTCATGACTGTAGCCTGCTAGGCTCCTCTGTCCATGGAATTTTCCAGGCACAATATTGGCGGAGGTTGCCATTTTCTTCTCTAAGGGATCTTTCTGATCCAGGGATCTAACCCAAAACTCTTGCATCTCCTGCATTGGCAGGCAGGCTCTTTACCAGCTGAGCACCAGTAAAGCCCCCCTCCCCCCACCCCAGGAATGTTTACTTAAAAATAATCTCTCCAGATATTTGGTGACTTAAAAGTTAACTCAAATGATAGTTAAGTTAAATGATAGAAGTTTATCATTCCCAAATAAAATAAGATACTGAAACTTTAATTACTAAACACCAGCCTCCTTTCACAGAGAAACCAAAGATATTCAGTACTATTAATAAATATATTTGGTGCCATACTGAAATGGTTGATATAAAAAAGTATGTTTTTAGCAGTTGTTATCGGTATTTATGCTTTCCAGTCTGCAGAATGCTAATGTAGTAGACAGTTCACAACTGCTTACTTTTTAGTTTTTACTAGAAATTAAGGTTTTTAAGAGTTGAGGATTCTAATTTAAATGTCATTAAAGCTACTAGAAATAATAAAAGTCTCAGTATGCAGTAAGAAAGTAGGATGTATGTTTTCAATAAAAGAAGAAATGAGGAATGGAATTGCATTTCATTAAGGGAAAGAAATTTTGTCCTAGAGCTGGTTGTTTCTGGATGGAGAAAATAAGGGCCAAACTAATATGGACATAGAAAGTGATGGATAAGGAGCCCTGAGAAGAAATTTGTGCATGATTAGGATTGACTCCATTTAGAATTAACTTGAGTAAATCAATTTTAAAAGTAAACTGTGGAAACTTAAATTTGGCTTATCTCTCTGTTAAGGGAACAAAGTTTTCTTAAAATGTTGATCTGCTTTAATAGCAGATTTTAAGTTTCTTTACCTTTTAATTGATGTGCCTCTGTATTTGCCTCTGATATATTTTATTGTCATGTTGGTTAAGTGAATAAGTAGTTTTTCACAGTGACCTATGATCCTATTTGACCAAGAGTTCTAAAACTTTTTTGATATTTTTTGATAGACTTCCCAAATAAAATTCTAATGAAGTTTATTTCACATCTAGCTTACTTTGGGATGCTTTAAGGGGCCCTGAAATATCCCAAAGAAAGATATTAAACTAATTAGGTTCATTTGATATGTTAATTAATGGGAAGGATTGTCAAATGGGTAATAAATCTTCTTAGGTTATATTGTATGGGTAATTCTTTTTTAATGAGGGAAACCTCATCTTTTTAAAAAAATTTTATTTTATTTTTGGCTGTGCTGAGTCTTTGTTGTTGCACACGGACTTTCTCTAGCTGTGAGCGAGGGTCACCACCTACTTGCGTTTCAAGGGCTTCTCGTTGTGGTGGCTCCTCTTGCCGTGGAGCATAGGCTCTGGAAGAACCGGCTCAGTAGATCTGGCACACGGGCCCAGTTGCCTCCAGCACGGGGAATCCTCCCGGACAAGGGTTCAAACCCATGTCCCCTAAATGGGCAGGCAGTTTCTCAACCGGTGGACCACCAGGGAAGTCCTGGATTACTGTTTTTAATCTAGATATTTTAAAAATTATATGGAATTTCTAAAAAGTATGGTATGTTCTGATAAACTATTATCAGTCATAATTCTCGTTATTATCTTAAAACACTGTATGTCACAGCAGGAACCGAGTTTCTTTGTCAACTGCATTGTATAATCAGGCACTTAACTGTGCCTTCTTAAGTCTTTTTTGTCATTCATAGTCATTGTTTTACACTTATGCCTTTGCAAAAATATTTCCTCTTCAAGAAGACTCATAGCGATAACTTTTTAAAACATTTATCTATTTATTTATTGACTGCATCAGGTCTTAGTGTGGCATGTGGGGTCTTAGTCCCTTGGGTTGGAAGGTGGATTCTTAACCACTGGCCAGCAGGGACGTCCCCAGCAAGAACTTTTTGACAAGTACCACAAAGCCAAATTTTTAAAAAGCCTGTGTGATCAATTATATAAGTAATCAGGCCAAGTTTATTGAAACCAGACTTATTTTGCAAACAAATTAGTCGATTTGGCAGTGTTTGTTAGAAATGAGGGTAATTTTAGAGAGAGAAAGATGGTGCTTCAGTGGATATCTAATTCTAGATTTGTTAATTGAGGTCTGTATTTACTGCCTAAGACTCACTTCACACACTATTATGTTATATTATTGTAAAGCTTAATTGAATTAGTAAAAGGACACTCTAAATTTGTTTCCGAAGGTTACCTCATTAATCTATCTTTGGATGAAGATCAGAGGTCCTGTGACCTGCAACTAGGGGAGTATGCCCACTAGAAAAGATGTCGTTTAAAAGATTATCTCCAACCTGGATGGAAGGACCCTTATCAGGTACTCTTAACTAGATCATACAGAGGAAACCTGAAGAGAACTGACTCTAGGATTACTATTTCCTCTTAGAAAGGGCCCCTGCATTGGACTGGCCTATAGAGAGGACTTCTGACCTTAAAATTACCTTTAATCAATGTTCGTACAGAGAAGAAACTACCAGACCAGGATAATAGGAAGACAATATCCAAAGCAGACAGCTGACTCAAGATGCTGGACCAGGCCTGTATACCAATTACTTTGATAATTGCTCACACCTTTGCTTATGAACCAAATGTCTATCACAATATTATGCAAGTTAAAGTTCATCCAATTATTATGTTTATGGTCAATTACCTATAATTGGGTTACATTTGTTGATTTCTCTACCCCAAGGCTCTAATTGGAAGGCCCTTAGGAAATTATTCTAGAAGAAAGAAATCTTAGTTCTGTACAAGCCATTATTCATATTATTAGGTAGGTTCCTCTCACCTGGCCATTTAATAATAACTGCTCTGACTCTGACTGTAAATATGAATTTTCTTCTAAAGTCAAACTTGTTAGAGTAAAATTTTAGCTAAGGAATATAACCTCCCTCAGTTGTGAAATAGATTTATATGGCTAACATCAAGATATAATCATCTAAGTTCAAGGTCCCCCTTAAGTTGGGAGCAATTAAACCATCCTAAGGATTAAAAAGTATGATAACAGTAGGACATTGGGTTGGGTGCCTTATGAATGATGACAGTACATAATTTCTGTTAAAGATACGATTGGTATAGAATAGAATAAGTCAGATGGCCTGGGAATATACTGGGCCACACCTAATGAAAGTTCTTGGCATTTGCACTTTGCCTGATTTACAAAATTTTTGTTTCTTGCATTACCAAATGTATGACTGAGCCTCTGATAAAATGATAACTAGACAACCTGAAGCAGTTGGCCACTTACGTAACAATATATGAATGATTATAATAGTGGAAATTTAATATGGAAAAAAAGCAATAGGGTTCCTGGACCATAACAGACTAGTAAGACAAACGGTCCAGAGACTTTTAGTTACCATGAATAAGGTCCCAGTTCAGTTCTGCCACTCAGTCATGTCCAACTCTTTGTGACCCCATGGGCTGTGGCATACCAGGTTTCCCTGTCCATCACCAACTCCTAGAGCTTGCTCAAATTCACATCTATCCAGTCAGTGATGCCATCCAACCGTTTCACTCTTTGTCGACCCCTTATCCTCCTGCCTTCAATCTTTCCCAGCATCAGGATCTTTTCAAATGAGTCACTACTTCACATGGCCGAAGTATGGCATTTCAGCTTCAGCATCAGTCCTTCCAATGAACACCCAGGACTGATCTCCTTTAGGATGGACTGGTTGGATCTCCTTGCAGTCCAAGGGACTCTCAAGAATCTTCTCCAACACCACAGTTCAAAAGCATCAATTCTTTGGTGCTCAGCTTTCTCTATGGTCCAACTCTCACATCTGTACATGACCACTGGAGAAACCATAGCTTTGACTAGACAGACTTTGTCAGAAAAGTAATGTCTCTCTCTCTCTCTTTTTTTAATATGCAGTCTAGGTTGGTCATAGTTTTTTTCCCAAGGAGCAAGGGTCTTCTAATTTTATGGCTGCAGTCACCACCTGTAGTGATTTGGTAGCCCAAGAAAATAAAGCCTCTTACTGTTTTCATTGTTTTCCCATCTATTTGCCATGAAGTGATGAGACCAGATGCCATGATCTTAGTTTTTTGAATGTTGAGTTTTAAGCCAACTTTTTCACTCTCCTCTTTCACTTTCATCAAGAAGCTCTTTAGTTCTTCTTTGCTTTCTGTCATAAGGGCTTCCCTGGTGGCTCAGATGGTAAAGCGTCTGCCTGCAATGCCAGATCACTGGGTCGGGAAGATCCCCTGAAGAAGGAAATGACAATCCACTCCAGTACTCTTGCCTGGAAAATCCCATAGATGGAGGAGCCTGGTAGGCTACAGTCCATGTGGTTGCAAAGAGTCGAACACAACTGAGCAACTGAGCTGCTTCACTTTCACTCTTTTTTGTCATAAGGGTGGTGTCGTCTGCAGATCTGAGGTAATTGATATTTCTCCCAGAAATCTTGATTCCAGCTTGTGCTTCATCCAGCTCAGGATTTCACATGATGTACTCTGCATATAAGTTAAAAAGCAGGGTGACAATATACAGCCTTGACATACTCCTTTCCCGATTTGGAACCAGTCTGTTGTTCCATGTCCAGTCCTAACTGTTGCATCTTGACCTGTATACAAATTTCTTGGAAGCAGTTAGGGTGGTCTGGTATACCTACCTCTTTAAGAATTTTTCATAGTTTGTTGTGATCCATACAGTCAAAGGTTTTGGCATAGTCAATGAAGCAGAAGTAGATGTTTTGCTGGAACTCTCTTACTTTATCGATGGTCCAGTGAATGTTGGTAACTTGATCTCTGGTTCCTCTGCCTTTTCTAAGTCCAGCTTGAACATCTGGAAGTTTACAGTTCATGTACTGTTGAAGCCTGGCTTGGCAAATTTTGAGCATTAGTTTAGTAGCATGTGAGATGAGTGCAATTGTGCTGTAGTTTGAATATTCTTTGGCATTGCCTTTCTTTGGTATTGGAATAAAAGCTGACATTTTTCAGTCCTCGGGCCACAGCTGAGTTTTCCAAATTTGCTGGCATATTGAGTGCAGCACTTTCACAGTATCATTTTTTAGGATCTTAAATAACTCAGCTGGAATTCCATCACTCCCACTAGCTTTGTTCGTAGTGATGTTTCCTAAGGCCCACTTGACTTCGCATTCCAGGATGTGGAATCTAGTGATCACACCATCATAGTTATCTGGGCCATGAAGATCTTTTTTTTAATAGTTCTGTGTATTCTTGCCAGCTTTTCTTAATATCTTTTGCTTCTGCTAGGTCCATACCATTTCTGTCCTTTATTGTGCCCATCTTTGAATGAAACGTTCTCTTGGTATCTCTAAGTTTCTTGAAGAGATCTCTAGTCTTTCCCATTCTATTGTTTTCCTCTATTTCTTCAAATTGATCACTGAAGATGTCTTTCTTATCTCTCTGTGCTATTCTTTAGCACTCTGCATTCAGATGGGTGTATCTTTCCTTTTCTCCTTTGCCTTTAGCTTCTCTTCTTTTCTCAGCTATTTGTAAAGCCTCCTCAGACAACCATTTTACCTTTTTGCATTTCTTTCTTGGGGATGGTCTTGATCACTATCTCCTGTACAATGTCATGAACCTGTGTCCATAGTTCTTGAGGCACTCTATCAGATCTAATCACTTGAATTGATTTGTCACTTCCAATGTATAATTGTAAGAGATTTGATTTAGGTCACACTGGAATTGTCTAGTGGTTTTCCCTACTTTCTTCAATAGAAGTCTGAATTTTACAACAAGGGGTTCATGCTCTGAGCCACTGTCAGCTCCTGGTCTTGTTTTTGCTGACTGTATAGAGCTTCTCCATCTTTGGCTGCAAAAAATATAATCAATCTGGTTTTGGTATTGACCATCTGTTGATGTCCATGTGTAGAGTTGTCTCTTGTGTTGTTAGAAGAGGGTGTAAACTATGAGCATTGAGTTCTCTTGACAAAACTCTGTTAGTCTTTGCCCTGCTTCATTTTGTACCCCAAGGCCAAACTTGACTGTTATTCCAGGTATCTCTTGACTGATTCTTAAAATGTTGGTGTTCGTTCTTGCCATCTCTGGTTTGACCACTTCCAATTCACTTTGATTCATGGACCTAACATTCCAGGTTCCTGTGCAATATTGTTCTTTACAGAATCATACTTTACTTCCGTCACCCATCACATCTTTATCTTGGCATTGTTTTTGCTTTGACTCTTATCTCTTCGTTCTTTCTGGAGTTATTTTTCCACTCTTCTCCAGGAGCATATTGGGCACCAGTCAGCTGCTCAATCGTGTCTAACTGAACTACTGAACATACGCATTTGTCCAGGATACTAATCCTTGAAGCGAGTTCTTGAAGCTTTGTGTTGAATGTTGGTCATTCTATTTAAAGGAAATCTGCATAATCCACTCAACCTAATGGTCCGTCTTGCCATGCCCTCACTGACCAAGGCTGTTTTTGGGGTGGGACTCAGAGATGCATTAGGATTGGAGATAGGTAGGAGAGAGATGAGCTGACTCCTTGCATGGGTGCAAGGATGCAAGCACGGTTACAAGTCATTAAGACCCTTTTTGTATAGTTCTTCTGTGTCTTCTTTCCACTTCTTAATATCTTCTATTAGGTCCATACAATTTCCATCCTTTATAGTCCAGTAATATCACCTTGAGTGGCCTATCAATGAAGTCCTCACCTGATCTAGCACCATGGGACAAAACGGTCATGAAATGCCTCCAAAATCATGGCTAAATTTATAACCACGAGGGGGGTCCCTGCCAACTAAAAATTGTCATTTGCCATCTGCCTCTACAGGGACTAGGTCACTAGCCACTGCAGTCACTGACCTTCAACTCAGGAGTTAGGGCAGAGATCAGGAATGAAGCACGCTGTGCTCTGGGAAAAACTGGCCAAACAGGCCTTCAGATAGTCAGATATTTTCAGAAGAAGATTATATGAGCCCAATTTCTTACATCATCTGGTATCTGGAAAATCACTAAAATCATTAATGGAGACATTTGCTCCTTATAACTAACAGCAACCCCAAAATGTGTGCTTCATTTCACATATTCCCCTTCACCAAAATCACATATATACTGCCTTCCCCCCACCCACCTCTTTGAAGCAGTTCCTCGGAGCTATCTGAGAAGCTGTTTCCCAGGCTATGGTCCCCTTTTTGTCCCAAATAAAACATAACAAACAACTTTCATGTTGTACATTTTTTCAGTTGACAAGCATGAGCCCACAGCTTCTGCTGGAAATCTGTGCTGAATCACAGCGAGGTCTGAGGTGGGGCTAGAACCTGAATAGCTTGGAGGAGAAGGGTAAAGGTGGGTTGAATCTCCCCAGAGGAGGAGGGAGCCCAGCATAGGGAAAGTTAACTTTCACTTTTACCTTCAGTGGGAGTAAGGAATCTATACCTCAAGAGCAAAATTGCACTGTTTCCCTAGAACCTAGCTGGAGAAACTAGAACATGTCAACTTTCTTACCCGCTTCCCCCTCCACTTCCCTTACAGATTTCCTTCACATTCCTGAAGGTCTGCTTACTCCCCATGCCCTGTGAACATACAAGCCTTATGTCCCATGCGTCTGTATCTCAGCCCTTTCCTTGACTCAAATTCTTTTTGATTCAAGACTTTCTCTTAATTTTCACTCAGCTTCCTAATTTTCACTAATCTAGCTGTCATAGATACCTGCAAAGCCCTAGCTGGGCTGGCCTAGCTTGGGGTGGATGGTTGGGGCACCCTATCGAGATTCCAGCAGCTGCTTCAGTCCTGGAGGCAACTGAGCTCCCCTGTCCCACCCTCCCCCACCCCAACCTGCAACACACTCTCATCTGTAATACTTCTCACCTCACCATGGATTTTTGACATGTATTAGATACATTTGCATAATACCTGTAGGTAATTTGTTTGTTCTTCAACTCTGGGTAAAATAAACCAAAATAATTTCCCCTTCTTTCCTCCCCCTATCCTTCCCTCCCTCTCTCCACTCCTGCCTGTTTCCAGGGTCAAGCGTCCTGGGGGAATAGACTGGCCTCTTTGAGAACAGAGCTGATTCAGTTAGGGTCCATCCTGGAGAACTGCTCTGGGGAAAGCACACAATCTCCTCAGAGTCTCCTGGGTGGGAGAGGGTGGGGTGTCAGTGGTGAACTGTCTTTGGCAGCAGATCCCTTTGGCACACTGCAAAGAGCACTTGAGAGTTAGCAGAGCTGGAAGCTGGCTTCTAGACTGTACTCTGCCACTCACTGGCTATGTGGCCTCAGCCAAGTTACTTTTCCTCTCCTGGCTTCAGTGTACCGATCAGTCATCTCAGCCGATTGACACCTACCATCCTGTCCCGCTCTGACAACTGGTGAGTACATTCCAAGGTGGAAAAGATGCCAAGATGGATACAGAACCCATGGGCACTTGAATTTTCCATCTAAGTGAGAGTGAAAGTGGCTCAGTCATGTCCAACTCTTTGCAACCCCATGGACTATACAGCCCATGGAATTCTCCAGGAGTGGGCAACCATTCCCTTCTCCAGGGAATCTTCCTAACCCAAGATCAAATCTAGGTCTCCCACATTGCCGATGTATTCTTTACCAGCCGAGCCACCAGGGCAGCCTATTTTCCATCTAGAAAACTTCTAAATCCAAGCTACTTAATCTAAGGCAGATTTCAGGGCCCAGAGGAGGGGAGGTTTGTGGTGGGAGAAGTAGAAAAGGGGGACAGAGGTCTATAGTGGGCAGAGGATGGTGTAGACAGGTATTAGCCAAACAAGTGGAACCAAGGTGTCTGGAGTTTACACTGAGCCAAAAACTCTGGCTTTCACAGTATGTCCAGGGCAGCCTGACTAGATGAACATCCCTATGGCCAGGGCCCACTTATGCTTTGCAGACCTCCAAAGCATAAATGACCTCCATGCTTACATCAGCCTTGAACAGCTTAGCTTTGGTTTCCTTATCCATAAAACTGGCATAGGAATATCACCTCATTGCATGGTTATGAAGGCTTAAAGAGCTGACTTGCAGAGTGTCTAGCACAGATATCTTATCAACAAGGCAAGTAGATAGCACCAAGCAGGTGGCGTAGTGGGGATAGAAAGAGTAGAGAAGGGAAAAATTCTGGAATCCGCTCTGTGCAGCCAGTCACGCTAAAGTTCTACAGGTACCAGGTTTGGGTGTTTTTAAAATACCTTATGAAAAGCTTATGTTTGGCATGTGGCTCTGGGAGCAAGATAACATTAACGTGGGTCTAAAGGTCCCCAGGGCCTGGCCCTCATTCCCTGTATCCCTTTACCTCTTGGCCCTGCTTCAGTCCTCCCAGGGCCCCTGTCCTGGGTTTCTCCCTGACCCTTTACCCCCACAATCTCAGTCGTAGGGGAGAAAGGTGGATAGAGGAGAGGGAGAGTGGAGGTGGAAGCACTCCTAAGGGGCAGCTCTGCTGGAGTTAGACACCCCAAGTCATGAAGGGCCCCCAGGGAGGCTGAAGCCATCCCAGTCACCCCTACCATCACCAGGACACCAGCAGGGAAGGGAGCTGTCAAGGCTCTGTTTAGCTCTGAGGGGACTGGGTGGGTACATGAGGTTTTAGGATTCTCCTCTTTCCAACAGCAGGATGCTATTTCAGTTCTTGCCTCATTTTTTAGGATTGTTCTGAGTATCATGTGTACAAGGAGGAGGGAAAAGAACAGGACTGAGAGAACAGGCAGTTTGGGAGGAAAAGATTTCTAGATGGCAGAGCAGCCCCTGGCCTTGCCCCAGTGGGGCCCACCCCAAGCCAAGCCTGCCTCTGCAGTGGTTTTCCTGAAGTTCCCTTCCTCTCCTTCTTTCTTCTACCCTCCCCCCTTCAGATCTGGAATCTAGGTCTCCCTGCCTCCTTCTCCCTCCCTCCTCCTCTCTCCCTTCTCTGGGATTAGAGGCTCCACTGTGGGAGATGCTGGGTCTATGAGGAGTGACGACACAGGCGGAGAATTCCCTGTGGCTCGGTGTGTTTGTAAGGATATGGAGGTGTGGGGTAGGGCAGGGCCAGTTAGTCCCTCCAGACAGCATGGGACTGTTTCTGAATCCTGAAGTGAAGATACCACTTTCATGTCTTCTTAAACTCATTGCTCATTCATTCATTCATCCATCCACTTGATCTGTTCAAGAGACATTTATTGAGCTCCTTTGGTTGTAGCAGTGAGCTGAGCACTGCCGATATAGAGATAAGAAAAGCTCCCAGTAAGGAGGGGAACAGAAGGCATAAATGACCCCCATACATAAGACTCAGCAAAAGGGGGTCTAAAGGCAGGGAAGGAGGGCCAGGTCTTGGGGCTCATAGAGCTGCCCTTGCTTTAGCTGTTCTGATTTATATTACACATGGGTTGCTGATATAAGATTTTATTTAAACATAAGATTGTATTAGCCATGTGACTTTAAAAAAATTGAAAATCTGAGCTTCAACTCAACCTGTCCAGAGCAAAGGAGGTATGTTTTAGGCAAGGTCAGGGACTTAGTGAGAGCAATGACCTCCCGCTGAGCGGATGGGCGACAGTGAGGGGTTACATTTCTGAAGGCTTCTCAGGGGAGGTTGAGAAGACTGGAGGGGGCGGTGTACCCAGTTGAGTCTGGAAGGCCTCAGTGCCTGTCCTGGCTCCACCTTCAGCCCTAAGTGAACCCCAACAGTTCACCACATCTCTGAGCTTCAGTTCTCTTGTCCATAAAGGAGGGGTGATCACATGACCTATTTTACTTATCTGAAGATGTTTTTCAGGTTGTAAATCACTAAATAGATATCAAAGTCTCTTCCGCTGGTGATGGAAAGCTTTTGTAGGTTTTGAACAGGAGACTGACAGATCTGAATGAAGCTTTGGAAAGATAATTCTATGACCCTGTGCAGAGGGAACTGGTGGAGGGAGAGGGTAAAAGCAGGGACACCTGTCAGAGGTAACAACAGTCTTGGTCCAAGAAGATTAAAAGCCAAACTTAAGAGGAAGCAGTGAGAACAGGAGAGATGAGTAAGAGAGATGTGTAGGATTCCTGGGATTCTTGGCCAGTTAAGCAGAACGGCCAGGCAAAGATGACTCTTGGATGTTTAACTTGGGCTCCTGAGGAAATGCTGATGCCTATAAGGGAGATAGGGAGCAGCAGCTGCTGGTTATGAGGGCTGGGGGAGGATGGGAATCCACTCCTGGACAGGTTGGTGGGACGTGCCAATAGGTACACCCAGGTGCAGGGTCCAGCAGTGGGAATGGCCAAGGGCACAACTGGAGCTCCATCTGAGTCATCTCAACTGAGGTCTGGTAGAGATGAGACCACTCAGAAGAGTAGCTGTGAGGAAGCAGGGCTGTGTCTATAGCACCTGGGAGGGGGAGCAGCCAAAGTGGGGAGCAGGCTAGCAGGTGTTTCAGGAAGAAAGCTTCTGGGGGGTTCAGGCCTGGAGAGTAGCTTGAATGGTCTGAGGGGGCAATGGTAAGATTTGGTGACAAGAAAGAGGCAGAGTGGGGGTAGAAGTACCATCTCACAGGTTAACACTGGTGCACGCAGGGAAATACGGGGTGTAGGGGCGGGTAAGGCTTTAAAAGAGTTTGGCAAGGGAGAGAATAAAAGATGGACTGCCAGCTGCAGGAGAGTAGCATCAGAAAGAAGTCGGTTTTACCTGGGGAGCCCTGAGCATGCTCATAGCCAGAGGGAGGGAAGTAGTGGCAAGGAAGAGATGAATCAGAAACTGAGCAGACACCCTACTTGTCAAAGTCCTAAGTGATTAATGACTTAGGACTGCTGGACATGAGGTTCTAGATACTCAGAAACCTGGAGGCACTAGTGCTCCAAGACCCCCTCTCCCACCCCACTGGATCGTGACGGGAAGTTCCCAGGCCTTCTGCCCCAGCCCAGTCTCTCTGCAAAGCCCCTCCACTCTTCCACCCCCACCCGCCCCTGACAGGGGGCCCGCAGTTTGCCTGGCCCTGTTGCACATCAGTTAGACAATCTTCTCCCAGCACCAGCTCCTCTTCATCTGGGCCCATGGCAAAGCCTTCACTCCTGACCCCAGCCCACACGGTACTGGCTATGAATTTCTTGACTTCTCTGGTCCTTGACTGCAGCTAAAAAGGTACCTCTGGGCAATCCGTCTGCCAGGCTGGAAGATGTGGTGTTGACACTACCATGTAGACTCATTAGTGCTCACACCTCTTTGCACAGCCTACCCTATCCTGGCCAGAATATTCACGCCCACCTACCTGGACTCCTCAGACATCACCTCTAAGGGTGCAAGGCAAGGATTTTCTGTTTTCCCTCCCCTCAGTGGGCAGAAAGAAAGATCAAGACTGGGGAATTATGTGACTTCTGTTGGAGATTAAGCAGACTAGTATCCAGATTCTCTGATGCTTCCCTTACTCTTCACTCATCAGTGCTCTTTTCCCCTCAAGAAAGGAAGATGCCCACTACCTTCTGTATGTTCTGAGGAAGAGAAGAAGGCCATAAAGACTGGGGCAAAGGGGAAGGAAGGATAAAACTAGAGTTGCCAGATTAATTTTTTAGGAACAGTTAAATTTTTTAACTGCTTTAATAAGATATAATTTACATAACATAAAGTTAACCCATATAAAGTGTACAATTCAATGGTTTTAGTGTATTTACAGAAGTGTGCAAACATTACCAACCATTACCTCGTGACTCGGTTGGTTAAGAATCCACCTGCAATGCAGGAGGCCTGGGTTCAATCCCTGGGTTGGGAAGATCCCCTAAAGAAGATACCCACTCTGGTATTCTGGCCTGGAGAATGTTCATGGGGTCTCAAAGAGTTGGACATGACTGAGCGACTTTCAATTTACCATAATTTAATTTTAGAACATTTTTCTTACTCCCCCCAAAACTTTAAACCCTTTAGCAGTCATCACCCAACCCCGCCCCATCCCCACCCAGCTCTAGGCAAACACTAATCTACTTCTGGTCTCTATGGATTTTCCTGTTTTGGACATTTTGTATAAATGGAATCAGACAACACGCAGTCCTTTGTTACCAGCTTCATTCACTTAGCAAAATGTTTTTAAAGTTTGTCTATATGGTACCCCGTGTCAACACTTTATCCCATATAAATGGCTGAATGATATTCTGTTGTGTGGATGTCTCACATTTTGTTTATCCATTCTTCAGGTGATGTTCATTTGGGTTGTTTCTATTTTCAGACTACTTTGAATAATGCCAATATGAACATTCATGTATTGATACTAGTTTTTGTATAAATCTATATTTTCATTTGTTTTGAGTTTATCCAGAGAGAAGGAAAAGTAGAACCATGTGCCTGACCCTTTCTCACATTTATTTCATATTTCATCATGCTGCCTCTATGGGAGGCTATTGTATGATCCCATTTAACAGATTAAAACACTGAGGCTCAGATGCAGGCCTGGAAGCACCAAATTCTGGAGCTGAAATATGAACCTAGTCTAGGGTTCTTTCCAACACAGCACAGTGAATACCTCTCAGATAGTCAGCAATGACTAGCCAGAAACTTTGAAACATGCGAGTTTTGAAAAGCAACATAACGTGAAGAGTCAATCTAAACTCCTAATTAGATGCTGGCTAGTGGAATGGCCCCTCTCCTCCTATGGGACCCTGGGAGTCTGTCAGAGAGCCTCCACACACAGGTTTTCCTACTGATTTGTCTGAGAGTCAAAATATTAAGCATGCACCCCATCAAACTGAGAAGAAAACATTGCCGGGAAATAATTCTGGGGAAAGAATGGATAGGACACCTTTTTCTGGCTTCAGCTCATTCTCTCAGCTCCAGTTTTATCCTAAAGCTAATTCCCTGACCTAAAGCAGAATACTAATATTCTATTCAAATCTGCCTCGACCGTCTATACTGAGTCTAAGACACTTTCACCAAAGAACACTGGTTGTGTGAAAATACTGCACTAAGTACATTTTCTGAAGTCAGGATGGACGGAGAGATAGGCTGTGGCCTGGGTTCCCGGGCCCCTCAGTGAGCCCACCAAATTCCAGGCTAGGAGAACAAACAGGAGCTTGCCAGAGGTATCCAACTACACCTAAGAGCCATCCACTCTATCCAGCTGATCAGATGGAGTGGGAGACATAGTGGAACCCTCCAGTTGCTGGATTTTTCTATTTCAATCACTGTCTCTGACCCAAGGGTTGAAGAGATTCCATCTAGGGCTTAAAATTAAGCCCTGGTGAATAACAGGGCTCAAGAAACATTTTCTGAATGCTGCATTTTCAGCATAATACAGTAATTGTACAAGAGTACAACAATAGGAAAAAGTCTAGCGATGCTTTATTGTTTATTTAGAACTCATTTAACTTTCACAGCATTGCTGGTGAAGTAAGCATATTTTCTATTTTTTCAGAGCAGAAAACTGTGGCTCAGGGCAGCATGTGGATCTGCTCAGAGAAGGGATCCAGATCCAGAAGAAGCTGCCCAGCTCAGCCCTGTTGCCTGGGGATCAGGGTCCCCCTGCTGGCAGCCCAAAGCCTGGGTGTTGGTTGAGGAGCTGCGGAGGGCTGGCTTCCATTCAGCAGAGGCTTCCTTGCTGGGCCTGCTCTGAACTAGGGTTCCTAGGGCTGGGAGGAGGCTCAAGGCTAGGGGGATGACTGAATGCACTATAAAAGGCTTCAGGTGGGAGGCTCCAGGGTAAAACAGACCAGACCTGTGGGAGACAGCCGGTGTCTAGTCCCTACTCTCTCCAGGCTTTGACCAGGATCTCCTCTGGAGAGCCCACCCAGAGGGAATGAGAAGACTGCTCTCCTTTATTCTGCTTTCTCCAGGCAGAGCCATTTGAAGCAAAACCATTACAATATTGTAAAGCAATTAATCTCCAACTAAAATAAATAAATTATAAAAAAAAATAAAGCAGCCAAAAACGATGGGATGACTCCTACTTAGCAAAATCTCTAGAGAGGAGGATTTTCTAGCTTCTTTTACTTTCCCACCCCACCTCATCCATCAGCTGTCAGTTCCAACGGTGAGAAAGATTAACTTAGATGCACCCACCTCTTATTTTTTCTGGAAATGTGGGTCTGCTGGCTTTCTGCTGGATATTTTGTTAATTCAATCCTCCTCAAGAGTTATGAGTTTATCTGTAATGTCAAAAAAATTTGACATCAAATTTCACTTTTGTCCTTTCTTAATGTCTGACCTGGAGCACCTTACTTAACCAAGAAGCTTTATGTTTCTCTTACTTTCATAATGCGCCGTTGGGCTGATTCAGTGATATATCGTAAAATCAATAGCACTATGCATATAGTGACTTCAGTAAATATTGTTAACAATAACTATCATTTTCATAATTCTTTTACCTTTCTTATTTTGTCTCTCTATTTAAGAGGAATGGGGTGATGGGTACAGTAGGCAGGTAGGAGTTCTGGAAAGAAAAGTGTGGAGAGCCCAGTCATGTGCTTGAAATGTCTGCGATCCAGCCGCCTCCTTGTGCCCCAGCCCCGTATCTGCCAGGGGAGGGGTGGCAGCTGCTCTGTCCACCTGCCCAGGCCCTGACCCAGCCAGGGACTGGCTGCTGCTGGAATGGCCCAAATGTCCCGGGCTTAGAGCTAGGTAGAGGACAGCTGAGGATGGGGGAGAAGGTGAAGGGGCAGACAAGGAACACTCTTCTCTCTCATTATGTCCACCTCCCCTGCAACTTTGTAAGCTTTCTGGGTCAGGCTGGGACCTCTGACCTCGAGCCTGTTCCACTCCCTCTTTCCCTCCCTTGTTCTCCGCCCTCTAATGCCTCCTCCCCCATACCTAAACCCACTCACCCCACTCCCACACCCCTGCTCCCTCCCCTCCCCATGTGCTGCTCAGCTGTCACTGGCCCTAAGCTAGGCACTCTGCCTGCCTGTACCCCTTATGAATCGCCACCATTCACACGCTGGCTCCAGAGTCTCCATCTGTCTCACTGGGTCTGAACAGTAGGGCTACGTGGCCTCATCTGTTGTCCTCTGTCTGGGATCCAGGGCAAGAGACTAAACTTCACAATCCCCAGCTTTCACCTGCCAGGATTGAGGTAGGGAGCACTGGCTGAAAGGCAGAGTCTGAGTTAGGGGCGCCCTCATCTCCTGGAAGAGCAGGCCTGGTTCTTCTCTATCCTAGACCCACCAGCACTGACTGAAACAAACTGCAAATGTGTGAAAAAAAAAGCAAGAAGCCCAGTCTTCTCAAAAGGATATTTGCATATTTAATAGCATTCTCTTATTGCATTTCACTTATTTGTAGCCAGGACCGGAATCAGGGGTTTCAGGGTACAATGTCAACAGAAAGACACACAGTGGCAATATTTTTTAAATGAATTTTTTTGTTATATAAGCAATATGTAAATGTTCTTTCCTTGAGTAGAAAAGTGAAACCATTGCATTTCAGACTGAGACTCCCTTTGATCAGTCTCCTAAATCCAGACTGTTTCCCCTCAACACAGAGGTAACCACTGTTACCAGTTTGAATATATATTTGCCTAATATATACATAGAAAATATATAATTCTGTCATGTGGACTTGGATTTTGCTGTTATTTTTTACATAAATTGTAAACCACAAATATTTCACAACTAAATTCACTAAAAAAGGGTCTTATCTAAATCAGTACATTTAGATTTACATCATGATAGTTTGTAATGCCACATGATATTCCTAGTATAGACATATCATGCTTCATTTAGCCACCTCCTTGTTCTGTCATTTTCTCTCATTATAAACATTGTGTTCTGTCACATGCTTGAGCCTTCTCCAACCTTGTCCTGCCTGGTCTTATGTTCCTACCCTTTATGAAGGGGAAAATTTATCATTTATACTGTTGTAAGGGTGCAAAAATAGTAAAAGTAGCCTTAAGAACTCTTTATAACGTATTTTTAGTACTTTAAATACCCTGGGTCCCATTAAGATGATTTCTACATCCAGTTGGGGACAAATTGCTGCTCTATGAAAGAGAATGCACCCAAGGAGGTAGAAGGAGATGCAAAAGAGAATGAAGAGAGTAGAAAGGGAAAGAAATGGAACAGGAAAGAGTAAGAAAGAGCAAGACATAAAAGAACATGTATACAACAGTGCTCTTGGCAACAGAGTAAAACTGGAAATGTCTAGCAGAAAAGAAACAAGTAAAACTTGTCATACACATTCACCAGAATATTATGTAGCATTAAAATAATAACTATGAAGACTGTGTAGGAGTATGAAAAAGCTTCTGATATTAAGTTAAAAAGTAATCTATAGGATATTTCACCCCAAAACAATGAATTTCACCTTTTTATCAAGTGCACATGGAAACATCTCCAGGATAGATCACATACTGGCCCATAAATCTAGCCTTGGTAAATTCAAAAAATTGAAATCATTCCAAGCATCTTTTCTGATCACAATGTGGTAATATTAGATGTCAACTACATGGAAAAAAATATTAAAAATACAAACATAAGGAGCCTAAACAACATGCTTCTGAATAACCAATAAATCATGGAAGAAATAAAAAGAAATCAAAATATGCATAGAAGCAAATGAAAATGAAAACACAACAACCCAAAACCTATGGGGTTCAATAAAAGCAGTGCTAAGGGGAAGGTTCATAGCAATACAAGCATACCTCAAGAAACAAGAGAAAAGCAACTAGAAAAAGAAGAAATGACAAACCACAGGGTTAGTAGAAGGAAAGAAAACACACTCTGACATAAATCACAGCAGGATCCTCTATGACCCGCCTCCCAGAGTAATGGAAATAAAAGCAAAAATAAACAAATGAGACCTAATTAAACTTAAAAGCTTTTGCACAATGAAGGAAATTATAAGCAAGGTGAAAAGACAGTCTTGAGAATGGGAGAAAATGATAGCTGACAAAGAATTAATCTCAAAAATATACAAGCAGCTCAATTTCAGAAAAGTAAATGACCCAATCAAACAATGAGCCAAAGAACTAAACAGACATTTCTCCAAAGAAGACATACAGATGGCTAACAATCACATGAAAAGATGCTCAACATCACTCATTATCAGAGAAATGCAAATCAAAACCACAATGAGGTATCATCTCATGCCAGTCAGAATGGCTTCTATCAAAAAGTCTACAAAAAATAAATGCTGGAAAGGGTGTGGAGAAAAAGGAACCCTCTTACACTGTTGGTAGGAAGGCATTCTAGTACAGCCACTATGGAGATTCTTTAAACAAACTGGAATTAGAACTGCCATACAACCCAGCAATCCCACTGCTGGGCACACACACCAAGGAAACCAGAATTGAAAGAGACACGTGTACCCCAGTGTTCATTGCTACACTGTTTACAATAGACAGGACATGGAAGCAACCTGGATGTCCATCAGCAGATGAATGGATAAGGAAGCTGTGGTACATTAACACAATGGAATATTACTCAGCCATTAAAAAGAATGCATTTGAATCAGTTCTAATAAGGTGGATGAAACTGGAGCCTATTATACAGAGTGAAGTAAGTCAGAAAGAAAAACACCAATACAGTATATTAATGCATATATATAGAATTTAGAAAGATGGTAACGATGACCCTAAATGTGAGACAGCAAAAGAGACACAGATGTTAAGAACAGACTTTTGGACTCTGTAGGAGAAGGCGAAGGTAGGATGATTTGAGAGAATAGCATTGAAACATATATATTATCATATGTGAAATAGATCTACCAGTCCAGGTTCAATCTATGCATGAGACAGGGTGCTCAGGGCAGGTGCACTGGGAAGACCCTGAGGGATGGGATGGGGAGAGAAGTGTGTTCAGGATGGCTTAAAACTCAACATTCAGAAAACTCTGATGGTATCTGGTCCATGGTGTCTGGTCCCATCACTTCATGGCAAATAGATGGGGAAACAGTGGAAACAGTGACAGACTTTATTTTCTTGGGCTCCAAAACCACTGCAGATGGTAACTGCAGCCTTGAAATTAAAAGATGCTTGCTCCTTGGAAGAAAAGTTATAACTAGGCTAGGGAGCATATTAAAAAGTAGAGACATTACTTTGCCAACAAAGGTCCACCTAGTCAAAGCTATGTTTTTTTCCAGTAGTTATGTATGGATGTGAGAGTTGGACTATAAAGAAAGCTGAGCACTGAAGAATTGATGCTTTTGAATTGTGGTGTTGGAGAAGACTCTTGAGAGTCCCTTGGACTGCAAGGAGATCTCACCAGTCCATCCTAAAGGAAATCAGTCCTGAATGTTCATTGGAAGGATTGATGCTGAGGCTGAAACTCCAATACTTTGGCCACCTGATGCAGAGAACTGACTCATTTGAAAAGACCCTGATTCTGGGAAAGATTGAAGGTGGGAGGAGAAGGGGCCAACAGAGGATGAGATGGTTGGATGGCATCACCAACTTAATGGACATGAGTTTGAGTAAACTCTGGGAGTTGGAGATGGACAGGGAGGCCTGGTTTGCTGCAGTCCATGGGGTCACAAAGAGTCAGACACGACTGAGCAACTGAACTGAAAATCACTATGGATGGTGACTGTGCTGTGCTAAGTTGCTTCAGTTGTGTCTGACCCTTTGGGACTCTATGGAGTGTAGCCCACCAGGCTCCTCTGTTCATGGGATTCTCCAGGCAAGAATACTTGTCATGCCCTCCTCCAGGGGATCTTTCTGACTCAGGGATCAAACCTACATCTCATTCATTGGCACTAGCGCCACCTGGGAAGCCCCATGACAATGACTGCAGCCATGAAATAAAAAACCTCTTGCTTCTCAGAAGAAAAGCTGTGACAAACCTAGACAATGTATTAAAAAGCAGAGACATCATCTTGAAGACAAAGGACTATATAGTCAAAGCTATGGTTTCTTCCAGTAGTCATGTACGGATGTGAGAGTTAGACTATAAAGAAGGCTGAGCACCAAAAAACTGATGCTTTCAAATTGTGGTGCTGGAGAAGACTCCTGAGAGTCCCTTGGACTGCAAGGAGATCAAATCAGTCAATTCTGAAAGAAATAAACCCTGACTACTCATTGTAAGGACTGATCCTAAAACTGAAGTTCCAAATACTTTGGTTATCTGACTCATTGGAAAAGACCCTGATGGTGGGAAAGACTAAAGGCAAAAGAAAGGGCAGAGGGTCAAATGGTTAGCATCACTGACTCAATGGATGTGAATTTCAGCAAACTCTGGAAGATAGTGGAGGCCAGAGGAGCCTGGCATGCTGCAGATCATGGGGTCGCAAAAAGTCAGACCCAACTTAGCAACTGAACAAGTCATTCAGTGATCAAATGCAGTGTCTGTCTTAAGAGAGTAAGTTGGACAGGTAGACAGCTGGTTACAGATTAGTGAAGGAGAAGCCTTGAGAGACCAGGAATAAATGGGATATGAGAAGGGAGGGAGGAGTGTTCTAGGATGACTTCCCAGTTTCCATCTCAGATGTTGAGTGGATCCAGTGGCTAATATGAGGAACACTGGGTAAGGGTGTGTCTGGAGGCACACGATCATTTTGATTTAGGTCTGTCACTTCTTTTGCCTCCATCTCATTGAGAAAGGCCGGTTGGCTTAGGGAGCTTGTTGTTGCCTTCCCAATTATATGAATTTATGGAAGGCACCTAGAAAAGTCCCTGTCACACAGTAAGTGCTCAATAAATGTTAAACGAAGAAGACAAGTAAGAAGTGCAGAGATTTAAAGCAAGATTCATATATACCATGCTGCCTCTTTTCATAAGATCAAGATCAGTGTGTGGCCCACTGATTCTGAAAGGCAGTATACCAGAAACTTCTGACAGAACTAAACCTCAGCCTCCCAAAAAGAGGTTATTAAAGAGAGTGTGAATATAAACATGCAAAAATAGAGTTCACTGTTTGTAGCCTGGTCTCCCACAAAGAAAAGTATAGATGGGGCAGAGGGATCTCAGCAGTTTATTCCCATCAAAAAGCATTTGCATTGCATCATTTGTTTGAAGAATGTGTACTGTGAACTTTAAAAATCACCTCATCGCTTGATACCATGGAGGAAGTCACAAACCTGTGCATTTAATTTGTTCTTGTGCTTTTATTATTGTTGGTTTACTGACATTTTAGAAGATGAAACACAGTATGGAAATATTATTTATATTGATGCTGTTGGGTAGTGAAGTCATGGAAAATTTGCTTGAAAGGTTTACTGAACTGCTTCTCCACCACAGGCAATTAAAAAGCTTGGAAGGACTCAACTCTTCAGACCTCAGGCAACTCATGTCTTCTGTATGTGACAAGACTTGTAAACACTCTGATCCTGAAAGTGAAACACTGCTGATGCATTGGATGGAGGAAGTACTCTTGTTGAGCTTAAGCTGGATGTGTGGACTAAGTGACTGACCACTGGAACCTGCTTTCATTTCTTATTGATTCAGTACTCTGAGCACAGTGAAATCTTTACCAGCTTGAGCCACAAGGGAAGCACAATGAAATCACCAACAATAAAGAAATGCAGTGCTATCTGATGGACATAAAGTCACATTTCAGGAGACATTCTCAAATTTTGATATGAATGATATGAATTTTGTTATGTCATATATATGTATATATATATATATATATATATATAAGAAACCTCCTTTTAAATTTGTATAGAGAAGGGGAAAAATTCTAACACTTTTCTGTTTCCTCCTGACACTTAAGAGAGACATAAAAAATGTCTGACACTTGCAGTCTATTTCCTCTGTTTGGAGACCCCTGGCCTTCCTGCCTGCTACCCTCTCATATATATATGTTACCACTTTGAAATTAATATCTATTGAGTGCTTATATGTTCCAGGCACTAGTCTAGGTGTTTTACATGAACTAATTCATTCAAGTCTCACAACAAACCTATGTGATAATTTCTAGCATTGTTTTCATTTCACAAATATTAAAATGAAGACACAGTAAGGTTAAGAAGAAAGATTTTTAAGTAGGGGAATCCAGACTCTAACTCTGGCTGTCTGACTTCTGTGCTCTTAACCACTCTGTGTCAACTTGAAGATGTATCTAAATCACCAAGCATCGACCCTATCAGTGGGGCTTCATTTCCATGGAACTGATTATAGTGAAAGTTAATCACACTCACCAAGAAAATCAATTTTCCTAGAATTATAGAAAGCACTGGACAAATTCCAGAACTTAAACTATCCTACTGTGTGGTCTGACTTAGCAATACTTGAGTGCATTTTCTTTTTCTCAAGAAACCATTGAGGTCAGTGCTGAGAACCCTCACTAGTAAGTAAATTTGGATCCTGTGTTGAGATATGACCTGCTAGAGCACCCTCCACAACTCCATTTGTTATAAACCTGTCCTCATGGACTTCATCAATTCTCTTAAAATCAGCCCACATTTAGCATAAGCCTATAAGAGTGCACTTTGTATAAATTATTAATCTAACTGCTTTTATATTGCTTTTGTATTGTTGTTAAATTGTTCAGTCAGCTTCGCTGTTGTTATCTTTTAAGTTATAGACTTCATGTTCTGAAGTATATAAAGAACTACCATGTTCTTCAGCATAGTAGTTTAGTGACTGATCCTCTCATTAAAGAAAACTAAAAAATACTGGACAAAATCATTGAAAACTCTTTTTAAATGCACCAATAGATTGGGAAAAAATTACAAGTAAATTCAGAAGCCTTAAAATCACATAAAAACCAGAAAGATAAACCTGTACTAATGTCAGCATTTATAATGAGTTTCAGTTTTCACATATCTTGCAAGACATAGAGGGTTTGTTAAAGGTAAAGAGACTAGTAGGAGTCTACAGTCCCAGTATAAATCCATAAACCTAGAGCCCAAAGTCTACAGTTCATTACAAGGGTGAATTAAAAAAGGAACGCAGATGTATAGAACAGTCTCGTGGACTCTGTGGAAGAGGGCAAGGGTGGGATGATATGGGAGAATGGCATTGAAACATGTTAATTATCATGTGTGAAATCAATCGCCAGCCCAGGGCTGATGCTCGGGGCTAGTGCACCGAGATGACCCAGGGGGAGGGAATCGGGAGGGAGGAGGGAGGGGGGTTCTGGAGGGGGAGCATATGTAAACCCATGGTGGTTTCATGTCATTGTATGGCAAAACCAACACAATAAAGTAAAGAAAATTAAAAAAAAAAATCTGTGTCATGCCCAGCTGCCTTAAATCTGGCCCTAAATAGAGAGAAGAAAAGCATTTCTTTTGATAATTAGTAAATACCAGCTAGACCTTGTGCAGACTTGTGGCCTACAATTCACACTATCCTGGGGGTTCAACAAACCTAAAGCCAAACATATATTTTTTGTGTGACCCTGAGCTAGCAATGCCCTCAGGTGCTTGACAGTAGCAAACAGAAAACATCCCAGAGGAAAGCAATTTCAATCCAAGCATCAGAGAATTCTCACAGATACAGATTTAAGAAATATGAGCTTACCAAAAATTCGCAAAACACAAGGAAATAAGGTACCATGAGTGAGGTCCCATAAGGGAAAAAGTAGAGGGCATATAGTGGTTCAAGACCCAGGGCAATTTTGCCCTCCAAGAGACACTGTCGGTTGTCACAGCTAGGAGGGGAATGTGTAGGCTCTCGGGATCTAGTGTGCAGAGGCCAGTTGCTGTCAAACACCCTCTAATGTGCAGGACAACCATCTACAATCAAGTCTTCTCTGGCTCAGGATGTCAATAGTGCTAACAGTGAGAAACCCTGAGAGAGCAGAATCATGCCTACAGGCTTCTATTTTGGATCTGAAAAAAACATAAATATCTATAAGCTTAAGGAAAATTAAAATATCCAAAAACAGTAAAGGAATAGAGTATCAAGCAGATTTGAAGAGCCAAATAAAATTTTTAAAAATGAATTAAGTAAAACAATTGAACTAAAAAATTCAGTGGAACAAACATTTTGAAAAATAGCCTGGAATTATCTAGTAAAATTAAAGATATACATAATCTGTGACCCTACAATTCCTGTCCTAGTACATAGCCTTGAGAAATTCATGCACATGTGTTTCAATATACATATACAATAATGTTCATAGCAGCATTGTTGAAAATAGTGCCTCCATAAAAGGGGAAAAGACTCATCCAGATATCCATCAAAAACAGAATAAAAAGTGTAATATTTTCATGAACTGTACTGCCTCAAAGCATGGAAAGTAAGTGAACCACAAACAAATAAAAATGGATATAGCTGGTAAAACTGTAAAGAAAAGCAAAGAAATTATTAGACTAAAGTCAGAGCGATGATTCTCTCTGGTAGAGGAAGTGGTGGTTGAGGATCAGGAACAGAGACACAAATTTTGGACTTTGGTAAATTTCCATTTCTAGGGCGATTACTTAGTATTTGTTTCATAATTAATTGTTAAGCTGTGAAAGTGAAACTGTTAGTCCCTCAGTCATGTCTGACTCTTTGTGGCCCCATGAACTGTAGCCCTTCAGGTTCCTCTGTCTATGGAATTCCAGTGTTTAGGAAAGAACACTGGAGTGGGTTGTCATTTCCTTCTCCATTTATATTTTTACACTTTTCTGAATTGTGTTACATTTTCTCAATTAAAAAAAAAGTTTGAAAAAGACGTTTGAAAAATGAAATGGACAATTTAAACACCAGCTTAGGAAAAGCTGAAGTGAGATTTACAAGAAACTCTTCGGAACACAGTTCAGAGAAACAAAGATAAAAAGTAGGAGAGAAAGATTGAACTGGAATTCTAAAGACATGAGACAAAGAGGGGCAGTATTTGAAGAGCTAAAGGCTGAAAATTTCTCAGAACTGAAGAACAAATAACTGATAAAATTGGGAAGCCCAGCTAATCACAAGCAGTTTAAATAAAAATTATATACACCTATAACATATATTGAAAATTTCATACTGTATAAATTTTAAAAGATGGCTCCACATAGCTCTTGGTACTTGGCCCAACTTCTGTCAAAATGTCTCCTGTCCATGAATTTCTGTGCAAGCCCAGCATGAAGGGTAATCACACTGCACCTTTAAGAACAGACAGGTGAGTCAAAGCATAGAACAACGCTGATGCTGAGTAGAATGCCTTGAAACAGCCATGAAGACCAAAGGTATGGATGAAGTCACCATCATCCACATTTACCAGAGAAGGACCAAAAAGAAACTTGCATCAGCACTGAAGTCAGCCTTGTCCAGCCACCTACAAGGTGATTTGAGAATTATTGAAAACACTTGCTCAGTATTATGCTTCTGATTTGAAAGCCTCTGTGAAGGGGCTGGGGTGCAATGAGGACTCCCGGAGATTATTTGCTCAAGGACCAACCAAGAGCTACAGAAAATTAACAGAGTCTACAAGGAAATGTACAAAACTGATCTGGGGAAGAACATTATTTCTGAAACATCTGGTGACTTCTGCAAGTAGACAGTTGCCCCTGTAAAGGGTAGAAGAGGAGAGGACGGCTCTGTCATTAGGTACAAACTGAATAAGATACCTGCAGTCTCTATTGTACTAAAGAGAAGAGGAGAGAACTGATGTTCTTAATGGATAAACATCATGACCAAGCAGAGTGTGTGTCACCTCCAAAAAGTACTTGAAAGATCCCTTAGAGGTTTATAAACATATTAGAGAGCATAAAGAAAGAGGTCAAAGGAGACTGGTGAAATGTTTTCCTAAACCTGGCCCAGAGTATTCATAATAAATTCCTGTATTTTGCTGTATATGACTCCATGAAGCTCAAGCCCTCATTATAAGGGCTTGATTAGAATCATGGTCTCCCACAATTACAAGCTGCTGTACTACTACATCCAGCAAGACACCAAGAGTGACTACCAGAAAGTGCTCTATATCTGTGTATTGC
The DNA here is from genome assembly GCA_007570785.1 of Antilocapra americana. Lineage (NCBI taxonomy): Eukaryota > Metazoa > Chordata > Mammalia > Artiodactyla > Antilocapridae > Antilocapra > Antilocapra americana. Next base: position 528,160 of record ML660207.1, read on the forward strand.
AGATGACTTAAGCATGAGAGAGCATGAGCATCCAGAAGTGGCGTTCCTATGCTTCCAGCTAACAGTCCTAGAAAATCAGCTTGCCACAAACAGCCCATTGTGCCCATTGCCTGTGAGGATGATGTTAGTATTGCTCCCCTTGGCCCCAACCTTATTTTAATTGCCCAAGTATTTCCTGCTTTTCCTGTCTAGTCTTCCCTTTTATCCAAAAAACAAAGAACATTCCAAGGGGTTGGAAGTGCAGTCTACGATGTGAAACACTTTGCCTCTTGTGTACTATGTCATAATGTCAGAAACAGATGGATAAAATAAATTTTTATTTAAAAAATTAAAAAATTAAAAATTAAGGAGAAAAGATATTAAAAACAGTCAGCAAGAAAAAATATATAACCTTCAAGTAAGTGATACCTAGACTGACTCCTTTTTTCATCAACAGTGAAAGTTAGAGGATAGTACATTAATATTCTTTAATGTGATAAAGAAAAATAAATCTATTATAAATCTATTATTATATGTATGAAAATAATATTCATGAAGGATATAAAAACAAATAACTCATGGAATAAAGACATTTTTAAATGAAATTAAAAATATTTAGAAAGACTTACAGATAAAACATTACATGTAAAACTTGTGAGATACAATTAAAGTGGTACTTTAAAGAAAAATTATAGTCTTAAATGCCTATGTGAATGTCACTCAGTCGTGTACGACTCTTTGCGATCCCATGCACTGTAGTCCATGGAGTTCTCCAGGCCAAAATACTGGAGTGGGTAGCCTTTCCCTTCTCCAGGGAATCTTCCCAACCCAGGGATCAAACCCAGGTCTCTCGCATTGCAGGCAGATCCTTTACCAGCTGAGCTACAAGGGAAGCCATATTAGAAAATAAATCAGAAGGGGAATCAACATGGGTAGAGGTGCAGGATGTGGAGCTTACCTCCTCCCACAAATACATCAAAAATACATATGTGTGGAATGATTCTCATAAAACATCTACTGAACACTAGTAGAAGACCTCAGACTTCTGAAAGAGCAAGTAAATCAACATGGAACCAGGTATGACAAAAGAATAAAAGGAGAGAGAGAGAGAAAGGAATCAGGATAGGACCTGTGCTCCTGGGAGGGACCTGTGAAAGAAAAACATTCCCGCACCCCAGGAGGAGCTTCGGAGACTTGGAGGAGAGCACAACCACTGGTTTGTGTAAGGCAAAACAGAGCGAGACTTGCCCAGATGCTCAATACCATCACCATGCACTCCCCAGTCTGAGATGCTTGTCTGCCAGGGCGGGCAGGGACTGAGTACCAAAGCTGGGGCTATGGAGGTCAGACATGGGGAGACAATTGAGATTGGGTGCATAGAGACAGCCTGGACAGACAGGAGAGGCATGCGATTACAACCAAGGGTATATGCAGAAGAAACATGGGCCAGCCAGAGAGACAAGTTACCATTATTGGGGGTTGTGCTAGGGAAGGGGCAGGATCATTACAGAAATTACTTAAGACTAGTAATTTTAGTCTGCTTTCTTTTTTTATTGAAGTGTAGTTGATCTATAATACTGTGTTTATTTCTGCTATACAGCAAAGTGATTAAGACACATACACACACACACACACACATATATGCTCGTGTGTTCAGTTGCTTCAGTTGTGTCTGACTCTTTGCTACCCTATGGACTGTAGCCCACCAGGCTCCTCAGTCCATGGGGTTTTCCTGTAAGAATGCTGGAGTGGGTTACCATGTCCTCTTCCAGGGGATCTTCCCAATCCAGGGATCAATCCCACATCCCCTGTGTCTCCTGCATTGCATGCAGATTCTTTCCCACTGAGCAACTCTTTTTTATATCACTTTTCCATTAAGGTTTATCTCAGGACATTGATATAATTCCCTGTGCTATACAGTAGGACTTTGTTGTCTATCTATTCTATATGTAATAGTTTACATCTACTAACCCCAAACTCCCAGTCCAATCCTCTCTCATCCCTCTCCCTTGGAAACCACAGATCTGTTCTCTCTTTCTGTGATTTTGCTTCTGCTTTGTATACAAGTTCATATTTTAGATTCCACATACAAGTGACATCATATTATATTTATGGTATTTACTTACTTTACTTAGTATGATAATCGCTACTTGTGCCTAAGTTAATGCAAAAGGCATTACTCCATCCTTTTTTATGGCTGAGTAGTATTCCCTCATATATATCTTCCCTATACATTCATCTGTCAATGGACATTTGGGTTGTCTCCATGTCTTGGCTATTGTGAATAGTGCTGCTATGAACATAGAGGTATGTGTATCTCTTTAAATTACACTTTCATTCAGATATATGTCCAGGAGTGGGATTGAGGATCATATGGTAAATCTATTTTTAGTTTTCTGAGGAACCTCCATACTGTTTTCCATAGTGGCTGCACCAACTTACATTCCCACCAACTGTGTAGGAGTGTTCCATTTTCTCCACATCCTCTCTAGCATTTGCTATTTTCAGACTTTTTAATAATGCTGCTCTGAGTGGTGTAAGGTGGTACCTCATTGTAGTTGTGATTTGCATCGCTAATGATTCTCATGATTTGCATCGAATCATTAGCGATGTTGAGCATCTTTTCATGTGTTTATTGGCCATCTGTATGTCTTCTGCCCATTTTTCAACTGGATTGCTTGTTTTTTTGTTGTTGAGTTGCATGAGCTCTGTATATTTGGAAATTAAGTCCTTGTTAATCACATTGTTTGCAAATATCTTCTCCCATTCCATAGGCTTTTTGTTTCATTTAAGGGTTCTTTTGTTATGCAAAAGCTTGTAAGTTTGATTAGGTGCTTTTTGTTTATTTTTGTTATTTATTTATTTATTTTTATTATTATTGTTTTTGCCATAGAATGCCATGATATCACCATGGGTTTACATATGCTCCCCCTCCAGAACCCCCCTCCCTCCTCCCTCCCTCTCATTAGTTATCCATTTTATACATAGATCAGGTTTCCCTGGTAAAGAATCTGCCTGCAATGCAGGAGATCCAGGTTCAGTCCGTGGGTGGGGAAAATTCCCTAGAGAAGGAAATGGCAACCCATTCCAGTATTCTTGCCTGGAAAACCCCACGGACAGAGTGCCTGGTGGGCTACAGTCCATGGGGTCGCAAAGAGTCTGACACAACTTGGCGACTAAATCACCACCATCAGTTATGTCAATCCCAATCTCCCAGTTTGCCCCATACCCCATTCCCCCGTGATAACCTTAAGTTTGTTCTCTACATCTGTAACTCTATTTCTACTTTGCAAATAAGTTCAACTGTACCATTTTTCTGTTTCAGTCTCTGTGGGGTCTCTGGGTCCTGGTGCACACAAGGTTTATTTGAGCCCTCGGAGAATCTCTGGTGGGTATGGGGCTTGATTCTAAACGTGATTTCACCATTCCTACCATCTTACTGGAGCTTCTCCTTTGCCCTTGGACATGGGGTATCTCCTCATAGCTGCTCCAGCACTATGCAGCCGTCACTCCAGCACCTACGGTCTTGCTCGGGCTTCTCTGGCTTTGGGCATGGAGTATATCCTCACAGCCACTCCAGCGCCTTGCAGCCACCACTCCAGGGTCATGCAGCCACCGCTCCAGCATCTACCATCTTCCTGGGGCTTCTCTGCCTTTAGATGTGGGGTACATCCTTGCTTGAGAGCTATGCAGCTGCCACTCCAGAGGAGGTACCAGTCAGCAGAGGACTGCCCCAGGGGCAGGGGCTCTGGGTGCAGCAGATTTGAGTATGACATAAGTCCTCTTGGAGGAGGTTGCCATTGACCTCACCACAGAGCCACCAGAACTTACACAGGACTGGGAAACAGACTCTTGGAGGGCACAAACAGAACTCTGGGTGCACCAGGACCTACGAGAAAGGAGCAGTGACCCCACAAATGACTGACCCAGACTTGCCCATGAGTGTCCAGGAGTCTCTGGCAGAGGCGTGGGTTGGAGGTGGTCTACTACAGGGTTGGGGGCACTGAGTGTAGCAGTGGGTGCATGGGATCTTTTGAAGGAGGTCCCCATTATTTTCATTACCTCCACCATAGTTTGGCCCCAGGTAAATAACAGGGAGGGAACATAGCCCCACCCATCAACAGAAAATTGGATTAACAATTTACTGATCATGGCCAATCTGATCACATATACCACAGCCTTGTCTAACCCAATGAAAATAAGCCATGCCATATGGGGCCACCCAAGATGGTCGGATCATGGTGGAGAGGTCTGACAGAATGTGGTACACTGGAGAATGGAATGACAAGCAACTTCAGTGTTCTTGCCTTGAGAACCCCAGGAACAGTATGAAAAGGCAAAAAGATAGGACACTGAAAGATTCCCAGGTCGGTAGGTGCCCGATATGCTACTGGAGATTAGTGGATAAATACCTCCAGAAAGAATGCAGGGATGGAGCCAAAGCAAAAACATAAACAGTTGAGGATGTCACTAGTGATAGAAGCAAGGTCTGATGCTGTAAAGAGACATATTGCACAGGAACCTGGAATGTTAGGTTCATGAATCAAGGCAAATTGGGAGTGGTCAAACAGGAGATGGCAAGAGTGAATGTCGACATTCTAGAAATGAGTGAACTAAAATGGACTGGAATGGGTGAATTTAACTCAGATGACCATTATATCTACTACTGTGGGCAGGAATCCCTTAGAAGAAATGGAGTAGTCATCATGGCCAACAAGAGTCTGATATGCAGTACTTGGATGCAGTCTCAAAAATGACAGAATGATCTCTGTTCATTTCCAAGGCAAACCATTCAATGTCACGGTAATCCAAGCCTATGCCCCGACCAGTAATGCTGAAGAAGCTGGAGTTGAATGGTTCTATGAAGACCTACAAGGTCTTTTAGAACTAACAGCCAAAAAAGATGTCCTTTTCATTACAGGGGACTGGAATGCAAGAGTAGGAAGTCAGGAAACACCTGGGGTAACAGGCAAATTTGGCCTTGGAGTACAGAATGAGGCAGGGCAAAGGCTAATAGAGTTTTGCCAAGAGAACACACTGGTCATTGCAAACACCCTCTTCCAACAACACAAGAGAAGACTCTACACACAGACCTCACCAGATGGTCAACACTGAAATCATATTGATTATATTCTTTGCAGCCAAAGATGGAGAAGCTCTATACAGTCAACAACAAGACTGGGAGCTGACTATGTCTCAGATCATGAAATCCTTATTACCAAATTCAGATTTAAATTGAACAAAGTAGGGAAAACCACTAGACCATTCAGTTATGACCTAAATCAAATCCCTTATGACCATACAGAGGATGTGAGAAATAGATTTAAGGGACTAGGTCTGATAGACAGAGGGCCTGATGAACTATGGACAGAGGTTCTTGACATTGTACAGGAGAGAGTGACTAAGATGATCCCTATGGAAAAGAAATGCAAAAAAGCAAAATGACTGCCTGAGGAGGCCTTACAAATAGCTGTGAAAAGAAAAGTGAAAAGCAAAAGAGAAAAGGAAAGATATTCCCATCTGAATGCAGAGTTCCAAAGAATAGCAAGGAGAGATAAGAAAAACTTACCCAGCGATCAATGCAAAGAAATAGAGGAAAACGACAGAAAGGGAAAGACTAGAGATCTCTTCTAGAAAATAAGAGATACCAAGGGAACATTTTATGTAAAGATGGGATCAATAAAGGACAGAAATGATAGGAACCTGACAGAAAAGAGAAATGGTAAGGACATGACAAAAGCAGAAGATATTAAGAAGAGGTGGTAAGAATACACAGAAGAACTGTACAAAAAAAATATTCACGACCCAGATAATCACGATGGTGTGATCACTCACCTAGAGCCAGACATCCTGGAATGTGAAGTCAAGTGGTCCTTAGGAAGCATCACTACGAACAAAGTTAGTGGCTACTGCTGCTGCTAAGTCACTTCAGTTGTGTCCGACTCTGTGCAACCCCATAGACAGCAGCCCACCAGGCTCCACGGTCCCTAGGATTCTCCAGGCAAGAACACTGGAGTGGATTGCCATTTCCTTCTCCAATGCATGAAAGTAAAAAGTGAAAGTGAAGTCGCTCGGTCGTGTCCAACTCTTAGTGACCCCTTGCACTGCAGCCTATCAGGCTCCTCCATCAATGGGATTTTCCAGGCAAGAGTACTGGAGTGGGGTGCCATTGCCTTCTCCGAAAGCTAGTGGAGGTGATGGAATTCCAGTTGAGCTATTTCAAATCCTGAAAAATGATTCTGTGAAATGCTGCACTCAATATGCCAGCAAATTTGAAAAACTCAGCAGTGGCCACAGGACTGAAAAATGTGTTTTCATTCCAATCCCAAAGAAAGGCAATGCCAACAATGCTTTAACTACTGCACAATTGCACTCATCTCACATGCTAGCAAATTAATGCTCAAAATTCTCCAAGCAGACTTCAGCAATACATGAACTGTAAACTTTCAGTTGTTCAAGCTGGTTTTAGAAAAGGCAGAGGAATCAGAGATTAAATCGCCAACATCCGTTGGATCATAGAAAAACCAAGAAAGTTCCAGAAAAATATCTTTTTCTGCTTTACTGACTATGCCAAAGCCTTTGACTGTGTGGATCACGATGAACTGTGGAAAATTCTTAAAGAGATTGGAATCCAAGACCACTTGACCTGCCTCTTGAGAAACCTGTCAGGAAGCAACAGTTAGAATTGGACATGAAACAACAGATTGGTTTCAAATAGGAAAGGAGTACATCAAGGCTGTATATTGTCACCCTGCTTACTTAACTTATATACAGAGTACATCATGAGAAACATTGGGCTGGATGAAGCACAAGCTGGAATCAAGATTGCTGGGAGAAATATCAATAGCCTCAGATATGCAGATGGCACCACCCTTATGGCAGAAAGTGAAGAACTAAAGAGCCTCTTGATGAAAGTGGAAAAGGAGAGTGAAAAGGTTGGCTTAAAGCTCGACATTCAGAAAACTAAGATCATGGCATCTGGTCCTGTCACTTCATGGGAAATAGATGGGGAAACAGTGGAAACAGTGTCAGACTTAATTCCTAGGGGCTCCAAAATCACTGCAGATGGTGATTGCAACCATGAAATTAAAAGATGCTTACTTCTTGGAAGGAAAGTTATGACCAACATAGACAGCATACTTAAAAGCAGAGACATTACTTTGTCAATAAAGGTCCGTCTAGTCAAGGCTATGGCTTTTCCAGTAGTCATGTATGGATGTGAGAGTTGGACAATAAAAGAAAGCTGAGCACCAAAGAATTGATGCTTTTGAACTGTGGTGTTGGAGAAGACTCTTGAGAGTCCCTTGGACTGCAAGGAGACCCAACCAGTCCATCCTAAAGGAGATCAGTCCTGGGTGTTCATTGGAAGGACTGATGTTGAAGCTGAAACTCCAATACTTTGGCCACTTCACGTGAAGAGTTGGCTCACTGGGAGAGACTCTAATGCTGGGAAGGATTGGAGGCAAGAGGAGAAGGGGACAACAGAGGATGAGGTGGCTTGATGGCATCACCAGCTCGATGGACATGGGTTTGGGTAGACTGCAGGAGTTGGTGATGGACAGGGAGGCCTGGCATGCTGGGATTCATGGGGTTGAAAGGAGTCGGACACGACTGAGCAACTGAACTGAACTGAACTGAGCATGGCCCCACCCATCAGAACAACCCAGTTTTCCCCTCAGTCAGTCTCTCCCATAAGGAAGTTTCCATAAGCCTAGTTTTTTTTTAAGTTTAATTTACATTTTAAAAAATTAATTAACTTATTTTAACTGGAGGCTAATTATTTTACAATATTATAGTGGGTTTTAGAAACATTGACTTTAATCAGCCACGGGTGCACATGTGTTCCCCATCCAGAACCTCCCTCCTGCCTCCTTCCGATTCCATTGCCCAGGGTCATCCCAGTGCACCAGCCCTGAGCACCCTGTCTCATGCATTGAACCTGGACTGGTGATCTGCTTCACATATGATAATATACACGTTTCAACACTACCCTCTCAAATCATTGCACCCTCGCCTTCTCCCACAGAATTCAAAAGACTGTTCTTGACATCTGTGTCTCTTTTGCCCTCTTGCATTTAGGGTCATCATTACCATATTCAAAATTCCATATATATACATTAATATACTGTATTGGTGAGGTTTTTTTTCTGACTTATTTCACTCTGTATAATAGGCTCCAGTTTCATCCACCTCATTAGAACTGATTCAAATGCATTCTTTTAATGGCTGAGTAATATTCTATTGTGTATATATACCACAGCTTTCTTATCCATTCGTCTGCCGATGGACATCCAGGTTGCTTCCATGTCCTGGCTATTGCAAACAGTGCTGCCATGAACACTGGGGTACACGTGTCTCTTTCAATTCTGGTTTCCTTGGTGTGTGTGCCCAGCAGTGGGATTGCTGGGTTGTATGGCAGTTATAGTTCCAGTTTTTTAAGGAATCTCCACACTGTACTCCATAGTTGCTGTACTAGAATGCCTTTCCACCAACAGTGTAAGAGGGTTCCTTTTTCTCCACACCCTCTCTAGCGTTTATTGTTTGTAGACTTTTTGATAGAAGCCATTCTGATTGGCGTGAAATGGTACCTCATTGTGGTTTTGATTTGCATTTCTCTGATAATGAGTGATGTTGAGCATCTTTTCATGTATTTGTTAGTCATCTGTATGTCTTCTTTGGAGAAATGTCTGTTTAGTTCTTTGGCTCATTTTTTGATTGGGTCATTTATTTTTCTGGAATTGAGCTGCAGGAGCTGCTTATATATTTTTGAGATTAATTCCTTGTCAGTTGCTTCATTTGCTATTATTTTCTCCCATTCTCAAGGCTGTCTTTTCACCTTGCTTATAATTTCCTTCGTTGTGCAAAAGCTTTTACGTTTAATTAGGTCTCATTTGTTTATTTTTGCTTTTATTTCCATTACTCTGGGAGGTGGGTCATAAAGGATCCTGCTATGATTTATGTCAGAGACTGTTTTGCCTATGGTTTCCTCTAGGAGGTTTATAGTTTCTGGTCTTATGTTTAGATCTTTAATCCACTTTGAGTTTATTTTTGTGTATGGTGTTAGAAAGTGTTCTGGTTTCATTCTTTTGTAAGTGGTTGATCAGTTTCCCCAGCACCACTTGTTAAAGAGATTGTCTTTTCTTCATTGTATATTCTTGCCTCCTTTGTCAATGATAAGGTGTCCATAGGTGTGGGGATTTATGTCTGGGCTTTCTATTTTGTTCTGTTGATCTGTATTTCTGTCTTTGTGCCAGTACCATATTGTCTTGATGACTGTAGCTTTGTAGTATAACCTGAAGTCAGACAGGTTGATTCCTCCAGTTCCATTTTTCTTTTTCAACATTGCTTTGGCTAGTCGAGGTTTTTTGTATTTCCATACAAATTGTGAAGTTATTTGTTCTAGTTATGTGAAAAATACCATTGGTAACTCGATAGGGATTGCATTGAATCTATAGATTGCTTTGGGTAGTATACTTATTTTCACTATGTTGATTCTTCTGATTCATGAACATGGTGTATTTCTCCATCTATTTGTGTCCTCTTTGATTTCTTTCATCAGTGTTTCATAGTTTTCTATATATAGGTATTTTGTTTCTTTAGGTAGATTTATTCCTAAGTATTTCATTCTTTTCATTACAATGGTGAATGGAATTGTTTCCTTAATTTCTCTGTTTTCTCATTGTTAATGCATAGGAACGCAAGAGGTTTCTCTGTGTTAATTTTACATACTTCAACTTTACCATATTCATTGATAAGTTCTAGTAATTTTCTTTTGGAGTCTTCAGGGTTTTCTATGTGGAGGATCATGTCATCTGCAAACTTGAGAGTTTTACTTCTTCTTTTCCAATCTTTATTCCTTTTATTTCTTTTTCTTCTCTGAATGCTATGGCTAAAACTTCCAAAACTATGTTGAATAGCAGTGGTGAGAGTGGGCACCGTTGTCCTGTCCCTGACTTTAGGGAAATGCTTTAAATTTTTCAAAATTAAGGATAATGTTAGCTGTGGGTTTATCGTAGATGGCTTTTATTATGTTGAGGTGTGTTCCTTCTATGCCTGCTTTCTGGCGGATTTTTATCATAAATGGATGTTGAATTTTGACAAAGGTTTTCTCTGCATCTGCTGAGATAATAATATGGTTTTTATCTTTCAATTTGTTAATGTGATGTATCACATTGACTGATTTGCAGATATTAAAGAATCCTTGCATCCCTGGGATAAAGCCAATTTGTTAATGATGTATGATCTTTTTAATATGTTGTTGGATTCTGTTTCCTCGAAATTTGCTAAGGATTTTGCATCTATGTTCATCAGTGATTTCCATAAGCCTCTTATCCCTCTCCATCAGAGGTCAGTTTAGTTCAGTTCAGTCACTCAGTCTTTGCGACCCCATGAACTACAGCACGCCAGGCCTCCCTGTCCATCACCAAGTCCTGAAGTATACCCAAACCCATGTCCATTGAGTCGATGATGCCATCAAACCATCTCATCCTCTGTTGTCCCATTGTCCTCCTGCCTTCAATTTTTCCAGCATCAGGGTCGTTTCAAATGAGTCAGCTCTTCGCATCAGGTGGCCAAAGTATTGGAGCTTCAGCTTCAACATCAGTCCTTCCAATGAACACCCAGGACTGATCTCCTTTAGGATGGACTGGTTGGATCTCCTTGCAGTCCAAGGGACGCTCAAGAGTTTTCTCCAACAGCACAGTTCAAAAGCATCAATTCTTCCGCACTCAGCTTTCTTTATAGTCCAACTCTCACATCCATACATAACTACTGGAAAGACCATTGCCTTGACTAGAAGGACTTTTGTTGGCAAAGTAGTGTCTCTGAATTTTAATATGCTGTCTAGGTTGGTCATAATTTTCCTTCCAAGGAGTAATGTCTTTTAATTTCATGGCTGCATCATCATCTGCAGTGATTTTGGAGCCCAGAAAAATAAAGTCAGCCACTGTTCCCACTGTTTCCCCATCTATTTCCCATGAAGTGACAGGACCAGATGCCATGATCTTAGTTTTCTGAATGTCGAGCTTTAAGCCAACCTTTTCACTCTCCTTTTCCACTTTCATCAAGACGCTCTTTAGTTCTTCTTCACTTTCTGCCATAAGGGTGGTGTCATGCATATCTGAGGCTATTGATATTTCTCCCAGCAATCTTGATTCCAGTTTGTTCTTCATTCAGCCCAACTTTTCTCATGATTTACTCTGTATATAAGTTAAGTAAGCAGGGTGACAATATACAGCCTTGATGTACTCCTTTTCCTATTTGAAACCAGTCTGTTGTTTCATGTCCAATTCTAACTGTTGCTTCCTGACAGGTTTCTCAAGAGTCAGTTCAGGTGGTCTGGTATTCCTATCTCCTTCAGTGTTTTCCACAGTTTATGTGATCTACACAGTCAAAGGCTTTGGCATAGTAAATAAAGCATAAATTGATGCTTTTCGGAAACTCTCTTCCTTTTTTGATGATCCAGCAGATGTTGCTGATTTGATCTCTGATTCCTCTGCCTTTTCTAAAGCCACCTTGACCTTCTGAAAGTTCACGGTTCATGTATTGCTGAAGTCTGCTTGGGGAATTTTGAGCATTACTTTACTAGCGTGTGACACGAGTGCAATTGTGTGGTAGTTAGAGCATTCTTCGGCATTGCCTTTCTTTGAGAATCGAATGAAAACTGACCTCTTTCAGTCCTGTGGCCATTGGTGAGTTTTCCAAATTTGTTGGCATACTGAGTGCAGCCCTTTCACGGTATCATCTTTCAGGATTTGAAATAGCTCAACTGGAATTTCATTACTTCGACTAGCTTTGTTTGTAGTGATGCTTCTTAAGGCTCATTTGACTTCACATTCTGGAATGACTGTCTCTAGGTGAGTGATCACACCATCGTGATTATCTGGGTCATGAAGATCTTTTTTGTACAGTTCTTCTGTGTATTCTTGCCACGTCTTCTAATATCTTCTGCTTCTGTTAGGTCCCTACAACTTCTGTCCTTTATCAAGCCCATATTTGCATGAAATTTTCCCTTGGTATCTCTAATTTTCTTGAGAAGATCTCTAGTCTTTCCCATTCTATTGTTTTCCTCTACTTCTTTGCATTGATAGCTGATGAAGGATTTTTTTCTCTCCTTGCTATTCTTTGGAACTCTGCATTCAAATGGGTATATCTTTCTTTTTCTCCTTTGCTTTTCACTTCCCTTCTTTCCACAGCTATTTGTAAGGCCTCTTCAGACAGCCATTTTGCATTTTTGCATTTCTTTTTCTTGGGGATGGTCTTGATTCCTGTCTCCTGTACAATTTCACGTACTTCCATCCATAATTCATCTGGCACTCTGTCTACCAGCTCTAGTCCCTTAAATCTATTTCTCACTTCCACCGTATCATCATAAGGGATTTCATTTAGGTCATAGTGAATGGTGTAGTGGTTTTCTCCACTTTCTTCAATTTAAGTCATCAGAGGTCAGACAGACTGAGAACCACAATCACAGAAAACTAACCAATCTAATCACATGGACTACAGCCTTGTCTAACTCAATGAAACTATAATCCATGCTGTGTAGGGCCATCCAAGATGGAAAGGTCATGGTAGAGAGTTCTGCAAAACGTGATTCACTGGAGAAGGGAATAGTAAACCACTTCAGGATTCTTGGCTTGAGAACCCCATGAACAGTATGAAAAAGCAAAAAGATAGGACACTGAAAGATCAACTCTCCAGGTCAGTAAGTGCCCAATATGCTACTGGAGATCAGTGGAGAAATAACTCCAGAAAGATTGGAGAGACAGAGCCAAAGCAAAAACAACACCCAGTTGTGGATGTGACTAGTGATAGAAGTAAAGTCTGATGCTATAAAGAGCAATATTGCATAGCAATCTGGAATGTTAGGTCCACAAATCAAGGCAAATTGGAAGTGGTCAAACAGGAGATGGCAAGAGTCAACATCAATATTTTAGAAATTAGTGAACTAAAATGGACTAGAAAGGGTGAATTTTACTCAGATGACCAGTATATCTACTACTGTGGGCAAGAATTCCTGAGAAGAAATGGAGTAGTCAACAAAAGAGTCCAAAATGCAGTACTTGAGTGCAGTCTCAAAAATGACAGAATGATCTCTGTTCATTTCCAAGGCGAACCATTCACTATCACAGTAATCCAAGTATATGCCCTGATCAGTAATGCTGAAGAAGCTGAAGGGCAAGAGTTGGTTTTAAGAAGACATGCAAGACCTTCTAGAACTAACAACCAAAAAAGATGTCCTTTTCATTATAATGGACTTGAATGCAACAGTAGGAAGTCCTGGGGTAACAGGAAAATTTGACTTTGAGTACAGAATGAAGCAGGACAAAATCAAATAGAGTTTTGCCAAGAGAACACATTGGTCATAGCAAACACCATCTTCCACAACACAAGAGAAGAATACACATGGACATCACCAGGTGGTTAATACAGAAATCAGATTGATTATATTCTTTGCTGCCAAAAGTGAAGAAGCTCTATACAGTCAGCAAAAACAAGACCAGGAGCTGACTGTGGCTCAGATCATGAACTCCTTATTGCCAAATTCAGATTTCAATTGAAAACAGTAGGGAAAACCTCTAGACCATTCAGATATGACCTAAATCAAATCCCTTATGATTATACATTGGAAGTGACAAATAGATTCAAGGGATCAGATCTGTTAGAGTGTCTGAAGAACTATGGATGGAGGTTCATGACAATGTACAGGAAGCAAGGATCAAGATCACTTCCAAAAAAAAAAGAAATGCAAAAAGGCAAAATGGTTGTCTGAGAAGGCCTTACAAATGGCTGTGGAAAGAAGAGAAGCAAAAGGCAAAGTAGAAAAGAAAAGATTTATTCATTTGAGGGCAGAGTTCCAAAGAATAGCAAGGAGAGATAAGAATGCCTTCCTCATTGATCAATGTAAAGAAATAGTGGGAAACAATAGAATGGGAAAGACTGGAGATCTCTTCAAGAAAATTAGATATACCAAGGGAATATTTCATGCCAAGATGGGCACAATAAGGTACAGAAATGGTAAGGACCTAACAGAAGCAGAAGATATTAGAGGTGGCAAGAATACACAGAACTACACAAAAAACATCTTCACGACCAGGATAATCATGATAGTGTGATCACTCACCTAGAGCCAGACATGCTGGAATGTGAAATCAAGTGGGCTTTAGGAAGCATCACTACGAACAAAGCTAGTGGAGCTGATGGAAGTGCAATTGAGCTATTTCAAATCCTGAAAGATGATGCTGTGAAAGTGTTGCACTCAAGATGCCAGCAAATGGAAAGCTTAGCAGTGGCCACAGGACTGGAAAAGGTCAGTTTTCATTACAAACCCAAAGAATGCTCAATCTACTACACAATTACACTCATCCCGCACACTAGTAAAGTAATGTTCAAAATTCGCGAAGCCAGGCTTCAACAATATGTGAATTGAGAACTTGCAGATGTTCAAGCTGGATTTAGAAAAGGTAAGGGAACCAGAGATCAAATTGCTAACATCCACTGTATTATTGAAAAAGCAAGAGAGCTACAGAAAAACATCTACTTCTGCTTTATTGACTACACCAAAGCCTTTAACTGTATGGATCACAACAAACCGTGGAAAATTCTTAAAGAGATTGGGATCCAAGACCACCTGACCTGCCTCTTGAGAAATCTGTATGCAGGTCAGGAAGCAACAGTTAGAATTGGACACAGAACAACAGACTGTTTCCAAATAGAGAAAAGTGTACATTAAGGCTGTATAGAGTCACCCTGCTTAGTTAACTTATATGCAGAGTTCATCATGAGAAATGCTGGGCTGGATGAAGCACAAGCCGGAATCAAGATTGTGGGGAGAAATATCAATAACCTCAGATATGCACCCTTATAGCAGAAAGTGAAGAACTAAAGAGCCTCTTGATGAATGTGAAAGAGGAGAGTGACAATGGTGGCTTAAAACTCAACATTCAGAAAACTATGATCATGGCATCTGATCCCATCACTTCATGGCAAATTGATGGAGAAACAGTGGCAGACTTTATATGTTGGGGCTCCAAAAGCACTGCAGATGGTGACTGCAGCCATGAAATTCAAATACATTTGCTCCTTGGATGAAAAACTATAACCAAGCTAGACAGCATATTAAAAAACAGAGACATTACTTTGCCAACAAAGTTCTGTCTAGTCAAAACTATGGTTTTTCCAGTAGTCACGTATGGATGTGAGAGTTGGACTATAAAGAAAGCTGAGCACCAAAGAATTGATGCTTTTGAACTGTGGTGTTGGAGAAGACTCTTGAGAGTCTCTTGGACTGTGAGGAAATCCAACCAGTCCATCCTAAAGGGGATCAGCCCTGAATAGTTATTGAAAGTACTGATGCTGATGCTGAAACTCCAATACTTTGGCCACCTGATGGGAAGAACTGACACATTTGAGAATACCTTGATGCTGGGAAAGATTGAAGGTGGGAGGAGAAGGGGATGACAGAGGATGAGATGGTTGGATTGCATCACAATGGACAATGGACATGAGGTTGAGTAAACCTTGGGAGTTGGTGATGGGCAGGGAGGCCTGGCAGACTGCAGTCCATGGGGTTGCAGGGTTGAACACGATTGAGTTACTTAACTGAACTGTACCATTTTTCTAGATTTCACATATAAGCGATATTACACAATATTCATTTTTCTCTTTCTGAGTTAGTTCACTCTGTATGACAGTCTCTAGGTCCTTTGACATCACTACAACTGGCTCAATTTCTTTCCTTTTATAGCTGAATAATATCCGTTGTATATATGTGCCACATCTTCTTTATCCATTCTTCCATTGATGGACATTTAGGCTGCCTCCTTTTCTTGGCTATTGTAAATGGTGCCATAGGAACATCAGGTGCATGCATCCTTTTGAATTATTGTTTTTTCTGAATATATGCCTAGGAATCACTGGGTCATATGGTAGCTCTAGTTATAGTTTCTTTTTAAGGCACTTCCATACTGTTCTACATAGTGGCTATGCCAAGTTACAGTCCCACCAACAATGTAGGAATGTTCTGTTTTCTCCACACTCTCTCCAGCATTTATCATTTGTGGATTTTTTGATGATAGCCATTCTAACCAGTGTGAGTTGATACCTCATTGTAGTTTTTATTTGCATTTCTCTTATAATTAGTGACGTTGAGCACTTTTGCATGTGTTTGTTGGTCACTTGTATGTCTTCTTTGTTGAAATGTCTATTTAGGATTTTCACTAGTTGGTTTTTTTGTTTGTTTGTTTTTTAATAGAGCTGCATGTTGTTTTTGTATATTTTGGAGATTAATCCCTTGTCAGTTGCTTCATCTGCAAATGTTTTCTCCCATTCTGAGGGTTGTCTTTTCCTTTTGTTTATGGTTCCCTTTCCTGTGCACAAGCTTTTATGTTTAATTAGATCCTATTTGGGGACTTCCCTGGTGGCTCAGATGGTAAAGCATCTGCCTACAATGAGGGAGACCCGGGTTCAAACCTTGGGTCTGGAAGATCTCCTGGAAAAGGATATGGCAAACCACTCCAGTATTCTTGCCTGGAAAATCTCATGGACGGTGGAACCCGATAGGCTACAGTCCATGGGGTCACAAAGAGTCTGACAAGACTGAGCGACTTCACTTTCACTTACGTCCTATTTGTTTATTTTTATTTTCAGTACTCTAAGCAGTGGATTAAAAAAGATCTTGCTATGATTTACATCACAGAGTGTTCTACCTATATTTTCCTCTAAGAGTTTTATAGTATCTGGCCTTACATTTAGGTAGTTAATCCACTTTGAGATTATTTTGTGTATAGTGTTAGGGAGTGTCCTAATTTTATTCTTTCCCTTGTTGCTGTCCAGTTTTCCCAGCACCACTTGTTGAAAAGACTGTCGTTTCTCCATTGTATAGTCTTGCCTCCTTTGTCAAAGATTATGTCACCATATGAGCATGGGTTTATCTCTGGGCTCTCCATCCTGTTTCATTGATATTTATTTCTGTATTTGTTCCAGTGGCATGCCGGTTTGATTACTGTAGCTTTGTAGAGGGTTTGAAGTCAGGGAACCTGCTTCCTCCAGCTCTGTTCTTTCTCAAGACTTCTTTGGCTATTCGAGGTCTTTTGCTTCCATACAAATTGCATACAAATTTTTATTCTGATTATATGAAAAATGCCATTGGTATTTTGATAGGGATTGCATTGAATCTTTAGATTGCTTTGGATAGTATAGTCATTTTCACAATATTGATTCTTCTCATTCAGGTATATGATATATATTATTTCTTCTGTTTGTGTCATCTTTGATTTCTTTCATCAGAGTCTTACAGTTTTCTGACTATAGGCTTTTAACTTAGGTAGGTTTATTCTTAGGTATTGTTGTTGCAATGGTAAATGAGATTGTTTCCCTAATCTCTCTTTCTGCTCTTTCATTGTTAGTGTATATGAATGCAAGAGATTTCTGTATATTAATTTTATATCCTGCAACTTTACCAAAACCATTGATGAGCTCTAGAAGCTTTCTGATAGCATATTTAGGATTTTCCATGTATAGCTCCACGTCAACTGCAAACAGTGAGTGTTTTACTTGTTTGTTTCCAACTTGAATTTTTTTAACTCCTTTTCGTTCTCTGATAGATGTGGCTAGGAATTCCAAAGTTATGTTGAATAAAATTGGCAAGAGTGGACATTTTTGTCTCATTTTTGGTCTTAGAGGAAATGCTTTCAGCTTTCCACCATTGAGTATGATGTTAGCTGAAATCAACCCTGAATATTCATTGGAAGGACTGATACTGAAACTGAACCCCAATACTCTGGCCACATGATGAGACAAGCCAACTCATTGGAAAAGAACCTGATGCTGGGAAAGATTGTGGACAGGAAGAGAAGGGGGCAACAGAGAATGAGATGGTTGGATGGCATCACCAAATCAATGGACATGTGTTTGAGCAATCTCAGGGAGATAGTGATGGACAAGGAAGCCTGGCATGTTGCAGTCCATGAGGTTGCAAAGAGTTGGACAGGACTTAGCAACCAAACAACAAAATTTTTATCTGTTTTGTGCCCTAGTATGTGATTAATACTAGTAAATATTTCACATACACCTGAAAAATATGTGTGTTCTGTTGTTTTAATGTAAAGTGCTGCCAGTATCAACTGTCTAACTGATTTATAGTATCATTTATGATCTCTGTTGCCTAATTGATTTTCTGCCTCAAAAATCTGTTCACTGATGTGAGTGGTATGTTAAAGTCTCCTACTATTATTGTATTCTTGTCAGTTCTCCCTTTCTGTCTGTTAGTGCTTGTTTTATGTATTTGAGTGCTCCTATATTAGTTGCATATATGTTGACAAGTGTAAAATCCTCCTTTTGTATTGATCTTTTATCATTATATAGTATCTTTCTTTATGCCTTTTCAAAGATTAATTGTCCAGCTGCCTCAGGTCTTAGTTACAGCATGTGTGATCTTCATTATGTCACGCAGGAATCATTTGTTTTGGTGCTTCGTGTATCTAGCTGTGGCATGCAGGCTCAGGAGTTTTGTCCCATGGGCTCCAGATTGTGTGGGCTTCAGTAGTTGTGGCACACAGGCCCAATAGTTTGACCCACAGCCTTAGTTTCTCTGTGATATGTGGGATCTGACATCCCACTTTGGTTTTATTTATTTTTAATTGAAGGATAATTGGTTTAGAATAGTGAGTTGGCTTCTGCCAAACATCATCATGAATCAGCCATTGGTATAGGTATACATACGTCCCCTTTCTCTTGAACCCAAAATATGGAGCTCTTCACAAATTCATAATTCATTGTCATCTTGTGCAGAGGCCATGCTAATTTTCTATTTCATCCCAATTTTAGTTTATGTGCTGCTGAAGCAAGCATTCACTTTGTTTTCAAGTTTATTTTGTCTGAATATAGTGACCTCCACTTTTTTGTCATTTCCATTTGCATGAAATATCTTTTTCCATCCCCTCTCTTTCAGTCTATGTGTGTCCTTTGACCTAAAGTGGGTCTTTTAGAGGCAACATATTGTAGACTTTTGTTTTTCTTTCCAGTCTGCCACTCTATGTCTTTTGATTGGAGCATTTTGCTATTGACATGTAAGTTAAATATTGATAAATATGTATTTACTGCCATTTTAAACCTTGTTTTCCAGATGATTCTACATTTCTCCACTGCTTCATTCTTTTGTTTTATTTTTTATGGTTTGAAGATGGTTTTGTTGTGTGCTTGTATTCTCTTCTCTCTCTTTTTCTTTTTCTTTTTTTTTGCATGAGTCTATTTTATGTTTTTGATTTCTGGTTACCTTGTTTTTCAAGTATATTAGCTCTTTCCTATATCTGCTTATTTTAGATGGATAGTCATGTAAGTTCAAAGACATTCTAAAAAAAGAATTTACATTTTCTTACTCTCTTCCCCCACATTTTACAGTTCTGATGTCCTCTTCTACATCTTCATGTTTATCCCTTTGCTGTTCCATGTGTTTATCATTGCTTTCACAAGTAGTATTTTTTTCTTTTTTGATTTATATAATGGCTAAGTGATTTATTTTATAATTGTGCTTTCTTTTTTCCTATATCTTCTTACTTCTTTTCTGTTTAGGGAAGGCCTTTCAATACTTCTTATAGGATAGGTTTCATATTGCTGCATTCTTTGCTTTTTTGCTTGTCTGATAAATCCTTTATCTCACCTTCTATTCTAAATAATAATCATGCTGGGTAGAGTATTCTATGTTGCAGATTATTCCCTTTCAAGATGATGAATATATTTTCCTCTCCCTTTTTCCTTGTAATGTTTCTGTAGAGAAATCAACTATCACTTTATAGAGATTTCCTTTTAATTAACTCCTTTAATTTCGTCTTTCTGCTTTTGAATTGTCTCTTTAATTTTTGTCATTTTATGTATAACATGTCTTGGCTTAGGTCTGTTTGTGTTCATCTTCTTTGGGAACCTTTGTGTTTCCTATATCTGGATATATTCAGGTTTGGGAAGTTTCCAGCCATAATGTCTTCAAATACATTTTCAATCCCCTTTTTGTTTTATTCTCCTTCTGGAATCACTATTATGTGTAGATTGGCATGCTTTGTATTGCCCCATAAGTCTTGTATACGACTTTCATTTTTCTTCATTTGTCTTTCTGGTTGCCATGCTGATGAGGTAATCTCCATTATTCTATCTTCCAGATCACTTCTTCATTCTTCTGCATTATTCTTTCCAGTATTCATTGCCTTTATCTCAGCTTTAATCTTGGGAAATGAACTTTCTAATTTTTCTTGCCTCTTCTTTATAGTGTCCCATTCCTTATTACAGTAATGTGCATTTCTGTCGATAGCCATTCTTAATTCCTTCAGTATTTTCATTACCTCCCTTTGAAGTCAGTGTCTATTAGGCTGAAGAGGATTGTTTCGTTGTCAACTATGTGTAAAAGAATAAAATTAGAACACTTTCTAATACCATACACAAAATTAAATGGATTAAAGACTTAAACATAAGACCAGAAACTATAAAACTCTTAGAGGAAAACATAGAAAGAACATACTCTCTGACATAAATCACTGCAAGATCCTCTGTGATTTACCTCCTAGAGTAATGGAAAACAAAAATAAACAAATGGGACCTAATTAAAAATAAAACCTTTAGCACAAAAAGGGAACTATAAGCAAGGTGAAAACACAAATTTCAGAATGGGAGAAAATAATAGCAAATGATACAACTGACAAAGAATTAATCTCCAAAATATATGAGCAGCTCATATAGCTCAATACCCGAAAAGTAAACAACCCAATCAAAATGTGGGCAGAAGACCTAAACAGATGTTTCTCCAAAGAAGACATACAGATGGCTAATAAATACATGAAAAGATGCTTAATATCACTCATTATTAGAGAAATGCAAATTAAAACTACAATGAGGCATCACCTCATCAGTCAGAATGGCCATCATCAAAAAGTCTACAAACAATAAATGCTGGAGAGGCTGTGGAAAATAGGGAACCCTCTTAAACTATTGGTAGGAATGCAAACAGGTACAAACACTATGGAGAACAGTATGGAGAGTCCTTAAAAAACTAGGAATGGGAAAGAAGATGGTGGAGGTGTAAGACAGGGAGATCTCCAGCCTCCCCACAAATACATCAAATACTCATCAAGATACAGAACAACTCCTACAAAGCAACCTCTAGACGACAGTAGAAGACTCCAGCCTCCAGGAGGGCAGGCTAAGCTCCCTGGAATAAGGCAGTAGAGAGGATGGAGACATAAAAAGGGAAAAGACAGAGAACTTCCAGATGGGAGCTTTTGCCGTGAGGGAGGGAGGGAGTCGTGAAGCAGGAAGAGCTCCTATGCATTGGAAGCTTCCTCCCAGGGAGGCTGAAGGGGGAGCCACATAAACTCAGAAAGCCAGGCAAAGCAGAGACTTAAAGGGCAGAAAACAGAGAAAGCTGCACTTCTCAGCCCATAAAGGGCTCATGGACCATGGCCTTGACTAAACAGTGAGCTTGGGGAACAGAGAGAAGCCCACAGAAGCCCTGCAGCAGAGAGGACAGGCCCAGTGTGCTGAGAGAGGTGTGACATACAAACCTCTCCAGCACACAAAACCCTTGTGGCACAGAGGGTGGGCCTAGGGAGCTAAAAGAAGCCCCACAACATAGAGGGTGAGCCTGTGAGAAGAAGCAAGTGCACAGAAGCCCCGTGACATAAACGGATGGCCTGGTGAGCCAAAACATGTGTATATAAGCCCAAGACATAGAGGGCGAGCTCACGGGGATGAGGGAAGCCCACTCAAGTTTCCACAATGCAGAGGGTAGGGTCAGGGAGCTGAGAAAAAACCCACACAAGCACCTACCATGCAAGCTTTGACCTGCAGTGCAGGAACTGGGGAACAGAAGCACTAGCAAAGATCCCAGGGACAAGTAGGGTGCTGGTGGCAGTGAAGATATACTTAAAGGCCATTTGACTGTGGCTGCAGAAATAGAGGTGTTAAACACTGCCAAGGTCCAGTGCTGTAAAGAGCAATATTGCATAGGAACTGGAATGCTAGGTCCATTAATCAAGGCAAACTGGAAGAGGTCAAACATGAGATGGCAAGAGTGAACGTCGACATTTTAGGAATCAGCGAACTAAAATGGACTGAAATGGGTTAATTTAACTCAGATGACCCTTATAACTACTACTGTGGGAGGGAATCCCTTAGAAGAAATACAGTAGCCATCATAGTCAACAAGAGAGTCCAAAATGCAGTACTTGGATGCAAGCTCAAAAATGATGGCATGATCTCTATTCATTTCCAAGAAAAACCATTCAATATCATGGTAATCCAAGTCTATGCCCTGACCAGTAATGATGAAGAAGCTGAAGTTGAATGGTTCTATGAAGACCTACAAGACCTTTTAGAACTAACACCCAAGAAAGATGTCCTTTTCATTATAGGGGACTGGGATGCAAAAGTAGGGAGTCAAGAAACACCTGGAGTAACAGACAAATGTGGCCTTGGAGTACAGAATGAAACAGGGCAAAGGTTAATAGAGTTTTGCCAAGAGAATGTACTGATCATAGCAAACACCTTCTTCCAACAACATAAGAGAAGACACTACACTTGGATATCACCAGATGGCCAACACTGAAATCAGATGGATTATACGCTTTGCAGCCAAAGATGGAGAAGCTCTATACAGTCAGAAAAAACAAGACCAGGAGTGGATTGTGGCTCAGATCATGAACTCCTTATTGCCAAATTCAGACTTAAATTGAAGAAAGTAGGGAAAACCACTAGACCATTCAGTTATGACCTAAATTATACAGTGGAAGTGAGAAATAGATTTAAGGGAATACATCTGATAGACAGAGTGCCTGATGAACTATGGATGGAGGTTCATAACATTGTACAGGAGACAGGAATCAAGACCATCCCCAAGAAAAAGAAATGCAAAAAAGCGAAATGGCTGTCTGAGGAGGACTTACAAATAGCTATGAAAAGAAGGGAACTGAAAATCAAAGGAGAAGAGGTAAGACACACCCATTTGAATGCAGAGTTCCAAAAAATAGCAAGGAGAGATAAGAAAGCCTCCCTCAGTGCAAAGATACAAAGGAAAACAATAGAATGGGAAAGACTAGAGATCTCTTCAAGAAAATTAGAGATACCAAGGGAACATTTCATGCAAATATGGGCTCAATAAAGGACAGAAATGGTATGGACCTGACAGAAAGCAGAAGATATTAAGAAGAGGTGGCAACAATACGCAGAAGAACTGTACAAAAAAGATCTTCACAATCCAGATAATCACGATGGTGCGGTCACTCACCTAGAGCCAGACATCCCAGAATGTGAAGTCAAGTTGGGCCTTAGGAAGCATCACTATGAAGAAAGCTCGTGGAGGTGATGGAATTCCAGTTGAGCTATTTCAAATCCTAAAAGATGATGCTGTGTAAGTGTTGAATA